>JAGFPH010001335.1:105471-131608 GCA_018207615.1 Philaenus spumarius | reverse complement strand
GTTGTGAAGAATAATTACCTGATTGTAAATTTGCTAAATTGGTTGCAAATAAACGTGTTTTGGGGTTGCTAACCTAAAATTTTGTTAACTTTTTGATCCAAATCAGCTGTTCTACTTATTACAATATGTAACTACAGTAAGTATATTTCGTTAATTTTGGTTTTTGTTTGCTTCTAGTTTGTTAATATAACCTAAACAAGCTGTTGGTTGTGAAGAATAAAAAACTGATTTAAAAAATTGCTAAGTTGGTTGCTATGGCAATGCACGTAATCAAACTTGTTGCTAATCTTATGATCCGAACAGCTATTTTATATGATATAGGGCTGGAAGTTAACCCCGAATTTTAATTACTTTTACTCTTTAAAATAAAACGTTTCTTTCTTAGTGTGCGTTTATGACTCCATAAGAATATACCTTAAATTGTTCGTATTTTAAACAAAATTGTTTGTATCGTATATAAACAAATTTTGATTTTACCAAAGAAAACAATATAATATGTCACACCAGATGATTGTTGTCTTATAAAGCCAGTACTACACGATGCTACGAACACCTTCCAACGTTGGACATTTGATGGTTCGTCACATCGTGTGGCCGTTGTTCAAACCTACGAGAGTCCAATGGCGAGCGTCAAACATTCACATTTGACCATGTTCCGGCCGATGTCGGTATTCTTGCACCGAGTCAAAGGGATGCCTACAACGTTTGAAGGAAAATGTTCGTTGGTTCGATCAATGAATACAGAAACTATAGGTTCGACTCAACGGCTACAGGACTCGTTCATATGAAGCACTATTTATTCTCCATTCCCACCAAAGTCCGGTCTTGTTTAGGTTTGTCTTTGTGTTTAGTTTTTAATCAGTAATATCATTAATTTACATTTTCACTGTTTTAAGCATTAAAATAAAAATTTTGAAAAATGTTTACTTAATGTGCGTCTGTGACCTTATAATAATATTCCTTTACATTTTTGTATTTGTATCTTAAGTAAAACTGTAAACTATAAATCATAGTGGGGATGATAAAAGTAATTATTGAAATAACACAAAACCTAAGATTTTTCTTAATAGAACATACACATCAGACGTTCAGAAAGTTTCTGCTAGGCCTTCTTTTAGCTAATGAAATTTTCCAACGCACTCTTTTAAGTCTCAAGTCAACAGAATATAAATCCCTTGCATGTATTACAAAACACGTTCTTCAGCTTTGTTACTCAAACAAGTGTTAAAGCGTAGACTGGCATTGTATACATAGGTTATGTTAATATAGCGCATGCCGAGGCCTGGGCTACTACTTGGCATTGGTTAGTATTGACCGTGTCTCCGTGGTACTTTCATCTCTTGCCAGCTGACGTTGAAGAGATGACAAATATACACCTTGATGATTCATCCAACCAGAGTTTTCTAATTATAATATTAGCTGTTGTATCCAGCTTCATCCCTGCTAAAAATAAGGACACTCCCCGAGCTTATGAAGGAGATTATTAATTTGTGAAAATGTAACCTAATATGAATAAACAAAAACATACATTTAGACTTCCGCACACTATTTTCTTAAAGATACGGTAAAAATCGACTTCTAATTTACATTTTTATATGTTACAGATATTTATAAGTTAAATTTCCGCTATTTTCATACGTATATATTATACATGACCTTCAATTCCGAAATTAGGTGCCCAAGCTCAGAAGTCGATGCATTACTAACATTTTTTCCTGCTTCAGATTTCTTTTAGGTTAAATGGTTACAAACGAAGAGCAAATGAAAGATCAAAGTTTAACCTGTATAAAAGAAACAATAGTACGTACATAATATGGGACAAATATAAATCAACCTACGTCTATTATATTACTGTGCCAAATACAATCAGGAAAAATGGCGCATCGCATTTAACACATCGCAGTCTACTGATGTGCCAACGGAAATGATAAAACTATTTTTGTAGTGAAACAATTATAGAAATACACATGCTTTCGTTGTCCTTTTATAGTACTTATCATTACCAACATTTCTTCCGCAAAGCCAGGATACTCATAACAGGCACCCAGACGGATTTGTCACAAAATGATATAATTTTTTAAATAATTTTACATGACCTATTTAGACAAATTCAAGGTGAACGTATTCCACGTTACACAGAATGCAATGCTAACATATCAGAGAAGTTTTCAACATAAATATATTAGCAGTTTTTGGGTTAAGTTACAAATAATTCAACCATGCAGGTTGAACCGCTGAAGTGAGATGAGCGTATTTCAAACATTACATTTTATGATTTTAGAATTATGATTTTAGAGTTTCAACCAACTATTTTGGAAATTGGTCTACTCACGAAGGAGTTGAATAGCTGCCTATGTGTACGATAGAATTCGTAGACTTTGTTTGCACCTAAGCCTGCAGCTCCGACTCACGAGTTTGTACTTTGACCTTGCGGCATCGCAAGGACTGCTTCGCTTCGCTCGCAGCGTACCAACTCGACCATCGGACTCGGTTTAGAAGATGCCCACACGGTAAAATCCTCTTCGTGGATTTGAACCAGATATATTTATTGTATTTCACGTTATGATCGATTTTGGGGGAACCAAGCGGCCTATACGATCGTGCAAAAAAATGGGCACAATGATATCCTACATTACATTTTTTTTAGATAAAACCCCCAAAGAAAAGTTACTTCCGATCAAAAAACTTACTTGGTTTTTTTTTGTTAACGAAAAAGCGACTTAACAACCAACATGTGTACCAAATATGAAACAAATCGGACTTAAAAATAGGGGTTGCTGGGGGTAGTTTTTTATTTTCAAATAGCAACCCCTAGTAAGTTGAATATAATTTTAAAGAGGGTAAAAAAAGGAAATGAATGCCCCAAACTAGACCTCTCTATGACTTCTTAAGCCAAAGTTATGGTAAAAAATGGATCACCGTAATTAGATTGTTGAACTATCCCCCACTAAAAATAACAACAAACTCTAAAATTTAACAACTAAGCTCTAGAGTAACCGTTGTCAGGAAACATTTTTAGTGTCTTTAGCTTAAGTCGTACACTGTTATTTTTAGTGGGGGGATAGTACAACAATCTAATTACGGTGATAAATTTTTTACCATAACTTTAGTTTAAGAAGTCATAGAGAGGTCTAGTTTGCGGCATTAATTTTCTTTTTTACCCTATTTAAAATGATATGCAACTTGCTAGGGGTTGCTATTTGACCCCCCCCCCTCCAGCTACCCCTATTTAGGGGTGAGTGTTGAAAAACTAAACCACATAAAAAGTACTTTGACTTATGTTAGTAACATTTACCAAAGATTGTTTGAAAAATTACAGTCGTTCAAACATTAAAGAGGGGGGGCCTTTATGGGACACCCGGTATATATATATATATAATTTTTAATGACTCTCCAAAACGTGTGCTAGGGACCATGATCGGTGCTCATTTACTACTCCCGACCTTAGGTCTTACCATAAGGGTCACTGCAATAGCTCATCTTTATTATGAAAATTCGCTAAAAATATTTACCTGTATACAAACTTTTCGTTATATAGTGTAGATATGAAGAAACTCTTTATTTCGTCAAACAGTTAAGACTTGGCTACATTTGGGACCTACTCTCTATAAGACGGTAACTTTTATAAAACAGTTCAAAAGTAAAAGTTTGTAACTGATCTAACACGATTAGTAGGAATTATTTGATCTGGTAGAGTCTTTAAGAAAAATGTATTTACATAGTATTAACATATTTTAAATAGAACATAACCTAAAACTACAAATTTGAAACAACGTTGATCCTTGGTCTGAAAAATGTGATAACCTATCGTCACGCACAATCGGAACAGCGTCTTCAAAACGGAAATACTAGACGGTAAAACGGTATAATTCACACTCTGGCCCTACTGCGCATGCGTCAGGATCCAGGTCACCGCTACCCCCTCCATATTACCATACAACGATCCAACTGCCACTGCCCATGTACCGACTGTCCGAATCATGCACCCTCCTAATTCATAATTGTTTTATTGTTATGATCATTTTTTAAGCATAAAATACACTTGTCTTTTCTGAATCTTGTACAACTGATCTGTTTGCATTTGCTTCGCCGCGGGGTCGATGAGCGAAGCGAGCAGGAGGTAAAGCCCTAATAAAGAGAACCGCATCCTGATATATTTGCCCTACAACCGTAACCCATTTCAAACGGAAGTTCAAGTCAACTTCTTAGAATTAATTAAAGCCATAAAGCATCACTAAAACACAATATCACGAATTCTACGAACATAATCAAATTAAATACCAAGGTTATAAAACAAAATATCTTCAAGAGTTTATAATTTATTAATATATCAATTTATTCTAATTAATTTGTACTGCAATCTAACAACAATAGAGAGTTCCGTTTTAATAAATCAGTGTTAAGGTATCTCATTATATAAGTTGAGATTATCTGTGGGCGGAAATGAACCCAATTAGAAAACCGGAAGTTTAATTGAGATACAACTGGAACGTTTCGAGTTGATAATGGAGATTAATAACACGTTGCATTTCTTATTATAATAATACTGAAGTTAACTTTAGTTCTCTTGATTGAGCGAGAGATAGGCATATATATGAGCGTGGGAAAACTAAATGCATAGTTCCGTGATATTGTCGGTGTATGTTGGTTTTACTTTTGATTCAGAATACAGATTAACTTCGATCAAAATAAATAATTTGTAAGATCTATTCATTTTTGTGTTTCGAACTGTATTGTCCTCTGTATACTCAAAAACTGTTGAATCTATTTCACTAATAATTTCACAGTTTATCCATAGGTCTGTCATTATCAGGAGTGTTAAGATGAACCAATTACTACAGTCTAAGGAATCGAACCGAGGTTTCTACCCCTATACAATAAATATAAATTAAACTAACATCCTACAAGTAAAAAGCTAAAATAACGTAATATTATTTTTATGCGATATAAAAAACCATTTGAAATTTGATTACTCAAGTCAAAAGGATGAAATTGAAAAACTACATTTACAATTCAATAATAATCGATACTCTTTCTATATTCTCAAAAACTACTCAACTAATTTCATTAAAAATTTCACAATTTACTTATATTACCGGGATTGCTTAGAAAATATTGTCACTATAATCAAAGAGATTAAAATGGGGTAGCTACCCTTATACAATAAAAATAAATTGCACTAGTTAACTTCCTACAAACTATAAATATAAATTGGTGTGAAATTAATCTTAAGTGACACAAAAATAATTTGCAATTCGATTACTTAGTAAGGAAACAGAATAACTATCCTTAAAAAACAATAATAAATAATCGATACAGTTACTTTTTTCTATATTCTCAAAAACTACTCAACTAATTTCATTAAAAATTTCACAATTTACATATATCAGTACCAGGATTGTTTAGAGAGTATGGTCATTACAATCAAAGAGACTAAAATTGGGTAGCTACCCCTACAATCAAAATAAATTTCACTAACTTGCTGCAAACTATCTATATATCTATATCTATATACATAATTAATTTGCTAGGGGTTATTTTGTGAGTAGAACTCCTCCTAGAGTTTTTAACCGATTTTGATGTTTTTGGTGTCATTTTACAGAGCTCACTCTGAAGTTGTGCTTCCCTTAAAATGAGCTCAATGTATGTTAAGGGCTTCGCCCCAGTGGCCCTCAAAGTTGCCATGTTAATCTTATGGAAGGTCAATCTTAAGGAAGAAGAAGAAAGATTTCTTTTGATTTTATCAGGGGTACAAAAAACAGCTGTTCGTATGAAAAGCTTAAAACAGCTGATTTTGATCAACAGCTGATTTTGATCAACAACTGATTTGGATCAAAAACTGAATATAATTTTAGGTTAGGTAAATCAAGCAATAGCGAAGCATTGCCCGGTCCACTAGTATACGTATCTAAATTTGTGTAGTATTATCTTATCTTCTAAAGCGAGAGATAATTGTCTGTCTGCTAAATGGATCTGGAATCTCCGTCTAAGGATTTTTAATTTTTTGATTTTATATGGGGCTTTTGGCCACGAGAAATCGATTGGAAATGGTCACCAGTCTGGGAAAATTCGTTTTCTACGTCTTTTTATTAAATTAAAAAGTGAAATTTGTACATTTTAAACAATACAAAGCACAGCTGATGCAAATGTTTTCAATGTCATTACAATAATCATCTGTTTTCTTTTAAACGAAGCACAGCTGATACAAATGTTTTCAATGCCATTACAATAATCATCTGTTTTCTTTTAAACTGTATTTTATTAGAGGAAAGCCTAATGTTGTATCTATTTATAGTTACCATGGCAACGAATACTTCTGCTAAATAAACATACCCTTTATTTAGTTGTTTAATGTTATAGGCCTAACCTAAACGATGTTCACGGAAATTTGCAATAATAGTTATTGAAATCATAGCCCTGCTTATAATCGAGCTTTAGCTCGGTCTCCTGGTACTGATTAAGTGGCATGAAAACCATTTGCAATTCGATTACTTAAGTCAATGTAATGAAATGGAAAAACTTCCCTTCAAATTAAATCAAGCAATAGCGAAGAATTGCCAGGTCCACTAGTGATCGATAAGAGAATGAAATGGACTGAACATGTTAAGTTTTTAAAACAAAAAACTAGAAAATCAATGTATGTTTTCAGGTAACTTAGCGACATTCTAGATTTCCATGAATTAAAATTCGCGTACTACGCTTATTGCAAGTCTTTACTAAATGGGAGATTAATAGCTTGGGGCGAGGCTTTCAGTTCGATTCTTGAGCCACTTAATTTAATTCAGAAAGCAATATTAAAAACGGTTTTGATAAAGAGACGAAGTTTTTCCTCAAATGCTCTTTTTGATACTTTTAAAGTACTGAGTGTAAGGCAATTGTTTGTAAGAACCCTGGCAATTTATATATTTCAAAATTACAATAACATTTTCGTAAAAGTTGATCATGAACATTTAACGCGTTCTTCAAATTTCTTCAGGATAAGGTCTAACAAGCTAATAAAAACGTTTTCTGTCACTAACTCGCACTATATATAGCACAAGATTTGTATCAAAATCTTCCGGGCGAGCTAGGTCTGTTTAAAAATTATAAGTTATTTATTTTTAAAACGCTTATTAATGGATGGCTGTTTGAATTGGGAAGGGATGCAGCAGAGCAGGTTATCTTATCTACTTACAGATAGATATTGATCTTATCGTTCCATCATTGTCTAATAAGTACCGATATTGACTGAAATACTTGCCAATGTGTATTTGGGCTTCAACATAAATGATAACATATTGTTTTATGTTAGTTTGGCAGGAATAACGTCTTTAGAAACCCTAATAATAGTTAATAGCTTAGTTTTGTTAGTAGATTGACTCAGCTCTACATGATAATCTTTAATGCAATCAGCTGTTTAATTTAATCCTCATTGTGCATATTCAGCGATTCGTGCCCACTCACAGGCTTAGGCCCTTGTGGGTATTTTTTTCATTAGTTTAAGATATATATATACGGTATATATATGTAATATTTAAGGAAATAAATTGATTTAAAAACAATTCCTTGTAATTGTCACGAATAACTTAATTAATACTTAACCGTATTAAAAATAAGAAATTAGCCGATTTAGTCAAGCTTATTTTTCGCTAATAAGATTATTTTGCAGTATACGAGTAACAACAAATAAAATACAGCACACGTTAAGTTAATTCAATTAACTTTAGATCTATCTGAGTAGCCAATCAGTTTAAGCGTTCTTGGTAGACGTGATCCACTCAAAGAATCTGTCTGTTTTGTTGTTTAAATGTAAGTATGCTGGCTTAATTAGAACTATAATTAATAATATACACAGGCTGTTTCGTAACATCTAGTGAGACGCTTTTCTAGAAAATTCTATTCCACACATTATTATTAAATGTAACAAATTTTAAGTTATCAAAACAAACAAGATGTTGATTAAAGAGGAAGGTTCATATGTTTGAGCGAAATTCAAATCGGATAGTTGGGTCTCAAAATACAAAGGATCAAGGTTTTCCTATTTTTCCTACCCAAGCAGCTTTTCTATAAATATTAATTCGTCATATTTGTACGGGAGCGCGCTATCCCTCTCCTATTGATTGTTTCAACGAACACTTTGAATGTTCGCCGTTCATATTTGGATGGGAGCATAAAAGGTTTGTCGTCTTTAGCGCGCATGTGATTATCGTTTTTCAAGGTATTAATTTTTCAGTGATTAAATGTGGATTGTTCAGAAACCAACCCATTCTTTGCGATCCTCTGTATAAGGACCATTAAAAAAATATGAAAACAGATGCTTGGCGAGAAATATTCGCGGAGATGGATATATCTGCGGACTAGTGTAAAAAATAATATATCTTCGCCAAATATAGTAATTTATATTCCAATCCAAAGGTGTACAATATCTTGTTTGATAGAAAAGGGTAAAAAGAATTCATAGATACAACTAACAAAATTATTGAAGTAAAATTTTAAAAGTTATCACCTCAGGAAGCAAAAAATTTCCAGTAACGGAAAAAATTCAATTTCAGGCCTAAAAAGTAGTAAACATTCTTTTGTATTTTTTTTCAAAATAGGTTATATAAAAGTTTTGTAATTTAGTTCTAAATAGAAATAAACAATTCCCACGAACCAAAGGCGAGCGGTGCGCACCTTAAAAAAACAAGAACCGAGCAATCAAACGATATTATACTATTTCAGATATCTAATTCCATCAACAACTAACTGAATTCTAAAACATTTGTGTCAAGGACAAAGTTAAATAACTAGATTCTTCGTAACATTCAACTTTGAGTTTAATTATTTAGTAATACTCTGTGGCCTAGATGCATAGCCTCCAAATTTTCTCATATTTGATTTCTTAATGATAACTCTAGTCAAGAAATCTCCCGAAACAAGTAATTTACGATGAAATATGTAGCAATAAGAGGTGGACAACCATGTGGAATAAATATAAGGATTATGTTCCACATGAGTTCATTTTTAACCCCCGACGCAAAAAGAGGGGTGGTATAAGTTAAACGTGTGTATCTATGTGGCATCGCAGTTCCCAAATGGATGAACCGATTTTGAATGAGTTTTTTTTAAATATATTTTTCAAATGTGACTTGATCGAGAGCGTTCTTAACTCTGATTCAAGAAAGTCTGTTCTGCCGTTTGAAGATCATCAGCTCTTTTCTAGTTTACTTTTTAGAACTGTTTTGTGAGGGTTTTTTTTTAATTTTAAATTTTACTTGTGAAATATTCGTAATTTGGTATGAAACGTCCTCACGGACTAGTCCCTAGTGCAGCCTAGTGCAAAACGTTCAGTCATAAAATACTTGCATTATTCAAGGTTAATTCGAAATTAAGATAGTAAAGAAATTGATATCGATGATCGGCCGAAGAATATTTGGATTTTGTTAACTATCTGCAATATTAAGTCTAAATTTTCAAATAGTGGCATATTAAATAATTTCGAAGGTTCAAGACGTACTATAGGCGCTATATTATGTACCAACTTCTTATAATTAAATTTATAAGCTCTGAATGTTGAAAATCCCTATATGCATAGGCATTTTCGGCGACTTCTAACCTCAAAACATATATATATATATATAATACATACAGCCTACATTAGAGTTATAAAACAGTTTGAAAATACCTACACATGTTCAACGTGAGCATAGGGATATTCAATTTAATATTTTGTTACTAGTAAATCTCCGTGAAAAATCACAGGCGGATTAATTAGATACACATCAGAAATACATCATTTATACAAAATACTATTTAAACAACACACTTTATCTATATAGGCCTAACTAACTATGCAGGCGGGGATTTTTAACTCGGTAAATGTGTACAATTATAAGGACTATAAAACTGTAGAAATATTTGTTAAGATTTTGTGTTTATGTATATCATTATATATATTTAAAGAAAGATGAAAATAGTATCTTTAATTGCCTTTTATTTCATATTGATACATCAAATGATTTAGAAGTTATTAATATTATAAGCTATATTATTATTGATTAAAGTTGTAAACATAACCCCAAAGTATAATCTACGCTAGGTTTTGTTTGCGTATTACAGATGATGGGTGAAATCAGCTGTTATATTATTAAGTTAAACAAATATTTATTTCTTCTTTAAATGTTACTCCACGTAAACTCGCTTTTATAGGAGTTGATTATTAAAAATTACACTGATATAATCCTTAGTACACATTTACCGAGTTAAAAATCCCGTCAGCATAGTTAGATAGACATTATTATGCCTATAAACCAACCTTACTACTAGGCATGATTCACTCAACCTGACATTTCAATGCCGCGGCGAGCAAGCAGGGGGATTCCCGTGTTCTCGCGGTATATTACGGCTGGTATTACAACGAAGCTGTACTTTAATAATTAAAGTGGACATTACTTCATTTAATATTGCCAGTCAGTGTAATATACAGCAGCAGGCGCTGCTTATGTGATAATGTGTCACCTTATTTCGCGTTTCTTTGCCTATTGAGTCCGATTCACATGCATATAGAGAAATGCGTTTAGCTTGCAGTTATAAAGTCAATGTAATGTGAGTCAGTCTGTATTGGAAAAAACAAAGTGTTAAGCTCACGTGTTTATTTTACTGGCGAGAAATTGCGAATCGATCAATTAAAGTAATACATTGCACTGTGTCGTAGACCAGTGCACTGTGCGTACTAGACCAAGGAAATTATTACCAAATTCCAACGGAGCAACTTAATTTTCAGATACAGCTCGGATCGACATGAGATTTTCTGCATTGTGTTAAAAAATGGATCAGGAAAAAGTATCAAGATCGGGACATCGGTGACTTTTTTCTATGTCAGATTTGGAACCAGCGATCTCAAAAAACCCCGGGAAACGATTTCCAAGTCGTTTTCTCAACTTTTAAATTTTGGACCTGGCCCTTTTGGGGCCACCCGGGACATCAACGACTTTTTTCAATGTCATATTTGGAACCAGCGAGTTTAAAAAAAGTACAGTAGATTTTAGTTTGAAGATATAAACTTAACGATATATCCGTAACTGCCGTCTGATGTTGGATGTCAGTCATTTATTTTGTTTACAAGATATCGTATGGATTTTGATTACTAACACAAGTGATAAACCTTCATAAATCAGTCCGAGATGAGGGTCAAGACTTATTTAGATTATAAAAAGACTGAGATTATTGCATTTTTGAAAGACCGTATTATTATTTTAAAACTATATTCAAAATCACAATTTAGGAGAAAGTTATAGTTCTTTTTTTAGATTTTGTTTTCTGTTTTAAAATTATCTTTTTTATTTGAAAAGCATCGTTAAGTTTTTAGAGTGAACCAAGTAGTTAGTTCAGCAATAAAATAATTTAAATATAAATATGTAATGATACAAATACAATTTATACTATAAACAAATCTATAAATCATTGCAATCAAAATATCAAAGGTTCAAAAGTTAAATTTAAAATGTTTATAACTTTTGTGGCCAGTGGGAAGATTGAAATTAATTTGCAACGTCTTCAGGCTGAGCGCGGCAGTTGACCCGCCCGAATACCTAGGAATAGGTAGTAGTTAGTAAATCTCATATAAGACTCATACTGACAAGTGAATGTGGAACAAGAGTGTACTAACAATTTAATCTTCTAGCTATCGTAGGCTACTGGATTCGCTGTTGTAAACCATGCAATTCTTGCATACTGCGGTCAAATATAATTCACAGTTCATCCAGTCAGAGCAGTTGAAGACAAACGAAAAACATTTTCTTCTCTGATTTACTTTTTCAATTAGGCTACTCCTATTTTTGCATGTGTCATTTGTAAATTCACTATAACACATTAGCCATTTCAGTCAGAAGATAATAAGCAACACAATAGCATCTCAATTCGATAATTGTTGTTGAGTTTAAGTGTTACATTCTCTTCCTCTTTATAATATTATATTACATAGATGTTCCGGAAGATAACCCTGCACCAGATTAAATTAGCACATCATTATTTCATATCAGACGTTCCTTGTTCATCCGTGCAAGTTTTCATTCCAAGAAC
The DNA here is from genome assembly GCA_018207615.1 of Philaenus spumarius. Taxonomy (NCBI): domain Eukaryota; kingdom Metazoa; phylum Arthropoda; class Insecta; order Hemiptera; family Aphrophoridae; genus Philaenus; species Philaenus spumarius. Next base: position 119,569 of record JAGFPH010001335.1, on the reverse strand, counting down.
TCGTGAAGCAGTCATCCAATTTATTAATTCCAAGTAATATAAACGGTTAGCTAAGACGATTTGTTCATAGTAAATCTTCTGTATATTTTAAAGTTACAATTTAATTTAAGCAAACAATTCATTAAATTTAATATTTGAAACTAATAATGCGTCACGCTTAACAGTTATTTACCACACGCTACAAGGAAATTTCAAAAGTATTATTTCCTACATGCTTTTAACACGAGAATTTTATTTGTATAGATTTTCTTTGTTATTTCTGCTTCGAGGAAAGTAGAGTTTTACGAGTTAAAGACTTTTTCAACTGAAGTGTTAATAAATGTTAATTCATTTGAATTAATTAGAAATAAGAAGCAAAAATTTCACTTGCACAGTTACCTAAATAGAAAATAAATATGCTTTTTTTCCAAAATAGTCATAAGCATCATTTTAATTTTGTTGTCACTTGTGACAGACTTACTATTTTCGCTTTAAATCATGGTAGGAATAATACTGATTCGTACAACTATACAAACAATAAAAGTTCACACATAAGTTTAATAATTTGTAAAACGTTTCCTTTGGATAAAAGTAAACATAGTATAGAATTTTTACAAGATAAATAAGCTCTATATATGGTCTGTAAGAAGTTTGTTGTTGAAATAACTGACCTTAATTTTGTAAAGATAATACATTGTTTATGCCAAATCGTACGCTTAAAATACTTTTAGACATCTAAATCGTTCGTATTGGTACATGCTGGGCTTTAGCAGGCGTTTTCAGTATCTTCAGTTAATGCGACATCAATCAATTTGAAAATGTCTTTTAAATTTAATGTTTCATGCAAATTTACCTGAAAAATTATAGTTTTTGGAATTGTATGGGAAATCTACAAATCTAAACAAAATAGTTACCTCTTTGTATATCAGTATAGATAAATAATATAAAGAAATAAAAATTAGGAAATGTCATTTGTTATGAAAATGATCAATTGACATCTGGGAAATTTTAAGGGCTTTATTATTCGATAAGAAAATCAATCATGTAATTAACTTTTCTCTTTTACTCTTTCATAAATTACACGACCTATTTATATTTAATCTAGCGTATTACGTTCAAGTACTAAATAACGTTCAGGAAATAAAAGTTTATCACTTCAGATATTCAATAAAACTTTAAATTAATCGAGATAATATGGAAGTTTATCGATAGAATAGTAAAAACTTTTCCAATTTATAAGAAAACAAGAATGCAATTATAAAATAATCTATAAACTCTACAGCGAAGAGTCCATGCATATAATTTATAAACAAGTATATTTTAAATCTAAAAGTATATCTGTCCTTCTGCAATTTATATCTTGATTAACTAATGCAAAAAAGAAATTGTTTCGAACATAATTGCATTAATTTATAAACTATTTTTGGATTCTTAATTAGAAAAGTTTTTGCATTAAAAAAGTGATTAAACAAATAAATGTGAATGCTCAATAAATCTGGCAATTAGAAAAATATAGAAAAATCATATATCATATTCTATTGAAGACGAGGACATAGTATTGGCGGCCGTTGGCCTATCTATATAAAATTGACAAATTAAATTTAACCTTGACCTTGAGTTGACTATAAAGATTGTGCTGCAATCATCCAAAATACTATTTTTGTATATGAGGTACATGTCCGAAAACACCAAGTGGAATGATTTAAAACATTTTTCTTAGTTATTAACAAATGCAATGAATATCATTCGTAATTATTTATTTTATAATGTTAGGTAGATAACGGATATAATTGATTTTTTAGCAAAGTTTCACAAAATTCTGAAAAGTAGTAAAACCGTACATCACAGGACGGTATTTTAACATATTTATTGTTTTCAAACAAACCTTGACCCCTGTAAATTTATTCGAATATATACACTAAATCTTTATATTTATATATATATAGTTCTTATGTACGTGTGTATGTCATTAAACTCCTAATAAACAGCTAAGCCAATTTTAATGAAATTTTGTGTGTGTGTTTGAGTGGAACCCTGGATGGTTTAGATTCACATTTGGAAGAGGTTGAAATGGGATTACTACCCCAATACAATAAATACAAATTAAACTAACTTCATAGAAGCGATAAAACTAAAATTATGTAATACTATGTTAAAGGAATATACAAAACTATTTACAAATTAATTAGGTAAGTCAAAGGGATGAAATGGAATAAGTAACCTTAAAATTAAATAATAATAGACTAGATAGGGTTTGCCTGGTGTATTTTCTGGTTTTCCCTAAATATTCCGTACTTTCACATAACATTAATTGGCAGAATTTACGACCCCCTGGTGGTGCAAAGTTAGTATAGGGGTATAACCGGGGTTGGGTTACGTTATGATTAATGATGCGTCGGTATCTAGGTTAATGCGATGTTAAAATTAGCACCCTCACATCCTTCCTGGTTTCTTAACCTGATGAAAACCTACTTTAATTATAATTCTAACACTTAGGCCTCTTAATTAATAACGATTGGCTCGTTAAAGTATTCAAAGCAAATAATTACAAGTATAAGATAGTAAAACCCAGATCGTTAATTACATATTTTGAATACTTTATAATTTTAAATAATATATATTTTTGTAAATACAACCTAGTGTTTCAATGTATTCACTATATACAATATGTGTAATACACATTAAAGCAAATAATATACAAAAACACTTGACTATTTGTTTTGACCTGATTTGAACATAACCTTAAAGTTAAGGTGAAATAATATTCAAACTGCAAATATGGCCAGAGTATGTTTAATTCGGAATTCAAATGTACAAAATGAATTATTAGAGAATTTTCATAGGAAAGATGTGCTTTATGGTAAGACCTAAGGTCGGGAGTAGTAAATGAGCACCGATCATGGTCTCCAGAACACATTTTGGGGTGTCTAGGTACTCACGTTGGATGTTTAAGTCGCTCATCCAGAGCTATTCAGTACCTTCGTAAGTAGACCAATTTCCCAAATACTGTAGTTGGTTTAAACTCTAAAACATATAAACTTCATCTAGGAAATTCGCTCAACTCACATAAGCGGTTTAGCTGCGTGGTCGAATTATTCTTAAATTTATAATACATATTAAAGGTTATTTCAAATTAAAATTCCAGTGTTTAGTAATGATTACGGACAACTTCATTTCCATCAGCTGAGATGTGCTTGTTAAAGTAACAAATAAAGATTTTTGCAAATCTTGAATTGTTCTTCGAAATTTATGTAGGCTATTTTTTTAAATAACGTCCGATTTTTTAGATATTAATATAATTTGTGTAGTATAAATTAATTGTTTATACGAAAAGTTCAGTGCAATATGACCAATTTTCAACAAAATATCGCTGTCGAAAATTCTTCCAAAATTATAGATTTTGTGTAATTTTCTATTACGGTAGACCTACTTATATTAAGGAATACTACTTACAATACGGTACGAATTGTGCTAAATATTTTAAAAACTAAAATAATAATTTAAAAATTTTAACCTCTTTCTATTGATCTATTGAAAAGAACATATATATGGTAACGTTGGTTAATGATAGATAGAAAAAGACGAGCAAAAGTTAGACGGTAACATTTATTGATAAATTTAAGAATACTAAATCATATCATTAAGTTACGCGAACCCAGAAACGATCGGCTAAAAATGCCACTAAATGTAAAAATGTATGGTGCTACAAATGGCAAAAATAAATACTTGAAATATTTTCAGATATAATTTTGTAGAAGAAGAAGTGGATTTTGGTAGCCTAATTTGCTACAATATTATATTCACGTTTTAAATTAGACAAATAGGATTGTGCATTTTATGCATTTTCAAAAGAAATAATTAAGCTTTTGATAGAAAAATGATATAATGTTAATTGATAACTAAAAAAACTATGCTATTTCGTTCCTAGATAATAGATGCAATTTTATGTAGCCTACTACTCTAAAAACGTATAAAAGCACATCAAATCTCTTTAACAGCTTCACACTTTTATACCTCACTAAATGTTTAATTCCTTTAAAAGGAAACGAATTACCACTAGTGCATTCATAGCTTAACGTAAACTCTTGGAAGGAAAGTGGGTTAAGACACTACTTGCTGTTATCACACTATTGCACATTTTCAATTAAATGCCTGAAATTCACCACAAGCAGTTAAAATTATAAATATTGTAAAAAAATTCATTTAAAGCATATTTAAAAAAAAAAAAGAATTACGGATTAGATGTATTGCCGGTTGTATCAGGCTACATTCAAACTATAATACTAATACATCTACCAAAGATTTGAAACTAATTGCATACTATAAACGATATTACAGCATACCGTACGACAAAACGCCTATGAATAGACGTGTACTACTGTTATTTTTTGTACGGACATTTTTTGACACCATTTTATTGGAAAAATTCCATCCATATACTTAATCAGCATAAGAAAAAATCAACTCGAAGAATTTTTTTTAAATTTACTTATTCACCATTCTACTCTTTCTTTGTTAAATCAAGGATTCGTCTAAATCGGTTAAGTATATTTCTGAAATACCTTAAATTCACAAACACGCTTGAACATTTTTGATGATGGTGTAAATTATAAGCAGTATTTTTTTTTCAAATGCCACCCCTAAATTGAAACTAATTGCTTTGTCTCGTATATATGAGCTTAGTAAGAACAAATTAAAGAGGTAATGTCCAATTTACTAAACTTCCTTACGTTAAAACTCAAGTAAAATTAACTACTTGTATTACCTAATTTCATTGTTTAAATGAACATTTATAGGAAAGTTTTCATGTAAAGTAAAAACAATTACAGGTTTCGCGCTTGACTCATCGAAAACGTTAAACATCGACCATTGAACTCCGAAGAGATGTGCGCAACAAGGAAACTATGCGTACCAATGAGTCACCAGGAGCAATTTGAGAAGTAACGTCATTGTTATTACGTTTGCATTGTATCTGTATAAACAGTGTATACTCGACGAAGTAATTTAAATACTATTTGATGTAAACGGTGTATATTCGTCGAAGTAATTTAAATAATGTTTGATGGGTGGAAAGTTGTTTTAAACAAATTGAAATGAAAATATATAAAAACAAGGGGCTTTGTCCCTTCTCGCTTCGCTCGCCAACCCCTGCGGTGACAATGCAAACCACAGAATCCATTTTTTGTTTATAAATTTAATTTTTTAATTTTTAGGGAAATGATCATTGATTAGGGCAGATGCACTTGGATCTAAGTTGGGTGGTGGGGGCAGCTGTGACCTGTACATAATGTAAGAGAAAGATCGAATTAGACAATATCCCTAACATTTGTCCACAAAATCCCTCTTTTTGTCCATAGTTTTTGCATTTTAAAATTTTTTAACAGTAATTTAAAATATGTTTGAAATAAAAAGTAGCCTAAAATATTCTCTGAAAAACGTCCTCTGCACGTTAATAAGTTTCGACAAAATCTGTTCAGCAATTCCGGAGATTAGACGGGACAGACAGGCAAAATGTGTGTTTTAAGTTTTGGTAATGTGTGAATAACCACATGAGCTTAGAAAAAAGCTTATATTTTGAAATAACAGACTGACACTTCAATTTTATTTATATGTATCTATTTATCGATAAGAATTCATACTGAATTATCGATAATGGATATTACTATTGAAAACATTCAACAAATATATCTTGAAAACTAAATGACCGATGAAAAAGCGTTTCTTTACTTTCAAGAAGTTTGGTTTTGGGAGATGTTTAAAGATCATTTGAAGACAAATTTGTCCCAAAAGAAATATATGTTTCCTTACAAATCTTCGTAAAAATAAACGTTTTCATTTTGGCATAAAAAAAAAGAAATGATTTAAACTACTATTGTATGATTAGATTAAAAAAAGAATAGAAAATAAAAATGTTTTAGTAAGAAATATATTTTATTAAACATTGTTGTTTTATATACATTTCTAATGAATTATTGAGCTTATTTTAATCTGAAATATTAGCGAAGTTGGGATGAAACAATTTAATTCTTTTAATTACAAAGTAAAAATATATCTATTTAGTTAAACATTTCAGTTTACTGTGTGCAGTTTAGTGAAACGTCTCGCAGTAGGTTTCAAGTAAATTTCGTTCTGTCGAATGACAAGTAGTACTACTCAATCGTAACACCCACTGTCGTGATACCCTAACGACATAGTTAGGGAGGAATTGGTTTACCATATTATATACGTGTTTAATCAGTTAGAGGACTTAATGAGGTGTTAACTTCTAGCTAAGTAACAATGAAGTCAACACACAACCACGGCTGCAGAATTTTGGTAGCAAAATCTACGACCATCATTCGAACTGGTGATCCCATATCATTCAGCAGATGGAAAAGGAATAAGGCGCCATTTACTTCAGGCTTATTCGGAATTTCCTCATTAACCGATATCTACATCGAACTTCGCCTCCTCGGTCACCTAGCTAGAACTCTGTATTTAACTACATTTAAATTTTAGTATTGGAAGATTCTAGTGTTTGTTGCACCGGTATACAGACAGAGTGTTCATAAAACCCCTTTAGCCCCCTTTATTATTTATGTTATTGGAAATAAGTTAACAAAACTTTGTAAATAGCTTGTGTTGAATAACGGGACACAATTTTTACAGAACTGAACCTTTATGATTTTGGGGGCTTGAGGGGGTTAAAAATTTCAAATATAAAGGTAGGTTTTGTAATACACCATTGAAAAGCTTATTAAAAGAGAAACAGAATGGCGCAAACTAGAACTTAGTATCTTGCTTCGTTTCAAAGTAATGGACAATCAAAGTTCTGAAAAATGGTATTGTTATCATAGCACCAAAGTAGGTTATTAATTTGTTAATATTAAGAATAAGTAGGTTGTATGTTATTTTGTTTAATAGTTTGGTTTAAATTTTAATCCAGATCAACTGAACCTGTTTATTAGCACTTATTAACCTGTAATTTTGGTGTCCCAGTCATTATTACTTGTCGACAAAACTACAGCCAAATTAAGATACTTTTTACCATCTACACCTAGTTTTATTTGTCAAAATCAATGTCATGGATTTTTCTTCTTAAGGCTACTGTTACAGTGGATGCGTGTTCAGAAGAAAACAATTAAACAATGCAATGAAATGGAAGTGTTTAAAAATTACAACATAGATCTTTCTCGGGAGACGTGGGATATAATTGCTGGAAAATATATTTGAACGTAATTTTAAAATAATCATAAAACTCTATTGGTTGACTTAAATGATCTTGAAAGAGCATTTGATATTCTCTTTTATCGTGTCTTGAAACCAACAATCCATTAACATATTGTGTTTTTTCACTACTCACGAATACTGCAATATCGGCTTTACAAGGAAATACACATCGTCTACGGGTTCACTGGTACATAGAAGCAAACTGATATTCAGAGCACGTCTACACTGAAACCTCAATGTTCTGGCGAACAAATCTGAGATATTCTAACCAATTAATTTTCTTATGAAGAAGGGGAAGTGGCCGTAAGCCAAACGTTGGTAATCCGTTCTGGATAATAACGAAGAAATCTTGATCACCCCTCTCCCAACCTATATTTTGTTACATATTTAGACTGATTATTTATTTTGTACACTTTGATTATTGATGATAGAAATCCAAACTAAACACATATGCACTATCGGAGCGATCACAATATTAAATCATAAACATACCTTAACATTTTTTTAATTTGCAGAATTTTTTTTAAATTTTGGAAAGACTGTGTATTTTGTACAACAGTTTGAGAGACCTTTGAAAAGACGGATCGTCGGAATTTATATTTCTAATAAGAGTACAGATGTACCTCCATTCCGATACTATTATGCCATCCGTAGCACGAATCTACGGCGTGAATGAAACATGGCTATGTTACAGTGGGTTTAACATGGCAATGACTTCAGAGTAGAAAATGTAGAGTTGCCAACATGAGTCACATTAGACCAAAATAGCTAACGCAGATGAACTTGAAGTATTATGCAACAAAATTTAAATTTGAAAATATAAAATGCAATACGAAAAAAATTAATCAATATACTTGGTACGCTTACTATTTTGGTGAAATATTTTTTCTACAAATAGGGTTATTATTTGGATTAATTTTAAGAAAGGTAAATGTATCGGAACATTTGACTCTCAGCCAACTATCTCGGCATTAAGGAAGTAGGTTTACGGAAATTGGCAACGCATCTCGGAAGGAAATTCACAAAGGAGTAGTTACCGTTCTAGTATTAAGGAGCATATTTATTTATAAAATGTATTTTATACAGATTTCTGAGAAAGAGATTTCGGAAAATATTTTATAATATAGGAGCTGAGCAGAAGAAGTAAACCCAATTTTAATTGTGTAAAAAAATTGCATGGAACAGAAATTGTATGCCTTACATTAACGTCATAACATTGTTCCAAGACAATCCCAAACTAACTAAAATATAACTGAACTGTGATATAAAACTTAAATTAAATACTTTTTCAATTGTTAATGTATTTACATTACGTCATAAAAACTAAGGAAGAAGAGGAAGTAGAATTAGCTAAAGAATCTGAACGCCAGTAATTAGGATCAAACTTGTGCATGTGTTGAAGATTCCAACTGTAGCAAATCTGACGACCTCACTAACTTGCACAGTTTGAATGACGTAATAATAAATATTGTATTTGGAAGTATATTTAAATCTCAATTGTTGTTAATTTAAACAATTTGCAGTAAACAAATTTAAATATTTCAACGTCCTTTACATTATAATAGGATGTTCCAAAAATATGAGTCAGCATACCTAATTTAAACGAGTATATTTGAATACCAATATACTACACCATGCAAATTTACGACGTATATCCGTATTGATAGAATCGCGGAATACAAGCATGGACTTTAGTCAGTATTGTTGGCACTGAATTTGAAAGAGTAAAATAGTAGAAAGTTAACTTGAAAGATTTATCCAATATTTTTGTAAAATAATAAACTGAAAGGGTTTCACTAAACTTAACTTACACTGTATATAGATATATAGCTTGACTTGTGAGAATATATACTGACAGAACAAAACTTGAACACAGAATCTCACAACTAATAGTATACGTTATACGTTTATACTGCAAAGCGTTTAAACTAAAATGTCGCCATCTTCAGAGGTACACGAGCTACAATAACTAAATACTATTAACGTTGTGCAGTAAACATTTAAAAATAATTCGACCAAGCAGCTGAATCGCTCACGTGAGTCGTTGAGCAAATTTCCAAAATTAAGTTTATAGGCCTACATGTTTCAACCAACTATTTGGGAAATAGGTCTATTCACGTCGGTGCTGAATAGCTGCAAAATGGTTCGCACGCCAGTTAGCATGTTGGGAGTATTTTCAATACACGGTGCATTGCGTGCTTCGCATGGCAATCCCTGTATTGGGGGTAACTTCAATACACAATGAATTGCGTGCTTCGCACGCCAACCCCACAGTGCAATCCACCAAATGGCTTTGAACCGGGTAATTTTATGAAATTTTACGTTTTGATCGATTTTGGGGAAACCAAGCGAGCTATAAGGACGTGTAAAAAAACTAAATGTGCAGAATAACATTCTATATATTTATATTTGTAGAAAAAACTCTAAAAAAAATTAATTCTCGTAGGAAAAATCTCAAAAATAGTTACTTCCGGTCAAAAAATGTGTTTCCGGTTGTTGGTATTTTTGGCTAACGAACTCGTCCGAGCGACGTAGATAACCAACATGTGTACCAAATTTGAATAAAATCGGACTTAAAATGCGGCCGCTAGAGTGCGAACACACACATATATATATATATATATGATTTTTAATGACACCCCAAAACGAGTTCTAGGGACCATGATCGGTGCTCATTTGCTACTCCCGACCTTGGGTCTTACCATAAGGGCCACTGCAATAGCTCATTTTTCCTATGGAAATTCGCTAATAATCACATTGGTTCCAACTCCTTTTTTACAGCCTACCAATGTACTAAATTTAGCCATGACCACGACCACCTCTGAAAGAGTAAACTACATGTAGTTCTAAACTTAAGGTTGTGTAAAACGTGTTGTGACGAATCAAAAGAAGCAATGTGATTTAGAATTTTGTAAGATACATAAAAATGGACAAGGAAATAAAAGATTAAATGAGTAATTGGCAAAATTGGGAGAAGAGAAGATGAACTAATGGTAGAGCGGACAAGAAGATCTGAGGGGTATAATATCTAAAATCAACTTGATTGTAATCTTGGGGAGGCAGCATATATTAACTATTAGTTTAATATACAGAGCAAGGAGTGCCATGGACTGAACGCTAGACCAGGCAGGAATGGAATTGAAAGGATGTGCTTTTTATGTAATTTCCGAGAGGAAGAAACCATATTTAAAATTTTATAGGAGAATGTTTAATATTTTAGAAGACATTCGAAAACAATATTTTAAATATAAAGCCACTGACAGGACAGACTGATAAAGATAAGATGTTGAATGGGGAAAACTGGTTTAGTTTAGTGAATTTCTTGAGAAGTGAATTTATTTTGGAGTTTAATCATTAAAACCTCTTTTTACTTCACTGTGATACTTTCAACCTGGCAGACGACTTATGGGTCATGCTGTAAATGTGAAATTTTATTGTAGTATGAGTTATATTTTGGTTAGTTATGCCGTATTTGTTTTCTTGTATGTATTGCAATAAACACACTTTCATTATTATTATTATTATTATTATTATTATTGTGAAGAACAACATCAAATATTTTCTTTCAATGCAGAAAATTTACCATTTTCTAAAAGGTAAATTGGTCAACAAATTGAACGGCATACAAGTTAGTACCTGTTTGAGATACAAGCTATAAGCATAAAATCGAATTTGACGATCGCATTTCGCACATAGATTCAATTTTACCTCGTCGCAATTAACTTGTATGGATGTACAAACAGACTGCGGTTCGTTTTCGGAAAATCCAATTAACGGGTTCTCTCGACCATATTGTGTGAGGCGTTTTCCCATTGTAAAAGAGACATCAAATATTTATGGAACGCGACTACAACAATGGATTTTTCGCAGTTTTAATAAAATCGTTTGATCCGCTTATCGATAGCATAACAGTTCAATCAAACAACTGAATGGAAGAGTTATATGTGTATTGAATACAGCAAGAGTAGGCCTATTATGTATTGTAGATATCGAGGTCAATAACAAATTTTAATATAGGTAAAGAAGTAGGAGCTTCTTTAAAACATTATCGGGACAAACCTTAAATGTTATACCTAAAACATAGGATGCATTGTTAAATAAAAATAAAAACCTAATTAAAACTGACTTGTGTTTAATTTCAATATACAATACTTTCAAAGCTGGACTTTTATTCACGAATACGCTACAGAAAAATTAGTATGTATTTAGTATGCGCTGAAATAAATAGTATTGAAATTGAAATAGCTTTAAAAAGTTTTTTTTTAGACAAATATACAAAATAAAAGAAGGCTCAAAACTTTAGTTTTTACAGACACACATGTTGTATATGCCCTCCGTTAAGTTGTAACTCTCTTAGCGTTATTGCGTTGCGTCACATGCTTCTAAAGTATCTACTTATTTCTTCACGAAGCTCCACAATGGTAGTCGGTGGCTCATTACGGAAAATGCTTTCCTTCATCAATCACACACATAAACTTCAGATGGTGAAAAGGCGGAGGAGTTGGATGGGTATGGAAAGTTTGTTTTTTGGGAAGGCATCGGTTGCCAAACTTCTTTCAAAGTAAAGTAATGGTTTCGTGTGACTGCTGGCGCCATCTTGCTGGAACCGCTGGGATCCAAACACCAGATTGCAGGCACGACGAAACGTCTTCAGAATTCTTTCAAAAGGAGGGGAGTAGAGTGGAGTAGTGGTTAAACGAGCTCGACCAGTTAACTGCTATTGCAACCTCCAACACAGTTGCGCAGTTACATCAGTTTACTTACCCCCCTCCCTCCCCCAACTGATCACCCATTTCCATAAGACTTAAGCGTGGTTTACACACAACGTTTTCGACTCCGTTATAACTGTGCATGCAAAACTGCGCAAAAGATGCTGCAAATTACAGCGCGTTCACACACACAGTTGTTAGCGTGATCAACATGAAGATTACGCATGGACATTGCAACGTATAATCATTTACTGGAATTAATTGGTGACTCCACATATTGTAAAAGAAAATATACTTATGGGAGAAGCAATTTCATCCCATGAAAGACTTACCGCAATATAGTCACAGTCTACATTTAGCCCAGTCAATGAAGACCAAAAAATACCTAAGTTCGGAAAAAATGAGGGTAAAGCTGAATTTTACCCAGTTGATAGAATGTCATTAGAGGAACATTTTTACAAAATTCCCCAAAAATCCCCCTGGAGCTTCCCCCCCCAGTCCCCCTCAAAGGTTCAAAACGCTAACATTCACGGCAACTCTAATAACTCCCTTTAAAAAGGTCCGATGAGATCGTACTTTTTTTTGTTTTGTTTGTTATTGAATGGGTTACAATATTATATAATATTTGTATATTTTAGATTTGAAACTTTTGATTAATTTTAAAAAATATGCGGCAAAATCTAATTTTTATTATACAAATTTTGATTTTTACCGAACATGTTTTTTATTTGTCAAAATATGACAAAATTCTTCATATAAATTTTGTAGCCAACCCTTTTGTGAATCTAATGATATACAGCTTTCCTTATATATGTTTGTTAATACCCGCCGTATAGAGGGGAGAAAGCAAGAAGGTACGACGCGACGCGACGTCTCACGCGGTCATTTCTGTCTCCTTCAATGTCATTTCTGCTGTGACATCCACTCACGCCAGTGACGTCAAAATACACAAAAACTCTGACACCTGTATATATTTAATCTCGCATCATAGCATCAAACATACAGTGTCATCTACATATCTTGGTTTTAGACTTTGTTCATATGGATAGTCGACTCGTACAGCTGTTTAATCAATATTATAACCTTAACGTTCTACTGAATCAAATCCCAAATTTATTACCATATCACATTGGTAAATTAGTAATTTAAAAAAATACATGTTTCACAGTAATAGTGTTTTCTACACACATTGTGGTAAATGAAATAATAATTTGGTCTACTGAACTTCAACTTGGTACAATAATGCATTATTAATTAAACAAAAATAAATTAGGTGCGTGAAAACTTCATTTAATATTTGAGTATTACAAGTATGTCAACCCCAAATTGAATTTATAGTAAATTGGAAATTGATAGTACGGTAAAACTTTTTATCAGATTTCTAACTTAGGATTTGTTTAACCAATCATCTTAATCTGATATAAATAACCCTAGATTGTAGAATATTTATGGTTGTTTTTAAAGATTAAAAACCTGAGTTGTCATCATCAGAAACTAACGCAACATAACTATGGTCTTAGTATCATCACCAAGCATCGTCTGAATTCAGTTCGGTAGTCGAAACCTCTTAAGGACATGTTTGAATTTTTTACACTCCAAAAAAAAAAGATGGAAAGAAATTTAGAACAGTATGGACAAAGTGGCGGGAACTTATGCTGCATCATGGGATGGCCGAAGGGTAGACGAGAAAACATCACTACTATGCGATTTAAAGATATCCATAGACGCGCTGTATCTTTAATCCCTCGGGGTTTATTATTCTGCAATCTTTGTCTATATTAGTCGGATGTCATTACACTCACTGCGATAGGCGGTAAGTGTGTGGTTTCCTTAGCAGTTGAATCTGGCTCAGTATTCACCTGTATTATAGCGAGACCAGGAACCCCAGCACTTCGGAGTCAAAGAATGTGTGAGGAACACAGAATATCTTAAACCAAAGGGTTAGGGAATCCATGTTTAGAAAGACTGGACTAGCTGGCCCGATCCGACTTTCCTAAAATTTACATTTTTTTAAACCTTTCTTAGCGAGCACCTAGTGTCCTAGAGGAAGCTAAATACCAAAAATTCCAATCCGTTCGGTGATTTTTTAGTAACTTTGACCCCCTAAAATCCACTAAAATTTCGAATTTTTTGAAAACCTTTCTTAGCGAGCACCCCCCTAGAGGAAGCTACATACCAAATTTCATTCCAATCCGTTCGGT
>JAGFPH010001335.1:32611-101065 GCA_018207615.1 Philaenus spumarius | reverse complement strand
TTTTGTGTAGTGGGGGGGGGTCAAAGTTTCTAAAAATCCCCATATTTATTTAATTATCATTTGTCTCTCCGTGCGAATCCGGGTCGGGCCAGCTAGTCCTGTATATATGTGTCTCGTTTGTGTTAAGTTTAAGGTTAGGTAAAGGATTTTATAATAATTTATGCAAGTATGAAAATCGCAAGCAAACAATAAAATTAAACCGTAGAGAAAAAAGTTGACTAAATATAGTATATGTTAGTCGAGGTGTGTCGTTAATTAAATTGAATAAATAACTCCACATACCAAAAATTATGTAATCGTTTAGAGTGCTTGAAGATGTTAAAATAAATTGAGCCACGCATTGTCTACCACTCTCATCAATTAAACGTGCGCGTTGAGGCTGGGTAATGCAAAGTCTACGTTAGAACAGGAAATTACACTAAAAGATTGCTCAGGGTTTGTTGAACTGTGAAATAATTTCAGAACACGTTTAAGCACTAATATAATTAAGTTAACATCAGCGCTAAGACTTTAAGTTTGTTACTCTACTGTATTACATTAGACAAGTATTCATTATCTTCGAATCACCCTACGGCAACACTTCCTAAATTTCATAAAGATCAACTTGAATAAAAGTTAATAATATGTTGATATTGATGTTTTTGGGGTCGCTCAACACGAATATAGCGCATGCTCATGGTCGTGTAACTTAGCTATTAGTTTAAAGTCATATATTATTACACATCAGAAATACATCATTTTTACAAAGTACTATTTAGACAACACACTTTATCTAGGCCTACCTAACTATGCAGACGGGGATTTTTAACTCGGTAAATGTGTACAATTATAAGGACTAGGATAAAACTGTAGGAATATTTGTTAAGATTTTGTGTTTATGAATATTATTATATATATTTAAAGAAAGATAAAAATATTATCTTTTAATTGCGTTTTACTTCATATTGACAGATCAAATGATTTAGAAGTTATTAATATTATGGGCTATATTATTGATTGCAGTTGTAAACATAACTCCAAAGTATAATCTACGCTAGGTTTTGTTTGCGTATTACAGATAATGTGTGAAATCAGCTATTAGGTTATTAAGTTAAACGCATAGGTATTTCTTCTTTAAAATTTGTATAAACGAATATTTTGTGATAGAAGTTGTATTTATATACAGTTTATAACCTCAACGCAAGTATTATAACGTATAATTATAACATACATTAGTTCTATAACTCATATTTAAAAAAATCAACTTCATAAGAAATTATAACGATTGAAGTTGTAAACATAACCTCAAACTATGATATACACTGGGTTTACAGATGATGGGTGAAATCAGCTGTTATATTAAATGTTACTCCATGAACATACGCTCGTATACTCGCTTTTATAGCAGTTGATGTTACGTTATTGAGCAGCTGATTTCGCTCATCATCTGGAATACTTTGAACAAAACCTAGATTAGATTATACTTTGGGGTTATGTTTACAACTACAATAGAAATAAACTACAATAGAAATAAACTACAATAGAATATAATGTCTTGATGTTGGTTGTTTTTGTGTGTGTGTTATAAAACTAATGAAGGCTAATTAGTTAATTAGCTATAAACTAATAATAATGACTTTAACGTTAGAAATCGTTGAAAATTTATGCATTTTTAAAATCCTGTTTCTTTATTTCATTCGTGATAACCTAAAAAACAACTTATTATGCCTATCAACATAAAATATATTTTAAATTATCACTATCTTGGGCTATTGGTCTGAATTATTCTATTTTAATAGAATCATAGAAGTTTGAGTTAATTTACAAATATAAGTCTACTGCCTGTGAAAACTTAGTGATTCTTAAAGTGAACAATAAAATAGTTTTGTCTAAATGGCTGTATTTTAATATTTGGCTGGTTAACATAGTTGATTTAACTAGACAACTGATTAAAATGTATGATCTTTTGCTTTGTTTTCCAAAATTTAATTCAGGGCTTTGAGTAAAATAGTTAATTGTAAGCTCTGTACCATGTTGAAAATCACCCAACGGCAAATGCCCAATTAGATATAGTTGTTTGTACGCCTAAGTACTGTATATTCTTTAAAAAAATGAAGTACAAAATATAAAAAATATATAGGCTATATATATATATATATATATATACATTTTTAACGACTTTTAAACTCAAAACAAGTTATATGGCATACATTAGTTCTATAATATATTTTGAAGTTAAAATATTTTTTCTCAAGTGTACCAAACTGATTTGCGCGTAATTTTTCACGGGATCTTACTAGTTAGTTTGATATCTCTTTAGTCTTGTTTGCCATGAAACATATTCCACCAATAGAAATGTTTGACGAAGTCCAAGTTATACCAACAGGAGGTAATTTGTTCCCGTGTTGAATTAAATACCATTGATGTAATGATGTATTACACAGTCTGTCAACGTCAGTAGAAGTTTGAATGGCAAAGTCGGCATCCTTCAAAGCAAATTTTGCATATACTTCGTAGAACAAGCGAAGTCTATGGTATTATAAAGTTGGGTCACGTTCATAACAAACGGGCAAGTAAGAGAACAACTGAGGAATCTAAGCAGCATTCAAAACCCAACAATAGTAGTTGTGAATGGGGAATACTTTGAATATATACAGTGAAAATAAAATGTAATTGTTTTCATTTATGACGGGGGGGGGGGGGGGGCGTATGGCCTATCTTCTCGCTTGTTGATTTAATGCAATTTAGGTGATTTAATAATGTTTTTTTCTTAAAGCTCATATGTTTTTGTAGGTCTGGTATACGATTTTATTCTCTAATAAGTTTACGTGTTTGTCAATACATAGTGTTGTTTTTATTACTTTGATTTTTGTTGGAGATTACTTGTTAAATAAATATAAGTTTGAGTTACACATTTAGATTCTAAATGGTGTTAGTCAAATATTCTTAATTTTCATGCCCTATTATATTTTTTATATGAAAACTAATTATAATTTTTCGTATTTCAAAGTTATTAATAATTACGTATTACTATTATTATTGTTTAATATGGTGATTATATTGGAGTTACGACTTAAAAAAATATTCTGTATTATTTTATTCAGTAGCCTACAAAAACTTGAAATAAAATCGGAAGTTTCGATAACAATTTATTGTCTATGAACAAGTTTGTTTATGTATTTTGATATCCTAATTTAGTCTTAATTAATTAATGTTAATACAAATAAAAGATTTTAGTTTGAACATGGACAAAGCCGAATACAATAGCAAAAAAGGCATATTTTAGATAATATAACTGTTGAAAAATATAAATGTAAAGACATACTATTTGCAGATAAGGGCGTATTCTTTATAATAAAGAAAACAAAAAAAAATATAATAAAATTAAAACAACTGAATATATAATTTGAACTTGAAACATAGCTGATTGAAGGTGTCAGTGTCGGTTAAGGCGTTGACTGAAAATATATATCTTCAATCAACGATGCAGTATCTGTTTAAAGTACTCTCATACCTCTAAACTTCAATTACGCTTTATCTCAGTGCCATTTCAATTAACAGCTGAATTCATACTTTTAAACAATTTGTACGAGGCGGCCTAAACCATGCTGGTTCGTTTTAACCTTTATTATAACTCCTCTTCTATACTAATATTATAAAGAGGTAAAGTTTGTTTGTTTGTTTGTATGTAGGGGGTAATCTCTGGCACTACTGAACCGATTGAAAAAATAGTTTTACTAATAAAAAGCTACACTATCCCTGAGTAACATCAAGGCTCTATGGAGTAACATAGGCTATAATTCATTTCGGTAAAAACCTTTTTTTATTCCAATATATTTGTAAATTTAGTCGGAAAAAATCTTAGGTTATGACTAGAATGATAAATCAACACATGTATTTACATTTATTACCATAGCAACAAATTGAATAAAATAACAGATAACCTAGCTGCTTCAATATTTCCATTAACAGCTGATTTCAAAATTTGAAGCAATTATTTTTGTACTTCCAACTTTTAGGTTAGAGTTTTAAAGTGTAGACCTGAACCTTGCTGGTTCTTTTAACCATTATTAACTGCTGTTATAAAATATAAGAAATAATTTGGTTTGAATATTTAACATTATTTACCATCTTAGTTTTGAGGTTATTATTAATACTACACCTTTATTATAATTAAACATAACATAGGTTTTTAGAAGGTTCCATTGGGGGTTGGCGTGCGGAGCACGCAGGCGTCTCCCCTAGTAAGTAATAATTTTATATTATATATTCAATTAATATTGAGGTTATGATTATTCCTACAGAATCATTAAAAAGAAATTATTAAAAATGTGATGTGTGTGCTTGGCGCACAAGAGGCTCCACTAGTTTGATATAAATTACAAATCCTGATTTTACTTCTCTTAATATAAAAATAAATTGATTTAACCTTAGTTGTGTGAAAACTGTTTCTGTTGATAAATTACTTATATTTATATAAGCTACTTTCTACATTTATTTATAGTTTTGAATGGTCCTTTATTTACAATACAGTATTGCCCGGTCTTACAATACAGTGGGAGGTTGTAGCCTACAGATCTATTAACTGCAGAAGCGAGGCTAGGGCAAACAGATGACTTTATAATGATCACAATTTATTGATTGCAAATGCCACTACCAGTACGTCTCTGTTAGAGGTCATTTCCACGTCAAAGGGGAATGCCCTCTTAACATCGTATTCAAAATAATAATCGATTTGTGTGTGTTTAACTGCAACATTACTACGCAAATGAAGAAACTACCGTTGACTGATATTGTACAGGGTGTCCCTATAACCTTAGCCGACTATACAGGTTCGGATTATATTAATTGAAATAAATAAAAAACATTCAGTAACTTTTTTTTCGAATTCGGATTAGTTTAGTCGCAATACGCCATTTTTTTTAGAAAATCTCACTGTAACTCCAGAAATAGATGAGATATCGAGTTCAAATTTGTAATAAGGATTTTGTATGTTACGATATACAAGTGTACCAAACACAAAGAATTTATTTTTAGTTTTCAAAATGGAGGTCGTTACAAATTTTTAACGTGGACTCTCTTAAAAACCGTTAACCTTAAAAAAGATTTACAAGAGACAAAATATTTTTCTTTTATATCGACAGACAACATGCTTTTTTGTCGTTTCTGTAGGTAAAAGGAAAACCGGGTTATCGACAAAAAACTAAAAACATAATTCTTGGTAATTGACTACAACAACCAAAATTAGTCTAAAACCCTAATTTTTTAATGTTAACAGTTTGATTAAATAAGATAAAATCCATTGCTCTGAAATGCAATAAAAATTCAAATATGGCTCTTAACCATTTCAAAATGGCGACTGATAATACGCTTCAATAATGCTAATTAATCTATTGCAGCTACTAATTATCTATTGCATGCGCCCCGCGTTTTTTTGTTTTAAACTTTCACAGCTATTAAACATTCAGAATCATTAATTTTCAGGACAATCTGTATGGGGTTAGGAATCTGAAAGGGCTTACAAATCTATATGGGAGAAATTGTTGTATACTTTTTAGTCAGTTTAAAAAACGTGTTACACACAAGAATTGTTACTTTCTCACTATACTATAGTATAGAGGAAGTATAGTGATCGCAAAAAAATTGATGTTGAGATTTTTGTGGAAATATCGTTTTGGGACCCCTGAGTCCAAAAAGTGACTTTACAAAATGTCTGTCTGTATGTATAAAAGCTAGAGAGAAAACTATTCGATCGATTTCGAACAAATTTGCACCAAACATATCAATTCAGGTGCAAATTCACACACAATACTAAATAAACGGTACCAGAAACTGGCACATACTTTCTCACAAACATATTTAAATTATTAAACAGATTCACTGTGACTTCATAATTGTAGGTGGGGTAGGAGAGATGATTTATTAAAGTAGGAGATTAACTAATAAATATTATTATTATTATTATCTAGAGAGAAACCTATTCGATCGATTTCGAACAAACTTGCACTAGACATGTCAATTAGGTATGTATAGATGCTCTAAAAAAGGTTTTGAAATTTTTCTAAAACTACCCCCTTTTTGGCCAAAAAACCACCGAAAATCAGATATTATTTTTTAATAAAAAATTTGATAAAATTTTGCTTATTTGTAGCCCTTAATGTACCCTACCATATGCAAAAACCGTATGTTTCTAAAAATTCTTGTTTAGCTAATAATTATTGTAATAATATATACAGGCCTAATTGACATGTTTGGTTCAAATTTGTTCGAAATCAATCGAATAGCTTTCTCTCTAGCTAATAATAATATTTATTAGTTAATCTCCTATTTTAAAATCACCTCTCCTACCCCACCTACAATTATGAAGTCACAGTGAATCTGTTTAATAATTTAAATATGTTTGTGAGAAAGTATGTGCCAGTTTCTGGTACCATTTATTCTTTTTATGAGATACACATTTGTAAATAAATAATTTTAAAGCAATATCCCACACGACTGTATCGATACAATTTATTTTTTGGGACAACTTAACTTTGGCCCTTCTAAAAATTATAGTAAAATATTTTTTAAGTAGGCTTACTAATATTTTTAATATATGAAAGTTAGCATGATTGTATAACTTTCCAAAATGTTAATGTAATACTTTCATCTGTTTCAAAGAAAATTATTAATAGATCAAGAAACAAGTAATATTTGAAAGATTTCGTTTTATCTTTGACCTGATCCCATGTGTTAAGCTGTCAGTAATTTACTGATCTACTTTACATCTCTAGAGATTTAAAGATACATAAGTTATTAAGACAGCTGCTTGTTTGAAACGCTAGATCAGCTGATTTTTTGTTATAAGATTCATTTAATTACTACTAAACAAAATTGTATTGTTTAAATAGCACTGATTCACAGACTAACGTATACTTCTGAATTCTACTAACAAAAGTAAATTTATTCTTTCCATAATCTAAAAGTGGGGTTAGGTAAAAATATTGTACCTTACACGTGATAACACCTTATTTACATCTCGGCATCGCCTCGTTGTATAAACGCATCCTTCGAATGATGTAAAGAAGCAGTTGAGTTCAGAACTAAAAATGTAGGTTAGGACGTTTAACGGTCACTCAGCAGAAGGAAGCCTAAAGTGTATTTGTGGTAACAAAGTAATGAACCATTGCAAGAGTTCAATGAAGGTTCCTGAGTTTTAATAAGAACGAATCCGGGTACTGCAGGTTAGTATTTTTGTAAAAAACTAAATTCATATAAAACTTATTTTAATTTAAAAAATATTTGTTGTATATCTCACCGTGGGAAGGCCATTTTAACTATGTACCTATACGTTTTGAAAGTTAAGTTTTCTCTTTTAATTTAGAAAATACGTTGTTATTAATTCAGACATTGTTGTTGGCGCTGGCGCTAGGGAATCGACTCATACAAACTCGTAGAGAAAGTTTAATCCTCAGCGGATCCGGTTGTTACATTTAGTTATCAATATCCACAGCTCGTAGCAGGAAGTCGTTTAAAACTTTGCTTATAATAACGTTAAATACGTTTCCACAGTTTGTATTTTACAGCGTTTAATTGCGTCGGATAATTAAATTATTTTATTTAACGAAATAATAATATTGATCTTATATTAAGCTTACGGGATTCGATTAATTTCTGTATTAAGTCGGGAGCCTATTGAGTCTTTGATTTATTGTAGATTGTTTGTAACTGGGGGGGGGGGGGGGTGAATCAAAATGTCTGTGTCGCGTGATTTATGCAAATGAAAGTGCAATTTATACCACTCAAGTAAAAGCTGAATCAACCTTGAGAAGGCTACCAGTATATTATTCCACTAGCTGACCCGTACGGCGTTTCCCGTGGTGGTTGGTATTTTCAGTTTTTTAACGTAATTGTATTCGTTTTAAGTGTTCACTCAGTGAATGGTATTTGGCTTATATATATATATATATATATATATATATATAGTAGATCTTAAATAATAAAAGCACTATTGTCATAATAATAAAAGATCTGAAATTATGATTTTAGTAACTTTGATCCCTCCAAACCCCTTCTAAAATTTCGAAATTTTTCATACCCTTTCTTAGTGAGCACCTATGGCCCTAGATGAAGCTACATACCAAATTTCATTCCAATCCGTTCTGTAGTTTTGAAGAAATCGTGATTAAATAACTTTGATCCTGCCAAACCCCCCTAAAATTTCGAATTTTTTTTAAAAACTTTCTTAGCGAGCGCCTATGGCCCTAGAGGAAGTTACATTCCAAATTACATTCCAATCTGTTCGGTAATTTTGGAGAAATCGTGATTTAGTAATATTTACCCCCCAAACCCCCCCTAAAATTTCCAATTTTTTAAAAGCCTTTTTTAGTAAACACTTATGGCCCTAGAGGAAGCTACATGCCAAATTTCATTTCAATCTGTTCGGTAGTTTTTGAGAAATCGTGATGAGTGAGTCAGTGAGTGGTATTTCGTTTTTATATGTTGATTAGTAAGACGCTCGAGCGCGATTTGAATAGGCTATCGCTTATAAACACTTAAGATTTTATTAATGGCGGTCTTATTTTTTTATTTTTACAATATGCATAAAATATTAAATTTTACAGAAAATTCCAACGTATAATCAACATTCACTGGTTAGTAGGTAAAAAATTCATCATAATGGTTTAATTTTTTCAAGTAATTCGTCTAAAAATCATGTTTGTTTAGAAATAAATATCTTTCGAAATTTATATTTTACCATTTCTGTCATCGAAGAATTTAACTTGGAATATTTGAAGACCAACAGTGTCTCTAAATGTTCGTTTCAAATAAATTCGTTTTCGCTAACCCTACAATACATGTGAACTTGGTAATGTTTATGCGGGTGATCTGGAGGGATGGTTATGATACACCATTGTAAGGAACGTTCAAGCTTTACAATGACCTGTAGCGTGGGTGTTTCATGTTATGAGGATATTTTAACGACACAAACACAGATAAAACATGACAGGATGAAGAGATTGTTAGGCAAGAATATTTGTCCAAACGTTATTATAATATTAACTTTGGAGAGTGGGAGTCATGAAGTAATTAATTACGACCACACCCGACGAGGGTGTCGAAGATTAAACCATCCCAATGAGGTGGTTTCAATTTATTTCGGTTTTTTGTTTCTACTCATAAAAGGAAAAACAGAACCCTTATGGAAGCTCTCATTTGTCTGACTGTTAGTCACAGCCACACACAATTAAATTTAAAATAGTTTTAAAACATGCTATCCGCTTATAAAACCAAAACTTATTCTGAAAATATTACTGTAAATACAAAATTACCGTAAATATTCTCAAAAAGTAATTTACAATAAATATTTTTGGGAGCAATGTTTGATAGCTCAAAAATAAATGTTTTGTGAGATCTTTGTGTAGGGTATCACTTGAAAGGTTGTTTCGCTTTTTGGATTTTTGTGATTTGTAGTTTTGAACATGCTATCCCCTTCCCCCGAAAGTAATGCAGCTAAAATTGTGAAAAGGAAAACTGTGTTAGAGGTACCACCCATCGAGTTGTCTCGCTGCATCATGTATGTGCTGTAATATACAGCTAATATGTATGTAATATGTAATATGTATGTGCAGTATGGTTTTAGTGTTTTAATGTTAAACGATTTTTCTTGAGCGAAGATTCTGAAGATGGGATAAAAGTTCAGAGATGCGTAAATAAAAAATAACAAATAAGTAACAGACGGAGTAAGTATATTAAACTTATTTTTATTTAATCTATACTAATATTATAAAGAGGTAAAATTTGTATGTTTGTTTGTTTGTATGTAGGGGGTAATCTCTGGAACTACTGAACCGATTGAAAAAAATAGTTTTACTAATAAAAAGCTTCACTATCCCTGAGTAACACAGGCTAGAATTAATTTTGATAAAACATTTTTTATTTCAATATTTGAAAATGTAGTCGGAAAAAAATCTTAGGTTAGGCCTAGTCTGATGAACCACATGTACTTACATATATTACCATACCAACCAATTGAATAAAATAACAGATAAAACAACTGTTTGCTCTAATATTTCAATTAACAGCCGACTTAAAACTTTGAAGCAATTATTTGTATTCCAAATTTTAAGTTAGGTTTTTATTAAAGTGCAGACCTGAGCCTTGCTGGTTCTTTTAACCTTTATTATAACTGCTGTGACAAAATGTACGAAATAATTTGATTTGGACATTTACCATCTTAACTTTGTGGGTATTATTAATCCTACACCTTTATTATAAAGAAAACATAACATGATTATGTGTATAGATGGTTCCAACGGGGTTGGCGTGCAGAGCACGCAGGGACTTCCCCTAGGATTATGAATAGAGATAGTGGACACGGAAATGCTTCGCTATTGCTTCATTTGAGCATTTAAATAATACATAGTTAGGCTAATGCTTATGATCAGGGCAGGCGTTGGAGTGCGTAATAAACATATGGGGAATATTAATGTAATTTATTTTATATGGGTAGTTATCCCATTTCATTACCTTGATTTAAGTAATCGAATTTCAAATCGTTTTTATATCACTTAAGAATAATATTACATAAATTCAGCTTTAAAGTAGGAAGTTAGAGCAATTTATTTTTATTATTTAGAGGTAGCTACCCCATTTTAATCTCTTTGATTGTAGTGACCATATTCTCTAAACAGTTCTGGTATGAATATGTGTAGGTTTTGAAATTTTTAGTGAAATTAGTTGTGTAGTTTTTGAGTACGGTATATAGAAAAACTAAGTGTATAAATGATTATTTATTTTTAAGGGTAGTTTATCCAATTTCATTCCTTTGACTTAAAGTAATCTAATTGTAAATGGTGTTTTCATTTTACCCCTTAGACTGTAGTAATTAATTGTAGTCTAAACACTCCTGATATTAATGTGGATAAGTTTTAGTGAAATCGGTCGAATAATTTTTGAGTTTATAGAGGACAAAGAAACATTCATTTTTATATATAAAGATTTTAAAATATTTTTAGGGATCTTGTGATACATAGTTTTAAGATTGTTATGCTACCTTCAATTCCCCTCTACTCCCAAAAGTGTTGCAGGTAATTTTTTCAAACCAATTAGTGGTATTTGAGTAACTCACAGAAAAACTAAAGCTGATCCAATTTGGAGGGGGGGTTGGAATGTTTTACATTAATACTGTGTTTCACCATCTTACGATAATAATCACCACTAATGCATAATTTACTCCTGCCATGGTTATTGTTAATGGTTACATGGTTTTATTTGATTGAGTATTAGACGTATCCTGCGTTATATTTTTATTAATATAATTCTTGTAAAAGATTCGGAACAAATTCCGTAAGAGTCAATTTACACATCTACGGTTTATAACTTTCCTATGTATAAAGGAAGAAGTCTTTTAACATCTGTGCTTATTATTTCTCTTCGGTTTTGCTTTTGGTTTACAAAAATAACCTAAATGTTAAATGGCTCCTCAAAAAA
Organism: Philaenus spumarius; assembly: GCA_018207615.1. NCBI lineage: Eukaryota > Metazoa > Arthropoda > Insecta > Hemiptera > Aphrophoridae > Philaenus > Philaenus spumarius. Next base: position 89,614 of record JAGFPH010001335.1, on the reverse strand, counting down.
TGGTAAATCAACGACAAGACTGTGACACGGATGGACACACAAGACGAAATTCAGGCTTAAAGGTTGAACCCTAAGCAGGGAAGTGTTCTTAAAAACGCTGCAGCCTACGTTGTACAATACAAACACTACTCAAGATGGAACATTCACTTCACGTTCGTCACACGAGACACTTTTATTAAAGAGACCAATTTATATTTGATCCGTAAATAATTCAAAATGTAATTTGAGCTTCGAAGATACGACGGATGTAAATTACAGAACGTCGCTCTTAAATTGCAAACGTTGTGACAATTCTTAGAATGTCTGTCACGTACTCCCAAGAGGTGTTCCACGTGATGGTAACATTTCAGTTTCTCCTAACATCAATGTTATACATTCAAGAATTGCAGTGTAGGGTAATGTACAACGCAAACTACATACTAGTATGATGTTACAGTAATGATTCCCTAGCACGGACACGGGTCCAGTAATGGCGCCGGGCTCCTGCAAGATGTTCCATGACTTAGTTACCCATAAAAAAGGTGTACACTTACACACTCAAACTTTTTGCTTAACTATAATTAAACTTACAAAGGTTTTGTGATTTAATAGGCAACCCTTAATATTTATTTAAATATTTGTTTAGTTTTCTTACTCTAAAACGTATTGCAGATTATTCGTTTCTCAAGCGCAAGTACTCTAAGCAACATTGCAATACCCAACGCCCCTACACCAGGCCAGGGTTAACTGGCTTCCAGAAACAATAAAACAAAACCGACCCTCTTATCTTGCCCCTTTCTGCTTCATTCAGCGCAATTTCCGCAGTCTTCCGAGTTATCATTACAGATAGGTGAAAATGGTCAAAACCAATTAAGGAGAATATATTCGCCATTTACGGCAATGTACTTTTAAAACGGTGTGGGAGTAATTAAATTACTGTAAAAATACTAAATATTGTTTTCCATCAAAGAGTGAAGTTTTTTAACACAAATTAATTAGACGAGTGTAACCACGTTTCATTTCTGCAAAATCGCAAGATAATCTAACAGTCAACGGTTTATGCCACGACCACAAAGAGGCGTACAAAATAATTATAGAGATAAATTTTCTAGTATGTTTACGTTACTTAGCTACTATATATTATTTAAAATTTTTAATGTTCCGTCCGTCATATTAGGCTACATATTTTTTAATTCACATTTCGAAATTTTATCAGAAAAGTTTATTAAAATGCAATATAATGTCGATAAATTAAAAATTAATTACGGTTTTCGAAGACATAAAGTTCGTTCAATGAGTAATCAAAGCAGAGCTGTAATGAAAGACAGAGCCGTCTACATGAGGTTGAGCCGGTGACGTTTTTTAATTAATTAAACCAATAAGTTCGGGGAAAAATACGGAAACTAGATTAAATAGCGTAAAAATACTATTCTTTAAACTTTTAATATCCTAGTGAAACTGATTTGTTAGTTAACTATTAAGTTATTAGGCAGTAATTAGAGCGGCTTTAGCAGTAATTTGAGATATTTTTGTATAGTACGAAATGTTCCAGACAAAGCTAAAATATATGATACATATACTCGAGGCTACGCTGCGCCTTTACGCCATTGGCTATAAAGCCAACGAATTTTAGTATAAATAAACGGTACCAGGAACTGGCACATACTTTCTCACAAACACATTTAAATTACTAAACAGATTCACTGTGACTTGTAGGGTGGTGTAGGAGAGTTTTTTTTATTAAAGTTGGAGATTAACTAATAAATATTATTATTATTATCTAGAGAGAAAACTATTCGATCGATTTCGAAAAAATTTGCACCAAACGCGTTAATTAGGTCTTTATAGATGCACGTTAAAAGGTTTTGATTTTTTTTTTAAAACAACCCGCTTTATGGCCAAAAACCCCCAAAAATCTGTTATTATTATTATTAGCTAAACGAGAATTTTTAGAAAGATGCGGGTTTTTGTATATGGTAGGCTACATTAAAGGCTTCAAATAAGCAAAATTTTATCAAAATCGTTTGATCCGTTTTTTTATAAAAAAATAATAACTGATTTTTGGGGGGTTTTTTGGCCAAAAAGGGGGTTGTTTTTCAAAAAATTTCAAAACCTTTTTCGTGCATCTATACAGGCCTACTGGACATGTCTGGTGCAAATTTGGTTGAAATCGATCGAATAGTTTTCTCTCTAGCTTTGTATACTTTTATTAAAGTAGGCGATTAACTAATAAATATTATTATTATTAGGTAGAGAGAAAACTATTCGATCGATTTCGGACAAATTTGCACCAAACACGTCAATTAGGTCTTTATAGATGCACGTAAAAAGGTTTTGAAAAACAACCCTCTTTATGGCCAAAAAACCCCCAAAAATCAGTTATTATTATTATTATTAGCTAAACGAGAATTTTTAGAAAGATGCGGGTTTTTGTATATGGTAGGGCACATTAAACGCTACAAATAAGCCACATTGTATCAAAATCGTTAGAGCCGTTTTTTTATAAAAAAATAATAACTGATTTTTTGGTGGGTTTTTGGCCAAAGAGGGGGTTGTTTTTCAAAATTGTTCAAAACCCTTTTTCGTGCATCTATACAGGCGTACTGGACATGTCTGGTGCAAATTTGGTTGAAATCGATCGAATAGTTTTCTCTCTATCTTTGTATACATACAGACATACATACATACAGACATACATACAGACATACATACAGACATACAGACAGACATTTTGTAAAAACCACTTTTTTGGACTCAGGGGGTCCCAAAACGGATATTTCCACAAAAATCTCAACATCGATTTTTTTTGCGATCACTATACTTTCTCTATACTATAGTATAGTGAGAAAGTAAAAGGTTTTTAGTTTTTCATGAAATGTGCAACATTTTACAAACTAAAGTCACATAGTAAACAAAGAAATTTGGGAACAGAAAAATCTGAAAACCTGTTTTATTAACTTTTTAAGAGCTCAAGACATACTTTTGGAACAATGCATAAAATGTACTTTATAGGTTTGTGTTAGTATACTAGATAGAGAACAATTGATTAAACATCTGTATTATAGCCTCCAAGGCTTAACCTTCATTTTTATTTTAACTATGCTATAAGTCCATCCGTTTTTTTTACTTAAATATCGTAGTAAAATGTTGACAAATAATCGAAAGCCAAAAAACCAATTTCTCATCATATCCTGTCAACTTTAAAGCGAGTCAATCACTGTTTGCTTTACTTCCGCCGTCTCACCACAAAAGTGTGGGTATGCGTTATGGTCTGTAAGTAATACGTTTAAGGATTAAAATAAAAGATATACTATATAGTAATTTATTACAGCAATAAATATTAATCAATAAGTACAGAAATTAGTTGACTATTCTGTCTCCTACGCTTTTTGCCAGTTGGATTAAAACAAAATGTGTGGTGAACGTAACGCAAGTTTTGAGGATCTACATCTAATTTTTGGTTTTAAAAAAATACTAAACAATCAACGACTTTTAAAGGTATTAAGATAAGAAGAGAGGGAGGGGGAACTAATAGTATTTTTCTTCCAAAGTTTTACAAAAAAAAAAAAAAAAAAAAATAGATTTTATAATTCGTGTCAAAACATGAGTTGTTTAGAAATAATAATTTTTATTTTATAAAATCAATGAACGCAATCTGTAACCGATCTTCGCATTAATACAAACTGAGCATTTATAAACTGTGGATTCTCTAAAACAAATATCTGTACTAATGTTGCATTTATCTAAACTTATATTGATTAGACAGTACAAACAATCAATGTACATAATATATATATACACCTGTTTAAACCACGAACAGTGGACTACGAGAAATATCTCGCACAATGCATACACTTCTAAAGAAACTTATCTAGCTCAAGACTCCACGTTGCCCCTGACTCTAAGCTAACTTAAGGCACAGCAAAGTTGCGCACTTTATGCATTCCATTCAATAACAAGTAATGCAGTTTCCATTAGCTCTGTGTTTGCAAAGTTTTATCAAGACTAAGGTTCCATTTATTCCACAAAGCTTGAGAATAACACAAAGCGGGCCCTTAGAAGAAAGACATTATCTCCTCGCACACTCAATGTCACGGCGTAAGATATGCTATAACACAACGTCTGCTCTACTGGATATTTGCACTTTCAACGTAAATTCTCATCACGGAAGTACTACAATTTATTGCCATTGCGGAAAACCTTTTTAAAGTTATAATTCTTTGCGCCCGTTGTAATCGGGATGGGGTGTCGGTCGAGAAACCGCGTCACGCGTTAGGAGTAAAATCTGGAAAGTGCCTTTTTATACCTTTTCTCTACAAGAGGTACCTCAAGAGTCTCGGTGGATGAGTAGTTAATGCACTCGACTTCCACGCTAGAATCCCTGGTTCGATCCCCTGCTGGGAAATTTTTTTTCTCCAAAAATTATAGGAAAGTATACGAATATACGAATGGCCAAAGAAGTATAACTTCCACCGTCTGGTTCGACGCAGACCCTATTTTTTGGTGTATTTTTTTTCAAATTTCATATACCTTCTAAATTTAAAGACTAGCTTACTATAAAAAAAGCTTACCATTTTGCTATGTTTGCTCTTTCATCACAGAAGATAGCTACGGTGTTGTCGAAACGCATTAAAGTGATTACTAAAAGTAAAACGTTATAAATCATTATAAACTGTTATTTATAAACGAAAATAAATTGATAAACTTAATTAAATCAACGTTAGGCCTATGTTTTACGTTGAATGTAAAAATGTAACATTATGTAATGGTGGAAAATTACCGAACAATAAAATATAAAAATACAGAATTAGTTCAATGATTTATGAATTAAAGTAATGTAGGATTCTAAAACCAATTGTTGGCATAAACTACAAGGTTGAACATAAAATTGGACTAAAAATGAAATACGTTTGCAAATAATGTTTTATAGGCCTTATTTAAGATAAAGTAAAGTAGGCGTACATTTATTGTAGAAACCTTTCCTGCGCTAGAGCTATACAATCGTATTATCTGACGTTCGGACTATTAAGATCGAAACTAACAAAATACGATTGTAAATTAGTACATGGTATTTTAGAGTTTTTTGTCTACTCATGTTTAAACCAACTGTTATAGAAGCATTTTCGTTCCCGAAGTAAGCTGCAACCTTACATAATCTAAAACTTCGAAACTATCTATGGTGTAATATGAATACAAGAGACTGGCTAACACGTGCTAATCGACACCTGGGCATTACCAGAAGCTGTCTTAAAGCTAACTCAGCTGACGGTATGATAAGGACGTCGTACTTTGAAGTTAAAATGAAGACATGCAGTCTGTTAGCAGGGAGTCTTTCTCAGAATGAAGACAAAGGGTTTCCGGCATAACTTAATGTAAGCATGAGCATAATCTATACGTGATTGCAACCACTTGCATGTTTATTAGAACATCAAACAAACCTAAGAGGGTAATTTTTGTTTTTGGTATTATATATCTTCGGTGAACGACAGTAACTAATTATCTACATTACAAGGTAGTTTAAACTTTCAACCGAATATTAGGAATTTCATCAGAAAAATGTTAAATGTAAAATTAGTTATGATTGTTTTATTATAATAGAAGTAAAAACTTGAACACAACACAATTTGTATTCGTCACAGATTTCGACGACAGTTCTTTCATCCTCGTTTACAGTTAATATATTACACTAAATCGCAATTTAATTAATTATTATTATTACTTAAGGGTTTTAACGAAATTTATTGCTATTCACCAGAACTGTATTAAACAGGTTCTAAAGCAACTTTCAAAAAACAGCTTCTGTCGGGGTTCTTAATTCATAACGTCAAAGAATTATTGTTTTATTGAAGGTAAATAATAACCTTTGATTTTTAAATCCACGGCGGATATGTCGTTTTAGCGAATTTCCATAGAAAAGATGAGCTATTGTAGTGACTCTTATACCTAAGACCTAAGGTAGGGAGAGGTCAATGAGCACAGATCATGGTCCCCAGAACATGTTTTGTGGTGCCGTTAAGGGCACTCCGAATGCCTATCTTCGACCATGTTAGCTATAATACACATAACTTAAGTTGTAATTAAGATAGGCTCATAATTTTTTTTCTAAATTGTACCTTTTTCTAGTTCCGTACACAAGGAAATAAACAAAAATTATAAACCTAAAAGTTATGATTTAAAAAAAACACTTTTTTTAAATGTTTTTATTGTTATTATTATTATATAACTTTTTTATTTGTTGAAATATTTAAAAAATCCCGTGTTAGGAACTAGATAATTGTGTTATAGACAATGGTAAAAATTTGGTAAAGATATCTTAGATAGTTTTCCAGAAATGCGTGTTATAAATAACAAAAACGTGATTTTTCGGGAAACGAGCAAAACGTAATAGCCAAAATTTCAAAGTTTTATAGGTAGCCTAACTTTTACTAATGGCCTCCTAGACAGTATATTTGGTTGTTTGGGTCTTTTTCAGCAGCATAATATGTCTTCCAGCTTCCTCTTCACCAAAGTTCTTTAAAATAACTCACTGTACAATAATGAACACTATAAAAGTGTTTGAAGTACAGCGAATTCATGTGACCTCTAAAGCCATTTATTTCCATGGTAACGCTTACATTATTTATTTTTTTGGACATAAAGATAATTATAACCATATCATGTTGTATATTTTTGGAAAGAGGAAGAACAGGAGAATAAGAAATCATAAAGAACTCAAAATCGATCAAAATTTTTTTTCCCATTTGGAGTGCCCTTAAAAATGTGATATATATATATATATATATATATATATATATATATGATGTATGTATATATAACGGCCGCATCCACCCGACCGGCCGACTTGGTCCACATGTGGTACACAAGTTGTTTTTTTAAGTCTCTCCGACGAGTTCGTTAGGCCCTAACAAAAAAATCCAACAACCAAAAGTTTTTTACCAGAAGAAATATTTTCTTTAGAATTTTCGTACTAGAATGCAACTTTTTTGGGTTTTATCTAAAAAATAAATATAGGATATTGTTCTGAACTTTTTGTTTGTTTACGCGACCTCTGGTTTCCCCAAAATCTATGAAAACGTAAAATACCATAAAATTACCCGGGTAAAATCCCCACGAGGCACTTTCTGATCCTAGCCCGAAGGCCAGGATGCGAAACAGTCCCTAATACAAAGCCGCAAAGTCAATGTGCAACTCGAAAAGCACAGTCCATAATCGAGCAGCAAGAGGCTGGAGGCTGAGGTGCAAACAAATTCTAATAGTAAATTTCGTATTCGCAGTCAGCTATTCAGCGCTTTCGTGAGTAGAATTCCAAACTAGTTGGTTGAAACCCTAAAATATTTAAACATAATTTTGTAAATTAGCTCAACTCAGGCAGCGGTTCAGCAGCGTAATCGAATTATTTTATTTTTTGTACATCAACAAACATAACCTTCAAGGGTACACAATTTATTTCACAATTTAGTTTGCTAAGTTAATATTTTTATTTTGGTTTAGAGATCTTAATATTATTTTATGTATATAATTTTGTATTGTATTTATCAATAGAAAAATAGCAAAATAGCATAATTGTTAAATTGTGAAATAAATTTAGTGAAACACACTATTATACTGTATTTATGTACACTTTTATCTATGCACGTATTTTATTTGTTGGGATTTAACTGAACGTAAGCCGAAACGTTATAAAGAGCTTTCTCATCTTGCTTATTAACAATTTCTCCTCAACTATAAGGAGTACATTAATCGTTGAAATAGAAGGACATGTTAAAATCTTTAAAAAACACTTTATCTGCGTCGAGTAAAAGTCAACCAAGAATGTTTAAGAGACGAATTCTCCGAGATTTGCTACACATTTTATTCTTGATTAAAAAAGATGCCCTAGGGCAAGCCATTTGACCTTAGATGAGATTTTGTCTGCTTTCATTGAGACACAAGAGGGATGTTTCAAGCCATCTCTAAACCTCCTTTAAATTATAGATACAGTAGTTTGTTTGATGTTTGTTAGTATTAATGTTAAGATTATCTATTAGTATTGTGTAATTGTTTTTCGAAATGCCTAAAATTAATTTACTGTAAAAAATTACATATTAAGGTAATCAACATATTTTGTATTTAAACATTTTTTATCCATATTGTTATTTCCTCAAGTGACTTGTATTTCATTAAATTTTGTATTACTTTTCATATTTCCTTCTTTCTTTTGAAGTTGTATTCAGGAGTGTTTTATTTTGTAATTGTATTTTGTCTATACAAGTAAGTTACGCATTTGTGCAGTTAAGCGGGAGTGAGGTCCTGGCGGACCTTAACATAAAGTCTTAATTAATATAATCATTAAAATACTGTTTTCAAAAATATAACAAACTGTGATTGAAAAAAGATACGGAAAAGTAAAGTGATGGATAAATCTTTAAAGATAAACCTAAACAATAAGCGAAAGAAATATTCTCAATGAAAAGATATTCAAAAAGTGCACTAAAACATACCATGTCTAACTGTTGCAGTTTTCAAGCACCCAACAATAGTTTTTATCAGTAAATTTATAAATTTGATTGTACAAATTTAAATAATAAAACATATCTTGTAAATTCATTCTTTATAATACAAATAAAAAATGTATCATGTTTCTTTATTTAAAAACAAGTTCAGTCATTTAAGCTAAACTTATTTAACCTACTTTCATCATAGTTTATTTAAGTAATATTAATTATTGTTGATTCTGCAATCTGCAAAATACTCTACTGCTGTGTTTTGTAGAATTGTAAATTTATCTTAAAAGCCTTCATGCTGTCACCCTATTAGGAACATTTTAAAACAATTTACTCTATAAAGCGTGCCATTTATCGAAAGTTGTTTAGTAATTTCTGTCAATTTGAAACCTTTTTCGCTTTGGGTAATTGATCAAACTTTAAATGATTCGAATAAAAGCTGAATGTCATTTATGCGTGGTTATTACAATAATTGCATGCACCACAATAAATAAACAGAAACATAATTACGAGAAAAGAGCAATCCAAAGAGAGTTTTATTCTATCGATAACTGTTTCATACTAAGTGCTAACTTAAAAGTGTTCATCCTAAAAGAACTGAGCTGAGTAATTGTAAATGATAATACTACTACAAAAACAATAGACTTTGATTTATTTATGTTTTATAAATTTCTCGCGAGTGAGGATTCTGCTCCCAAACATAGCGTTACAATTACAGCGCTCGCATGAAAGTAAATCACACTTTTTTGCTTACTTAACTTCTTTACTTTATGATAACTAAACTAATAAAGAAGGGGAGGAGCGTATAGCGCATGTAAATCGATCGCCAGAAACTAGATTCGAACTCACGCGTTGGAAGTTCTAAATGTAACAGTTGAAAATTACATGTGTATAAGGATTATATATATTTTCCCAGTGCCATGTATGAGTACTTTTAAAACATTAAAAATATTAAAAAATTTCAAAATAAATCAAATTCTGAATGAAAAACATAACTCCGACAAGCATTCATTTCAATCCGATTTTCATGAATTAAAATAGTCCAGGAGCCAGGTAAGTAAAAGTCAAGGTTGTTGAGTAAAAGTGAGGTCCGCAAACAAAATTCCCTGCAATTTTCCTTTCGGAGTAAGTCACCATTTTGAAAAACTCGTTTATAAAATAAGCGAAACGAGGCCCATTTGTGGGCGAAAGCTTCTCCCAAACTTTTTCAGTTGAGCTTATCTCTTTCAGTGTTCAGCCAATGATGGCCTACGTGCCCTACAGTTTCGTCACGTTATCCCAAACATTGTCTACCTCTGTGTCTGGCATGGTCTTGTGAATTTACATCGTTCGAAAATAATAGTAGTCAACTTTTTAGTTTCAAACTAAATTTCTTATAACTTTGAGTGACAAGTTATTTTATGGTATATTTTAAAATTAGAGTACTTAAAGTTTTTTTTCAAAAAATAGTCTTTGTTACGTCAATGAGACTGTGGTATTAAACTAGTGGAAATGAATCTACTATTATTTTCGTATGATGCTCTTTTTACCAGATATGTGATTAAATGCATCTTTCAAAATGTCGGGTAAAAAACCAGTTCCAGATTTTCCCAAAAATGGGAAATTTAGAAAAGTCAACCCAACCCTTTTTTCAACAGGAAAAACGTTATCCAGAATTATAAAATTTAAAAGTACCTGGTTCCTAGACACAACATCATTTATTTTAAATTCTTAACGATTTCCCAGAAAGGAGTGTAATTTACTAAAGAACATTTTAAAAAGGAATAAAGACAAGTTTATTCTTCTAGCGTACGAATGAAATGAAAATTTCTTCAAGGTAGAAAAACAAGAACTTCATTTAGAGAACAAATATGTTAGTGAAACGTTGAAGAAAGAAAAGAAAGATTAATTAGAAAAGAAGAAACGTGTCAGCGTTGACATCGGAGGAAAGTAAAGTAGAGACACGACTTTGGGTGCTGTGACTATTTTCAACGTTTATATACACAATTTTAAAAGATTACGATTCTCAAGAAATAGTTCAGAAGATCTTGAACTATTATTTCAAGTTATCGTATTAGTGATAACTAGGGGAGACCCCTGCGTGCTCCGCACGCCAACCCCCGGTGCGACCTTCTAAAAACATATGTTATGTTCTATTTATAATAAATGTGTAGGATTAATAATAACCTCAAAACTAAGATGGTAAATAATGTTAAATGTTCAAATCAAATTATTTCTTATATTTTATAACAGCAGTAATAATAAAGGTTAAAAGAACCAGTAAGGCTCAGGTCTACACTTAATCAAAAACCTAACAAAAAAGTTATAAATAATATAACCTCAAAACTAAGATGGTAAATAATGTTAAATGTTCAAAACAAATTAGTTCGTAAATTTTATAATTTGAATAAATAATTTCCTCCCTTATATAAATCAATATTTACTTCCACAAAGCAGCTGTATTAGTTAGTTTCTTATTATAAACAGCTGTTTTGTATTAAAATGTTTTTATAACCTTCTGAAAACTGTAATCATCGTTATTTACATCCACGAAATCAGCTGGATTAGTTTGTTTCTTATAAACAGCTGTTTTGTATAGAAATGGTTTTTAAATAGTTTCCATGTTAATCTTATGGGGAAAACCCGACCTTTGAGATTAGCTCACGCCATTAAGGATAAGAATTTTTGACATCTAAAACCTTATTGCAAAACTACGAAATGAGACGAATTTTTTGAAACCTCAAACATTAAAATTGGTCCAGAAATAAGGGAGGAGTTGTGTTTACAAAAAACGGCTTCACGTATTATATATAAAGATTACTGAATAATGGCAACCAATAATAATGCATAGAAATAATATAGTATCAATAATATATAGTGTAATATAGTAAAAGCTATACCAACTCTTCCAGATCAAAATTTAGACATTTACTATTTATTTTGTTAGTCAGAAATATGAAAACCATCTGCCATAATTTCAGCATTTTATTAATAAAATTAGTATTATAAAAAAGGCCATAGAAATAAAAAGTTTCAATTTACAACTAAAAAATAACCAAACAATTTGGACTGGAAAAATGAGGTAGTCTCCCCTCCATATTTATTAATGGTGAGGTAGTAAAGAAATAGTAAAAAGTTACTCAGCATGATTTTAATATCGACAGAGCGATGAAATTTACATTTGAGGTTAGTTATACGTGACATTACAGTAATTTAAAAAATCTAATTAAAGTAATATCACTTTTTTCTACCATAACATTATAATCGGTCAAACAATTTGAACATTTGTACACGAAATTACAAATGCCCTTTTATTGCTACTTCATTAATATGACCATCTTCAGTTCCCAAGTAGCCCTACACTCGACCACTAAATTTGAGTTATCTCCGTTATTTATGACTCAATTATTAAAAACCATATATCGTTGGATTTGTCTTAAACTAGTGTAAAAGTTTGATGTATTTACATTTTTTTTTTTTTTTTTTGTAAAATGTATAGTGTTCTAGATATTTAACATTAAACATTTTCAACTGCCGCTATTTTGAAACATTGTTGCAGGAAAACAAATTGTTGAAGTAAAATATACCCTATTTAGATCGATATTCATACACTGTTGCATGATTATGTCTTAAACCGTTTCTGATAAATTAAGGTACTTGTAAAAGTCACATTTAGACGGACAGACAGAAAGCAGAGCGAGATAGGACACATGTTATATTGTATTATTTGCTTGTTTTTAGCTGACAAATAACCCCGTAAAGTTTCGGACAGTCGAAGCTGGACACCCTGTATATTGAACAGTGTATATAAAATATATAACTCAATCAACATTTCAGTTAAACGGTTGGAAATAAAAGATACAATCACAATTTTTAACTCCTAAAATAAAAGAAAGTAAAAATATAATTAACTATAAACATAATATTAATTATTAAATACAGGCCTAGCAAAAAATGAATGTTAAATTTGTTTTTGTGTTGTATAAAAGCCTGTACACAAAATACTCACACTAAATTAATATCTAAAGTAATCGAAAATATTAATTATTTATGAATAGAAAACGAAAGGTCCAGAAAATTTAATTCTAACTTAAATTGTATAATTAAATTTTACACTAACACCGTGCATTAATAATATCCCTCTTCCGCAAATTAGGTTTCAATATTAAATTATTATTTCAAACAAGAAACTTGTTCCAAAAAGGCTTAACTAAATTAAGGAGAAGAATAATTAATGTTGAGATATCAAGTTTAACAATTTAAATTAATGAAGTTTAAAGGTGAAGCGTTACTATGATTTATAGTTTTAATAGCTGTTTAATAGTTTAATAAATATGTAAGTCTTGTTAAGCCTTTCGTATATATTATGAAAACCTTACACATAAGAATAATGGTTGTCTAAGCATTACCTCATGTATGTTTTGTTATTTATAACTAGTGTGAAGAGTTAATGAGCATCTATGATTACATTGAAGGTAAAGATATGCAAATATGATTGATCAGAATAGCGATTATATTACTAGTTTAATGTTGCAATTAAGGATTCAAAATTCTTAAATGTTAAGCAAAATTACTAATTAATTTCAGGAATAGAAATAACCAAATGGTAAAATTTCACAATTATAATTTATTACTGAGCAACATATGTTTCACCGTTAGGCATAATCAGGCTAAATTGAAATACAGCAAGTTTCCAATTTTGCCAATCATTTATTGGAAACTGGACATATACATTAAATCCAAAAATAAATGTAAAGTTATTACATGTGGAAGAAAAAAGTAAGAAATTAAATAATCTAGAATGTCTGGAAATTAATAGATCTGTTTAAAAAAATCATATATATGACCAAATTTGTCTCAATTCATCCCCCTTGTTAAAACCCATTATGTAACCACACCTTGCCCTTGCTTTGTTTACCTAGGCCACATTTCATTTGTCCATCCTGGTCAGTTCCATTGTCACTCCCACTCCTTCTACTTTTGTTTGTATGTTAGTTTTAAGGTACTTGCTGTATTTCAATTTAGTAGCCTGATGATGCCTAACGGTGTAACATATGTTGCTCAGTAATAAATTATAATTGTGCAAGTTTACCATAGGTTATTTCTATCCCTATTATGGAGTTTTACCAAATACCAACTGTTTTTACCTTAAATTCTATTTAATTATTTTTAAATAATATGCATTATGCATATACACAATAATTAAATGAAACCATGAACCACAATTAATAGAAGGAACAAAAAACAATAACAGAACAATTTAAAAAATCTGGTAATTGGTTGACCGTGCAGGCCAACCATAAAACTTCCCGCTTAGTTTGAATTTTAAACGCTTAAAAATGAGTTTATTTGTTAAAATACCAAAAAACGAAAATTTGTGAATTTTTAAACAACGATAACTTTTGAATGCGTCGTTCGATTTTCATTTTAAAAAAAGCATTCTACGCAGTTTTTAAAGCACAAAAAGAAAATGTACAGGTTTATATTGATTGGTTGAGAAATCTGGAAGATATGTTAAAAAAATACCAAAAAATACCAAAAAACAAAAATTTGTGAATTGTTAAACAACGATAACTTTTGAATGCGTCGTCCGATTTTCATTTTCAAAAAAGCAGTCGACGCAGTTTTTTAAGCACAAAAAATGTATACATGGTTTGATTATGATTTTTTCGCACGCTTTGAAGTTATTTTTAAAAAACATAACAATTCAAAAAAAATTTAGGTTATTTTTTTAAATTTCTTCGGATTGGTTCGATGGATTAACTCTCAAATCTAATCAGATCTAAGTTTTGATACACCCTTTCGAATGACATGTCGTAGAATTCAATCGGTTGATTCGTTTTTGAGAAACTGTACGACAAAAATTTATTTACACACATACATCCACACACACACACACACACACACACACACACACACGGTCGGACACCTCGGCGGGAATAGTCAGAATGGCTTCCTGGGACCTCAAAACGTGGAGATTTAATGAAAACTCGACTTTCGAAAATCGGACCGAAATCAATAACTTCCCTTTATTGGTAGCGGGAAGTTAAAAAATTAAGTTTAATGTACTACCCTTTTCATTGAATTGTTCAATTATTGTGAATTTGTCGCCTCAGGGCTCTTCAACCTTTGTAATTATGCATGTATGTTAACTGTAAAGATATTTTCATTTTGAAATTTGATATTTCCATTAACTCAATTAATCTCGGAAACTACAAGAGGCGACTCTAAACACACGTGTTTGTACTTTTATTAGAGGCGGAGGTGGCTGAAGCAGTGTGGGTCGATTAAGTACATTCCCTTGGATTCGTTAAAGCAAAGTAATCACTCATGTCATCTGCAGTAATGCGAAAAGTCACCTCGTGCGAAACTTAAGGCATCACTGGTGTTTCATACATCGTGTCTGAGGCATGTTTCACTTAACACCAACCTGTGTTATCGAATGAGGACTTACACACTGCGCGAGAATTTGTTTGACGTAATATCTCCGCTTCAGACTCGTGTCTCGCGAGACCGGTTGGTCGGTGTTTGGTAAGACAGTGTCAAGGAAAGCCGGCTTCGCGCATGCGCACATCGCAGGTCCGTCTGCAACGTACGTGAGGAAGTGGTGTTTTGCTGCGTTCAGTGTTTATGTTCGGTGCATTGTGTTTAACATTGATGTCAAAATACCGTTACCAGACAATGAACAAGTCAACATTGAGTTTGTAATTGCTGTGGAAGAACACCAAGTAGATAATTTAAATACAACCTCAAGGAATGCAGCAACAGGAATGAACAGGAAAAGGTTTAAAGGCTTTCAGTAGAAGAATTCCAAGCTACAGGTAATGATGAAAACTGCAATTAATAACATTAAAAACAAATTCCAAACCATGGGCTAACATGTTGAAAATAATAACATTACTTCGTACTCCTCTGATACCAAATTGCGCTCAACTCACCACAGCACCCACTTGAAACAAACACGAAGCACGCACATGTCGCATTCAATTTGATCAGACGAGACGAATGTCTTAGACGCGATGTATGAGAGACCAGTGTGTAAAGGTCTCCTTCCGTAAAAGAGAAAGCAACCGGCGACTAAAGCGCTTCACCCTATAGCGGTATCCAAACAGTGGAATTTCTTGCAACTGAGCGCTTTGGCATTGTCTTATGTAAAATCATTTTATAAATTTAACCTTAGTAGATGAGTGCAAAAAATCTATATCTATATTTATAAAAGCCAAATACACTGACTCACTGATCACGATTTCTCTAAAACTACTGAACGGATTGGAATGAAATTTGGTATGTAGCTTCCTCTAGGGCCGTAGGAGCTGATAAGAAAGGGTTTTAAAATATTTGAAATCTTAGGGGGGGGGGGGGATCAATGTTACTAAATCACGATTTCTCCAAAACCACTGAACGGATTGGAACATAATTTGGTATGTAGCTTCCTCTACGGCCATAGGTGCTATTCGAAATATTTGGGGGAGGGGGTCAAAGTTACTAAATCCCAATTTCTCTAAAACTACTGAACGGATTGGAATGAAATTTGGTACGTAGTTTCCTCTAGGGCCGTAGGTGCTGATAAGAAAGTGTTTCAAAATATTTGAGATCTTAGGGGGGTTTGGGGGAGGGGGTCAATGTTACTAAATCCTTATTTCTCTAAAACTAATGAACGGATTGGAATGAAATTTGGTATGTAGCTTCCTCTAGGGCCACAGGTGCTCGCTAAGAAAGATTTTCAAAAAATTTGAAATTTTAGGGGAAGTTTGGGAGGTCAAAGTTACTAAAAATACCCATAAGAAATACATAGTGTAATATATTTATTGACATAATATATTTTTTGTTAATATACATTTAACTTTGATTTGTCTATCCGTGCAAAGCCGGATCGGGCCAGCTAGTTCTTTATAAAATTGCGGATCCGGCTTGCGATTCACTTTTAATTATTAATTTTTATTGTGAAAGGAAAACAGTTTAATCTTGGGACTGAAAAATGTCAATTACGTGAGAGATGAACGGGATTTAAAAAAATGTGAAACAACTTTATGATAAGAAATAGGCGAAATAAATGTTTTTTTATGGGAAATGGTAAATTTATTGCTCTTAAGGGATAAAAATCCAAAATGGCAGCCACTACAGCAGACCCTTAAGGTAACTTAGTGTGTGTGTACCAGGACGAAAAACTTCAATACAGTCACCTGCAGTTATTGAACATTTCATAAAATTTTCGAGCTAACACCATAGTTTAAAGAAGTTGTTCAATAGCATTTAAACTATAATATTTTAGTGACAAAAATAATAAATTATAAATTTTTTCAATATATTTGATTTTTTTAAATGAATAGAACACGATTTTCACTGGAACTATTTGAACGCAGACAATCATCTGGATTACTTTTCTCATTGAAATTTCCAATAATAATTACTTGTGTGAGAAAAAGATAAGGCCGCCATTAGAAGGGCCGAATTTTTTAGTCTAACTGAAAAGCCTTATTAATAATACCGTACATCTTAAAGTCAGCTAGCTAAAGGTTCGATACGTTTACTGCACCCTGAAACATATGAATTTCATCATATATGGTGCGGTGCATTAAACAAATCCATAGATGGTAAAAGAAAATATCTTTTAACAAATCGAGCCAGCATTTGTAAGCATAAATCTAACATTTCTTTAATTATTTCGATTTCAATGTGTAACGGTAGCGAATTAGTCAAAACATGTTATTTTATAACAACTGTATGTAAATTAAATTCTACACAATGTCGAGTCTGCCGTTTTATTACCGAATTTCCATAGGAAAGATGAACTAGTCGTAGTTTGGATTCCGATGGGAAAGGTCGCTTTATCTAAGTTTGCTTAGTACCGTGCTTACCTGCAGTCTCGCGTGGCCACATGAAAATAGTTTGTGCCAGTGTGTTTAATTAGACATCATAGAGTATTCGTAATACCGAATATATGCTACTGTAAAAGTTTTGTAAAAGTTTTTATATTACTGTAGGTGTTTATTTCTTAAGCTTGAACTGAATTGCTTATAATGGTGGAAATCTGTGTCAAGTGTAATCAGGAAATAACTTGTGAAGTAGCAAAGTGCAAGGATTGTGATAAAGCATTTCATCCTTCGTGTTCGAAAATAGGAGAAGAAGGCTTCAAAAAAACTAGGTAGGAAAAAGGCATCCTTTATATGTGGGTTGTGTAAAGATGAATCTAGCGTTCTGGGAAACAATGAAATAATTTTACAAGCCATAGCTGCGGTTAATGACAATGTAGACAAAAGATTTAATGAGGTTCAAGTTTCTATTTCATCAATTTTGAACCAGTTTGAAACATTACGAACTGCCTTTGAAGTTTCTAAGAAGGAATGCGATGAATTGAAAATAGTTTGCACGGAGCTGAGTAAAAATAATAACGTTCTTACGGCTAAACTTGGTGAATGCACATTGCAAATTCAAGATTTAGAGCAATATTCTAGGTGCAATAATTTAGAGATTGTGGGAGTACCAGTAAGCCAGGGCGAGGATATATATGCGGTATTACATAAAATTGCGGAAATTATCAAAGTACAGTTTAATCCGAGTGATATTTCTGTGGCGCACCGTTTGCGGCCTTCGAAACGAAACGTTTATCCTAGCATCATAGTTCAGTTTATCTCGCGGCAAATTAGATCCTTGTGGCTGTATGCTGCTAAAGCTAGTAGAATGGATCTTACAACTATAAATATTAACACTTCTTTTCAATTATCGAAATTTTTCATCAATGAACATTTGACACCCTTTAATAAAGCTGTGCTTGGAAGAGCGCGTTCGATGGTACGGGAACGGAAGCTGGCCTACGCCTGGGTCTCTAACCTAAAGATTTTTGTGAAGAAAACTGAGGAAGAAGATGCTGTCAGGGTGAGAAGTATCCAGGATTTGGACCAGTATGTGAATGAATAAGTCAATTATATTATTTCTTAAAAAGGTATTTATATCATATTTTGTATCAAGTGTTGTTTGTTTGAAAAGAAGTGGCCATTTTAGTTTTTGTTTTGTAGATAAATACAATTTCATTGTTTTATGATATACCTCTCCTTTATTATATTAAAGTTTTTTAATATTATGTATAAATAATTTATAAGTTTTTTCCTCTTGTAAGAGGTCATTTACGTCTTGCTAATTTTGAATTATTATTATTTTTTTTTTTAATAGAAAATTTCGATTATGTAGCCTTAATTATTATTGTTCACTTATATTAATTACGATAACAGATGATTTATATTTATAAGAAATGTGTTTGGTTTTCGAGTTACTTATTTTGATTTGTTTTGACGCTTTACTCTAAAGTGGTCTTGCTTTGTGTTGTAGTTGAAATTAAATGCATTATCTATCCAGCTTTATTTTTGATATAATGTCATTGATTTCTAATTAATTATTATATTAGACTATTATTATTTAATTAAACTATAATTTAGGTGTTTTTACTTTAAATATGCTTATACTGTTTGTAATTTGATTATTTTTGTTAACTGTGCATATTGTAAGGGCACATAGTAATGTACAACATAACAGGCGGGACTGCGGGGATATTTTGTATAAAGACTTTTCCGGTTTGGAGCTAAATGATGAAATAGACAGTTTTAATAACATTGAATGCACTGAATATCAAGATAGTTTAGAATTTTCAAAATTTTTCGCACAGAACAACAATGTCAAATTAAAAATTTTTCACATGAATATTATAAGCCATTTGAAGAATTTTGAAAATTTATTAATCTATTTAAGTACTCTTAAAATAGATTTTGACTTAATAATATTAACAGAGGCTTGGGTTGGCGAGGACACGGATTTCTTAGTTTTGGAAGGGTTTGAATTGTTCAGAACAATTAGAAAGGTAAATAGGAGTGACGGTACCGTTATCTATGCCAATAAAAGATTGTCTGTGACAGGGGCAGAGGTCGTATTGGGAAGCGTTTATGGGTTATCTATTGAGTTTACTTTTTACAATAAACAATTTAATATTCTTGCTCTTTATAGGACTCATGACAGTAGCATTACGGACCTTATTGACGGACTTGAAAAGCTTTATAGTGGTACTAATAAAGATAAAAGTTATATATGTTTGGGTGATATGAATATTAATTTACTTAAACCCGATGGCAATGTAGAACGTTACTTGAGTGTTATGACAGAGACAGGGTTTGTTAGTGCAATAAATGTTCCGACTAGAGTGACGTCATACGGCCAGACTTGTATTGACCATATTTTTGTAAAGCATTCTTGTTATAATGATGTACGATCAGCTGTGATTCACACAAGCATAACGGACCATTTTAGTGTCGCGTTGGAAATACAGTTCCCGACAACCAATCATACAGCGAAACATATCGGGCCAAATTTCTGCATCGACAAATCGGTATTTAAAACGGTTATGAGAGAACAATCGTGGAGTACAGTTATTGCCGAAACTGATCTAAACAATAGTTGTAATTGTTTTATTGATATTATAAACCGTAGTATTAAAAAATCTGAACGCGTCATTTTAAACTCAAATACTAGATTTTTTAAAATTAAACCGTGGATAACACTTGGACTAATAAGATCGATTCGTAAAAGAGATAAGTTAAGTAAGATGGTAATTAAACAGCCCTTTAATACTGATCTTAAAAGATATTTCAAAAGTTATAAAAATAAACTTTCAAACATTATAAAGTTTACTAAAAACTTATATTACAGGAATAAGATAAATGAAAATATAAATAACCCTAAGGTTTTTTGGCAAACGGTGAATGAAATTTCGGGTAACAAAAGGAAGAAAGAAACCTTCCCAGTTGGACAATTTTCAAAGGGTGCTGTTATGAGTCCGAACATATGTAAAGACATTGCAAGTAACTTTAACGACTTTTTTGCCACGGTAGGTCATAGTTTGGCTATAGTTATTGACTCTAGTGGTACTCCGGTAATAAATGACGTCGACTTCAGGGCTAAAGGAGTGTTTAGGATTAATTTTGTTGATGAAAATACCATTTTGCAATATATTAGTAAACTTCGAGGTGGGTCTGCTCCTGGATATGATGGGATGTCAGCATCACTTTTAAAAAGCAACTGTATTTTTCTTGTAAAACCCCTTCATCATATCATAAACTTAAGTATTGAGTCGGGTAAGTTTCCAGAAGCTTTTAAATTGGCGAAGGTTGTTCCCCTATATAAGGCTGGAGATCTGGAGGATTTAGGTAATTTTCGTCCTATCTCTATGCTCAGCGTGTTTTCCAAAATAATTGAAAAAATTGTAAAAGATCAATTAGTGTCATACTTAAATGCTAATAATCTCTTGTCTGCGTGCCAGTATGGATTTAGAAGGGACACCAATATTTCAAATGCTTTATTTGATTTAAATAGAAATATTAATGAGGGGATCAATGGTAATAGGAAAAGTATTATAGTTTTCTTGGATTTAGCTAAAGCATTCGTTTCGGTAGATAGACAAATATTGCTCAATAAATTGGACTTAATCGGGGTTCGTGGTAATGCGTACTTGTGGTTCGAAAGCTATTTGTCCAACAGGAAACAAATGGTGTCAGTGTGTGGAGTAAATAGTGAACCTCAGGGGTCGACGTTAGGACCCATTCTTTTTTTAATTTATATAAATAATTTGTCTAAAATCAATATAGACGGGAAATTTTACCTATTTGCGGACGATACGGCTATTTTATTCGAAGGTAATAGTTGGGAAGAAGTACACGGGAAGGTTTTAAGGGATTTGTCGGTAGTGAAAAAGTGGTTTGATCAAAATTGTTTAACACTTAACATATCTAAAACAAAGTTCCTTCCTATAGCCCTTAGGTCCAATAGTGATTGTCCCTACGAAAGCATTAAGTTGCATTCGTGTGGGAATTACTTAAGTGAGTACTGTGCCTGTAGAGACATTGATAGAGTTGACACTTACAAATACTTAGGTGTCCTGTTTGATAAACGTTTAAATTGGTCTGCTCATGTTGACTATTTGAGTCGAAAAATTAGAAAGTTAATTTATGTTTTTAAAAATTTAAATGAAATATTATATTTTTGTGAAATAAGACAGTTGTACTTTGCATATTGTCAATCTTTGCTTTTGGGGGGGATAATAGTTTGGGGATGTGCCTGTAAATCCATTCTGGCCCCTTTAGATGTTGTTCAGAGATCAGTTATGAAAATGGCGCTGCGTAAACCAAAACGACACCCATCTGAAGAGCTGTTTAACCTTTTTAACGTATTTAATATCAGACAACTTTTTATAAAAACTCCCTTAACTTTTTTGCATAAGAATTCAAATTCCATTTTGTCCATTCTGAACCATTCACATTTTACACGGCATTCTCAAACAGTGGGTATAAGGACAGATAGGCTTTATAAATCTGTATCCACCACAAATTCGTACTATGTATCACAGATCCTTTTTCGTAACATTCCAAGAAACTTGAGATTATTTAGTAATTATGAAATTAAGGTTTATAAAAGGCAAATTACTTTATGGTTGCGGGAAGTAGGTAGAGACTATTGTGAGTCCGCAATTTCATCGGAGTACGCATAGTGTTTTGTTTACATGGATATTTTGTGGTGTCACTGAAGTGACGTTGTTGTTCTGATGCTGATCTTATTTATTATTTTTTACACTAAACAAATTTTGTTTTTTTTTTCTCTCTTTTATTGTCATAAATTACATTTTATGTTGTGCACGACTCGTGTCCACGCACAGGCCTCGTGCCTATGTGGGCACTATTCCATAGTATTATATTTGTTGTAACTTTGTATTTGTGAAATTTGTTATATGGAAATAAATAAATAAATAAAAACTATTGCAGTGACCCTTATGGTAAGACCACGAGTACCAATGATCATGGTTCCCAGAACAAGTTTTGGGGTGTCATTAGACATTGTATATATAATGTCATGTGTTCGCACTCATGTAGGCCTAAGTCAGATTTGGTACACACGTTGGTTGTCTACGTCATTCAAAAGTGTTTCTTAGCCAAAAAATTCAACAACCAGAAGCACGTTTTTTGACCGGAAGTAACAACTTTTTCAGATTTATCTTACTAAACGTTTTTAGGGTTTTATATAAAAAAATATATGTAGAATATTATTCTGCACATTTAGATTTTTTGCACAACCTTGTAGCAAGCTTGGTTCCGCCAAAATAGATTAAAAAGTAAAATACCATAAAATTGCCGGTTCAAATCCACATGGGGGCATCTTCTAATCCCAGGCCAAACACACAGGCAGTTATTTAGCGCCTTCGTGAGTAAACCAATTTCCCAAATTGTTGGTTAAAACCCTAAAATATACAAAATCAATTTTTGAAATTCGCTCAACTCACGTCAGCGGCTCAGCTGCGTGGTCGAATTATTATTATTATGCAAACAGTCAGAAGTGAAGCACAGCCTTCATGGTATTAAATAATACAGTAAGGTTAAATAAGTTCTGGTAGGATGTACTTATACTTAGTTTTATTTGACTATCCTAAAAGTGGTACGTGACGCCACGTTTCATATAACCAGGGTAATTAGTGCGTTACAAAGAGTACAATTCACTTTTAACTCCAAATTGTGTGCTTTTACGTGCGGGGAATTTGAACCTTTAATAACACAAAACTTTCCTTTAGTACACGTCTTGATTATTTCTTATCGTTATATAGTTCGTCAACAAAGAAGTACAATTTGCAAATACATTTTTCTTCTTTTCTTTCAGACAATAATCACTCGTGTATTGAGGTGTTGTATTCGACATAGACTTTTACCATACATGTATAAGCGTTTGGATATGAAATATTGTATTAGATTATGTTTGCGTTTTCATGTCTTGATATCTTTCGAAAACAAGTGTAAGTAATATAAATAAAACTTTGGATTATTAAAGCAATGAAATCTTCAAAACAGTCCAAATGGAAATGCCGTCGGTTTATGAGATTATGTAATGAGTTTAACAGTTTTAGTGATGGTGATGTTGAGAGCGATGAAGATTTGATTGAAAATGATATCATCAGTGTAATCAGGGGCCATACATTACTGGGTGTTTACTTTTTAAAAAGCATGTGATAATAACCGTTTCTTCACCTTAGGATTTTTATAAAGTATCACTTACATTACAATTATGAATAATATTATTTTAACTAAAGGGCTCTTCCGATAGTCCCTGCAGCGAAGCATATGCAAACATATTATTGTATACTTTGATGCGGAAATGAAGATTGATTAGGGCAGAGGCACTTGGTTAGTGGTAGCGGTGACCTGGATCCTGACGCATAAGCCGTAGCGCCTGGGTTTTTATCAGGACAAAGGCATTTGGATCGGGGCAGGGTGGTAGAGGTAGCGCTGAACTAAATTCTTACGCGTGCGCAATAGGGCCAGAGTTTTGCGTGAATGATAGGAATTTTGATACGATAGATAATTTCACTAATTTTTAAATGCCTTTTAAATAGTTTTTAACATTACAATCATTAAAACTTTGTAATGCGATTAGAAAGCAATAATAATTCATAAAAAAATACAAAATCAATTATGAGTTGTGGATCCATAATAAAGGGAAAATCAGAGGGGTACGATGCTTATTTTCATTGGCTTTTTTATTTTACGCTAGTTGCGAACTAATGAAGGCGGAGGAAAAGCGTAGAGCACAGAAGAAAGAATATAATTTTAGAATGTAGAATTATAATTTTGGGATCTGGTTATCTCTAGATGCTACCTGATCATCATAAATTAAAAGTATACGTCCACGTAAGAAGAAAGTAAAGTAAGATACTGATAGTTTTAATTAAAAGTAACTTCAAAATACAATTTAAAAGATGATGATTGTCATGTAACACGTAATTATATTTTGAGAATTAAGTTACAAGTGGAGATAAAGAGTATTGTTAATAATACAAATGATTCTAATTACGTAATAACTAAAAATACACAAACTTAAATTCCATCCATCATGCTTAACTTGTATTGTGTCTGACAAGTTGTGTCGCGACTATACTTTTGTTTTCAGAGAGTATAATACTTTTGCCTTCAATAACATTCCATTGAAATTCCTCAACTGTCAGTTTTGATCTTCGCATCGGAGCTTTATAAACTGAATTTTTTATTAGAATTGCTTCGTTCCTATACACAAAAGATGCGTCCATTGTTTTCACGAAATAGTCTGGTTAAAATTAAAATGATTATTACTTTATAAATGGATATGTTTAATACTCAAAACATAAAACAATTAATGAATGCACACCAAAGGTCTGAAAAATAACTAGGTCAGGATTTTGTAGATGCAGGCTTAGTTCCATAAAATGCACATAGTTGGCACATGAATTAAGATAGTTATGTAGAGGTAATAATTTTGTGTGCGTGTATTTCCCTTTCGCTACTTGTATGTAAACATGTGTATACAATATAATTTCTTACTAATAATGTACGGGTTGAGTGTAACGCTTCAGGGAGGTTAAATAAACGGTACCAGAAACTGGCACATACTTTCTCACAAACATATTTAAATTATTAAACAAATTCACAGTGACTTCATTATTGTAGGAGGGGTAGGAGAGGTGAATTTAAAGTAGGAGATTAAGTAATAAATGTTATTATTATTAGCTAGAGATAAAACTATTCGATCGATTTCAAACCAATTTGCACAATACACGTCAATTAGGCCTGTATAGATGCAAAAAAAACGTTTTGAAAAATTTTGAAAAACAACCCCTTTATGTCCAAAAAACCCCAAAATCAGTTATTATTATCAGCTAAACGAGAATTTTTAGAAATATACGTTTTTTTTGCATATTGTAGGGTACATTAAGGGTCTTCTATACCTTGCGTAAAACAGCAAAAATATGCACTTCGTATTACCGTGTTTCGGACGCCGTCTTTCAACCTAAAAAGTTGTGAAACATCTTAAATTGTTCTTAAAGGCTTTGTGCTTTTGTCTTGTACCTCATAATTGAAAGAAATCGTCGGAAACTTCTTTTAATCAACAGTTTAAATGAGTAAAAATCGATTATTTTTTACGCATTTTTTGGGGATTTTTAAGCAATAATTTCCATATTTTAAGGTATCACGTAAAAAATATAAAGCCTTCTTTATAAGTTAAGGTAGTTTCCCAGATTATTAATTTATAAATAGAATCCGAAACACGGTATTACGAATGCATGTTTCAACGATTTTGCGGCTTGAGTCAGGCCTTTTGCATTGAAATCATACTGTACACTCGGGAGTTTTCTTCAAGGTAAGAAGAGCCTTAAAGGCTACAAATAAACCACGTTTTATCAAATTGTTAGAGCCGTTTTTTTTTTTTTAAATAATAACTGATTTTTTGGGGTTTTTTTGCCAAAATGGGTTTTTTTTTAAACTTTTCAAAACCATTTTTCGTGCATCTATACAGGCCTACTTGACATGTTCTGTGCAAATTTGGTTGAAATCGATCGAATAGTTTTCGCTCTAGCTTTGTATACATACAGACATACAGACAGACAGACATTTTGTAAAAACCACTTTTTTTGGACTCAGGGGGTCTAAAAACGGATATTTCCACAAAAATCTCAACATCATTTTTTTTGCGATCACTATACTTTCTCTATACTATAGTATTGAGAAAGTAAAAATATAGTTAATGTAAAAACTTAGATTTTAGAGGCGTTATTTTTCCAATAGGTTTGTCAAATAGTAACTAAAGTACTAAAAACTACGATATATATATTAATTAAAAACAAGGTATATAGGCCTAACATGGCACATATAACACTTTCATATACAGTATGCGTATTTTTGAAATAATTTTACATAAAACATTACGTGGTGTTGCCGTTCATAATAAAGAGTAGCTTGGTTACGATACCCAATTTTGATTTGTTTTTCAATTACATCGATATGGCGAGGAAATTTAGGAAGCAGCCTTCTTAAGATTATGTAGCTCTATATAATTAATTTCCCGAAAGTTTAAAACATATTCGAAATTCTTACAATTGAAAATAGCGTCCGTCAGCTTAAATTATTGAGTTACCTAAAATAGAGTACAATATTTTTAAAAAATACACATTTATTTTGACCAACAATATTGCAAACTATTTCAATATGTGTACTTAATGTACGCTATATCAAACTATCGTACTAGTTTAAAAAAAATGAAGTTTGTTACAAAAATTTAAATTGTTAGTAACCTTCGTACAGCCTGCAAAATTTTTGAGTAGCTATTTTTAAAATTGAATGAAAAGGAAAAATTAATTATTTGACAATTTTATGCCAAGCCACTTAGCGAAGGTTGAGCACGTTATAAAAATCATAGAAAATAATTCTGCAAAAATAAAAATTAACTTTGCTTTTATAGTGTCACCGAAACTCACTCTAATACCACAACCAACTTATTATCGAACAATAAATTGCTAAACGTTTGGCACTGTAATATATTTTACACAGCATAAAGGGTAGATTACGTATTTATGATACATTCCAAGAATGGGGAATGTAATATACCGACACGCCCTATTGTTGTGCAGCTGAGAAGCGTTTCTTGCTTGGATTTATGTGTTTGTGAGCGCTTGGCCAATTTCAGATTTACTACTTAAACATGCTATACTAGACGGAAACGCGTGACGTCACGACTTATATTATCTTGAAAGGTTCATAAATCTGCCTTCGATATATTTGTTTCTGAAAAAAATTTGTTAACTAATGTTACTGTTACCTAAAACTTCATAAATTCCACAGAAAACGTGTTTTGATAAGTAAATATAGTTTTAAAGCAACATAAATAATTTAATTGTTGAAAGTTATTTGAAATTTGTTGACAAACTTACATTTTGTTACTCTTCTAAATATGCGATAGTATGTATACGTCTTATTTAATAATAGGTCTATATTATATTTAACATTTTTAATACTGATAAATTTTAATAATTTCACAATAATAAAGTATATTTTTCTTAATCATTTATTTACTCCTCATAAATCGCACTTGGATAAAATATGTGTTTTCATGTACACCAAAATTTGTTTAGGAAGATTAGCTATGGGTTTCTATCGCTGGCTGTGTAAAACATGGATAGGCCTAGTCATATTTCGAAAACAACAAAGTTATTCTACAAGCGTTTAAAGTATTCTCTTGAATGGGTGCAAAATATAGAAAATGCAAAAAGCAATGGAGAGAAGACAGCAAGAATTACTAACAAAACTTAATGAAAAGAATTTGGAATTCATTGTGTGTCCTGAATTTGTCACGGAATAGCAAGAATAAATCCAGTAGAAAGACCTTGATAACATCTTATCGGAATCTAAAAGGAATTGGAGGGAGAGGAGTTCCCCTACAATAAGTAACATGGACGAGGAACACGGAAAAGGAGGTGTTGAGCTAAAGAAAGAAACTAAATACAGTTTAAAGGACAAAACTCATAAGAAATCAGTAAGAAACTAAAACGGAACATAAAATGATGAAGAAGATGCTGTGAAAAGGAAATGGGCGAAACTGGACACGTATGCGATAAAGGAGAGGACGATTAATTCACAATTTGACAATAGTTCGGATTAGTTGAACTCATGTGTTCCTGGAGTAAAATGCGTATAGTTGAACCACATTTAGTACATTAAAAGTAAGCTATTCAAATAAAGTTTACGTTATCAGTCTTTAAATGTTGCACCTAATTTGTAAAAAAAAGCTCACGTTCCCATAGAATAAGGCAGAAAGTAAAACACGTAAAACTAATAAAGCCAAGAACAATAATGAGAAATAATTAGCACAAATACACAAGAACAATTAACTATTGTTTACAACTTATATGAAACGTACTAGGTTGCGTAAAAAGTTGTGCAATAGGAATATTATGTAACATATTATTTAAGATAGTACGGCTAATTATCTATATAAAACAGAGTGAGTCACATAAGAAAGATGCCAAGTTCCCGCGTTGTGAATACACCGGGTGACAATAAGTCAGTTGACTCTTGCAATTATGTTTACGCAGTAGCTGAGCGATGATTATTTAATTAGTTGTGGGTAAT
This sequence comes from Philaenus spumarius, assembly GCA_018207615.1. Lineage (NCBI taxonomy): Eukaryota > Metazoa > Arthropoda > Insecta > Hemiptera > Aphrophoridae > Philaenus > Philaenus spumarius. Next base: position 61,215 of record JAGFPH010001335.1, on the reverse strand, counting down.
TTCCGTCAGGTATTTTATTCTGCAGCACATTGTTCTAACAAATCCCGTTATAGATTATCTTCTTACTACTAGGTTATTTTCTTATCAATGTACGGGAAGATTTGAAACAGAACAGAAAACTAAATGCAGAAAAGCGATTTATTTACTCAAGGTTTGTTGGAAATGCGATTATATTAGCAACGATGAAATAGATTTATTTGTATAGAACTTTCCTTACAGTTGACCAGCTTCTAAACAATATAAAATCACAAACTAAACAAGAGAATCGAGCAAACTTTACAGTAGCTGATCTTCCTCAATCATATTACGCCCGTTTCCGTTACTACAGCATTAAACTAGACAAAATCTCCGAAAAATGCAGTAAAAGTTAAAACTCAAAAGCACTTAGGCCTAGTTTACATCAAAACTTAAATAAAGGCGATTATAATAAGCGCAAGAAATCCCTTGAACTGGACACGAAGCCGACATTTAACCAGCCCATGGACATTTTAAATACTCCTGGTGTCACTGTTCGGGCAGGTACATGTTCAAGTCGGCTTAGGGTAATTAATCGTTTAAGGGATTTTTACGGAAGAGAACTACAGTACTTTCAAAATAGTAACATTGCAATGGCATACCTCAAATGGAACATGAATTTCCTTTTGGACGACTCTGCCTCTTCAGGAAAAAAACGCGACTTAGCCGGCAACTGACCCCCTAATGACAATGTAATAGTGACACTTATTAAATGACAAGATTATTTTTTTAACGAATGCTCGGCTCTAAAGCAATCCTTTCCACTCAGTTTAGTGATGTGTATGAGTCAGAATGTCTGACCGTTGTTTTCGGAGTAGAAAAATTCCGCCGATATCTCGAGCACCTCGAGATTCTTCTGGAAACTGACAAACAAGACCTTTTCTTGCTGCTATTTCTTTCTTTCTCTATAGTTGCACAAAATGGGACGATGGATTGAAAAGTTATCTTCGTTAAAATTTCAATTGGCACACATTTATTAGAGGTACCTATTATGTTATAGCCGATTATCTCTCTAGGATATTCAAACTAAACAGAGCTCCTCAAGAACAAATGTCAAATTCAGAGATCACCTGCAATAGCCTAGTTGCAAATGTTCCCTTGCATTTCAAGATATTGGCGTTCTGCCGCGTCGATGCCGTTTTAGGTCAAATCATTTCTAATTGGGGAATCTTATGTCTCACGAACTACAGAGACATACCCATTAAAATGTATGTACCCCGCGTATTAGTAAACCTGATCCATGACTCACCTGTAGGAGTCAATTTAGATGTGCTCAAGTAAAATGCAGAGTGCGATAATCTTTCTTCTTTTTTCTTGGTTTACTCTCAATATAGATGTTTTTGAAAATGTTCGCCGTAGTCCCAACCCGTCCGATGGAGCTGATTATTAAACTGCATCGTATAAACATGGCACTATCGTGATTCTGGTTGCCGTAGACACGTTCTACAAATTCACCTGGCTTTAAACTATCAGAGACGCAACTTCCTTTAACACTATTAAGGCTCTTAGCCAAACAGTTCTGTTTCATCTCACATACTCGTTCAGCAATAAATGTTTCTCTCGTGGAATAAAACATTCAACCTTGTCCCCTTACAATGCTGCTCAACCATCTAATGCGGCACGTTTGAATATTGCCGCAACATCTAAAAGCCGCACTTATTGCCATCATTCAAATGCTCAATCCTCTTGGGACGATTTCCTCTCTTAGCTACTTAGGTACAGTTAGTTACTTCGCATAGCAAGAGACTTCAAAAAACATCTTTCAAAATTCTGTTCAATTTTACGCCCAATACCGCCTAATCTGGAATATCGACGAACTTCTTCCCAGGGTTAACACACATATTAGGACAACTGGCATAAGGCCAAACACAACATATTTAGGGGCCATCAAAAGTCTGAGCTTGTTTACAATAATAACCGAAGAACCATATTTCCAAAATTGCTGCACTCATTCCAACTTTACAAGTTTGGTTTCTGGGAATATTTTTATATAACCAAAACTTTCTGGAAACTATTCTATTCGTTTTCGAAAAATGTCATCGTTTAGTATTAATTTAAAGTTATAGAAAAATAATAATAATATAAATAAGTACGTATAAATGAATAAGTAATAAGAAACAACAACGTTGTTCTGCTCGATAATCTGTTACGAGTGTGAACGCGGCTAAAATTACTTTGATATAATTATAATAACACAAAAAGAGAAGTCTTACTTCTATAGGTTGGTCCACCACCATGTCCTCTGTACTTGTGCTCTGAAATCAAAATATACGAGATATTATTAGTTGACGGTATTTAGTAGAAACATGATTTAAAAAATACTAATGGAGTTAACATCAAGTACTGTCTGTAGTTTAAAAATAATAACAGCCCTAATGACGACGAACAAGTCAGAACATACAGTATATTATATTATTACTTTTGTTAACTTGTGTATAATATTATTATGTTATAGTTATATAACATTTTTAACAAATAGTTTTTATACAATAAATCATTAGCATAATTACTCTTTGTACACACTGAATTCTGCTGTCTTATTGGTATGTGTTTTTAAATATTTTATCGATGGGGATTCATCTTCTTTATCTTTCCAGTTAGCTTTGTGATGCATAAAGTCGCGTACACACTACGGTAATTAAATTAAATTACACACACCCTTTAAATAAAATAAAGCAATAGCAAAGCATTACGGATCCACTAGTGAGCAATAATTATTACTTTTCAATTTGTTTAGTTTAAGATCATCATGTACATTCGAATCCAAGAAAGTGTAGGGTTGGTCTTCTACAAAATCCAGTTTTTATTCGACGTTCTAGCGATGATAAATCAAGTGGCATAGAAGAATGTCTAAAATAAAAACCTACACGTCACGTCGGCGTATTACTGTTATCCAGCATTTATTAATGTATTCAAGCTCGGCTTAATTAAAGTATTTTGACAAAAACTCGTGATCTGCAATGACAGAGGATATTATTTAACTGTTTGTAATTAACACGGGAGTTGACACTAACAGATGAAGTTCGCTGCGGGTGGCGGTTCTTCATTAATGAAATTGTACCATCCCCTGTGAAGCAGTGGTCTTGTGGTAACGGTTAACAAAGCCGCGCCTAAGGCATTTTTTAAAGGGTTAATCAAAGCTATCGTGTGTGTTATGAATTAAAGGTTTCTAACATTTAAAACATTTTTATAAAAACTACTTACTACATTTTAAAGAGTAGTACATGTTCATGATTACATAATCAACTGGTAGTAAACGTCCTATAAAATTAGTTAGAAAATTGCTAGAGGTTATACAATTTAACAATGTTTCTATATAAAAGTAAATCTATTACAATAATTTCAATTGTATTATCATCCTGTATAATGGCACTTTATGTAACAACATAGAAGATAAATCAATAGTGCAACACATTATTTGAGATTCATGTTTCTTTGGTATCCAGGTCAACGTAATATAATTAAGCTTAATTACTTTGTGTCCGTCGCGTGACTTTCTTTTCTTTTTTCTATGACGCGTTTCGGAGATTTACTCCATCATCAGACACATATCACTCTTGCGAGGTCGTCAAACAATACATAAAAAAACAACTATACGGGATGCATCGCACGCGTAAAAGTGTTCTAATATGTACTCAGTGTTTGTGTTTATGTGTTTTTATGTAATGTTTGACGACTTCGCAAGAGTGGTATGTGTCCGATGATGAAGTAAATTTCCGAAACGCGTCATACAAAAAAGAGAAAAAAGTCACGTGACGGACATAAAGTAAGCAATTAAGTTTAATTACATTATTTCAAACTTTTTCAAACATATTTTGTTGAGGTTCGAATCGGGATGGTTATTGGATTTTTCCCCTAATTACAATAACGTTTCTTATTAGTTTCCCACCACAAATACATTAAGGAAAACTCAATTAAAAAATGCTCACAAAATTACAAATAAAGACGAATTTTAACTATTTTTTTCATGTTTCAATAAAGTTTCAAACGTTATTTTGTCGTTAAAGCAGTAAGATTTTTTTAAAGTGTACTCGGGCGTATCATTGCAATTTCAAAGCGTTAAAGACTCCCCGTGAACTTGTGACTTCATCTAATTAGTAAATCAGTTTCAATGCAAATAGAAAAATTATACTTGTTAATCAACATAACACACTTGACATTCTAATTAGCTCTTACTTGTCGATGGAATATCAACATGCAATCAAGAGTAATTTAGACACAATTTAGACGAAGGGTAATTAATGTTTCTAAAAACTGTAATATGCTACATTAAAATGTATAAACGTACACATACCTGATATTCGGAACAGTAAAACGTACTAAACATAAGTACAAAGTAATTCATGAGCAACACAATTAATTATGAAAGATTATATATTTGTTATTCGTGCAATAGCTTACTATTTTTTTAAAAATCATTCAATAGTAATTCTTTTTCATAAAAATGGAAACATAAAGTCAATGATAAAGGGTTGACTTCGTTGACATAATGTAATCACTTTTACGAGTCATTTTGATTAGGCTTTAGGCTAACAAACAAGTGTATACTAGTATATTATATGGTTTTCTCGTCTTCTCAAACCTTTAATTACTTTTTTTAAATATCTATTCACCTTGACGAAGTGCTACTAGTTACAGATGATATCGGCCGTCCAACCCCTTCACGTTTATGCCGTATCTAATTTAATACAAATTAATTCTAAATTAATATTCTAGAATTATGAACATTTTATATATAGACATGCATTATACAAAATTACTAGTAAATACATAATTCTTCTACTTTTTTTCGTTCGTGTTTTTTATATTTTTCCCGCGTATTGGAATTTTATTTCTGGTGATTTCTTAACTATAGTGAATGTCATAAAATTAAGCAGATCTGAAAATGGGCTCGTATAAATTTGGAAATCATATTACTAAACTAGGCAACACTACACAATAATCTGAAATTAATATGATTAGTTTCACCTGTATTTTACATTATGTTGGCAATAGTAACAAATAACTTGTCATTAACTAAATCGTCCTATTTCAAGAGTTTGGTGGTAGTTAAATCAGTGCAAGCGGATGATTATTGGTTCAACATATTGGTCCACTCCTTTCTATAACTACAAGGAATTCAATTAATATTTAAATGAAAAACAATAATCTCATTTAAAAGATAATTCGGAACAATATGACAGAATAAAAATAATTAGTTACTATAAGTATTTCTCAATTTTGTACATTGATGTCTGTGCACCTTTCAACGGAACAAACGAATGGGTCCCTACTCTATTTATTTAGAATTGCGTATTTTTTATTCTGATTTAGGAATGAGTTTTAAAAAATAAAACGGAAACTATATAACGATAGATAGCCTAGTAAAGAACAAACTTCGGAGTTCCTCCGTTTTTATGTATTTTTCTCATCACGCTATTTAAAACACAATCTGGAGTGTTTTAGCAAAAGTGTTTGTACGATAGACTCCCAGAACGTTTACCGATAAGGATATAAACGAAAGTTTTAATATTTAGACGAATAACCTATTCACACTACCTCTTATGCATATGACATTGACGAAGAGTACAATATGACAGGTGCCTCAACAAAGATATAATTAGTTCTTGTCAAACTTTATAATTATAAATTAAATTTTGAAAATAGCCTCATCACACCCCGACATAGGATACTTTGGAAGTGTCATTGAGTTTAACTGAATAGGATCGCATATAGCAAAATTAAAATAACCAAGATACCACAAAAACACCAACTTACTTTAAATCAATATTTTTAAATTATTACTCAAGATTTTCATTGTTAAGATGGGCGGAGGGAGGGTTGGTCGGGCTATCATAAAATCCATTCTCCGTCCTTCAATAGTTACTTTAGAGCTTTCAGGCACAGAGTGAAGACATCAAGCAATAACAATAATAAATTAATAAAATAATAAATAAACGAAATTCCAGAATATTTTTCACTATTCAGAATTTTAAACTCATTAACAGCTGTTATTTGGGGATTTAGTTTTTGTAATGAAAAAAGGGAGAAGTGAGTAATTGGTAGTTTTCGTCCGTTTATTAGTAGGTTTTATTATTTTAATGACTTAAGAAAAATCTGTCTTACTATTCCTTTAATTTGTATTCCTATCCTTATAAATTAAGGCTATGGTGCACTAGAATCCCAGTTTAAGAATTACTCATGAAACGTATGTTAACAATTCAAATGTATTCCTTTCTTTTCAAAATCGTTGTTTATTGCTAGTTTTATCAAAATAATAACTAACGCAGATTTTTTTGAAATTTGTATTTTTTTACAAACAGGATAGTTTTAAATAGCAATTTTAAAAATACAAGCTTTTTTCTTAAATTATTTGAGTTATAAAGAGTAATGTTAGTAAATTATAAAAAAACAAACAAACACACAAAACATATTACCTAGCGAACAATATTATATATTTGAAAGAAATAATGTTTCAGTTAAACAATAACATCTTGGGAAATTGTGTTTACATTCATGGGAAGGTGTAGAATCCAAAAAAAATAAAGTTTCTCATGAAGTTTCAAATTTAAAGAAATTTAAACAATTTCCATATAGGTTTGTGATACGTAGACAAATAGAGGTACTAGAGAATCTATAAGGTTCAGTAGGCCTAATCATCTTTAAAAAAGGAAAGATGGCAGGATAAATCAGGGTGATAAATCTGTTTATTTATCAGATTTAGCAGTTTTGTAGGTTTGCTTGTTTTTTTGTTTTCTGTGCGTATACAATTTTCAATCGATAATTAATTATAGACTATTCAAAATTGCCGATTATTTTGTCCATTTAAAGTTATTATAATCTTATCAAAGAACCTAAACCGTTAACGTAATCAAACAGTGAAATAAAAATGGTCTAAAGACCGCTTCAAAAAGGACTTCACAACTCTGACTACTTACAAAACTGGTTTTGGTGGCATTTTTTTTTTACCAAAAAGCAAAATTGATTAAATTGTTACTCACGTAATGCATATCAGATAGTACCGAATCGCACCACCGCAAGCGCTAGCACCTGAGTTATATTTAACTACAAAATTGTTCCAGATATATCATTTGTTTGTTACTCTTATATTGTTAAAATTATTGGTGCGATTGCATTCATTCCTTTTATTTCCTTTCCAACAGGGAATAATGTAATTATTGCATGTTTTCTCTAAGAAAAAATGTTAGTTTTCAATTTACAAAGTTGTGTATTTGTTACGTTATTAAATATTTATGAGCCAGGTATATCAACGTGTAAAATTCGCATGTGTGTATACTCATCATTATTGTAATTATTATTGTTACTACTGCACTTCAACATTTAGTATTTAGTTAATAGTACACGATCGAAGCATTATATTAGCAATTTACATCACAATGAAATCAAACTATGTTTTCTTCATAACAAACAATAAACAAATATTAACATATTTATCTTGTTGACAATCTAAAAACTACTATTTACTTTTAATCTCTGGCTTTAGTCCGAAACATTAATATAAAACATGAATTAATAATAATAAAGGTTTTGTATAATTCCAAAAGGTAGTTTCAAATATATTTGTATCAATATTATTATTTCAGTATCACTTAATGCGGACAACTGGTTTAGTCCAATGAATACAGAAACTGTAGTTTCTGTATTCATTGTTTAGTCACAGGTGACGTTTTATGTTAAAATACACGTTGGGGTTTGTTAAAACCAAATTTTAAAATACATTTTTCTTAGATTAATTTGTATTTAAAAAGAAAATATCGTTGATAAATTCCATTTTTTATCTTTGCTAATTTAAGAGTAAATATACAAGTAGAAAAGAATTGTTGGTGTATTAACAGAACTATAACATTCGTTCAGAAACAAAATAAAAACTTAGCGCCAGATGATTTTTTAAATTTGTTCGTGTTATGTGTATTAAAACGGGTAGGGTTATTTAATTACATTGTAAAGTTATTTTCACAATAATGAAGAAATTGGTAAAGCAGTTTTTATTAGATAAAGCATTTATAAAATTCGATTTAAAGTTGTGGCTAAAATCTTCGTTAAGTTATCAGAATTGTAGATTCTTAGAACAATTTTATCCTAATAAATTTTTTTTTTAGTAGTGATAGCATTTCAGAAGCATTCTACTCTTGGATAAAATCACGGTTAAATAATAATAAATGTCTACATTATTACTAGTGATATTTTTATCAGTGATAAAATAACATTGATCAGAAATGACAAACAATAATTGGTGTCGAAAGTAATTCATATTTTTGCTTTCGCTAGTCCTGTTTCGCTTGAGCCAGAGGCATCTTTAGGCGTATCTTATTCGTAAAACTTATGAAACAGTTATGAGACAGTTAATACATTCAACTACTTTCAATATTAAGGATTGGTAAATAATTTAACTCAACAGTTCGAAAGGCTATAATGAAAACAAGTTGCCAACAATAGTGGTTTCAACATTAAAATAAACTAAGTACTTAGCATAACTAAAATTTACTAAAAATTTATTACATACATACAAATAATCTACAAAATATGCTTCAAACAAATCACAATGCAGTTGTGAAACAGTATTCTGAATACAAACTTGTTGAGAAGCAAACGTTTATTTGAAGTGTGAAGAGTGTTGATAGATTGTGCAATAAGTAAAGTATGTCTACCGCTTGACTTACCGGGAGGCAATCGAAACACTGTGAAACATTGACCAATTAACAAGTAATTGGCGAACGTTCTCTGACGGCGCCTTGTGATCGACAAATTGTCAGGGTCCATAGAAAGGGCGTTAGAGCACTTTTGTTTTCTTACTCAACACGTCTAATGTTTGCTGGATAGATTTTTACGTATCTACTAGGCGTACCGTAATAAAATTCTGATCAAAAACGAAAGTTTAAAAAAATGTGATATTATTTCATATTTTTAAAAGATGCACACTTTGGATAAACATTTTCAAAAATATTGTCATTTGTCAAGTTAATAACATCTGCACATTAGTAAAAATCTCAATGTTTAAACTTCAGAAACAGCCTTAGCGCTTAGAATTCCAATCATTGAAGTTATTAACCAATTTTAAACACGAATTATAATTAAAACGAGTTTACATTAATTCAAATTTATGATGTAACCATTCAGTCGGTGTTTTAAAGGCATTTCACAACAATTAAGCCAAATAAATTGTGCATAAAGTTTGATTAAAAAGCTGAATAAGAATGAATTAAGCTAAAACAATTTGTTTTAAGACTTTTGCTTTAGTGTTTATAAATATGTGCAGAACTGCAGTTGGGGTTTTATAAAGCGACAAGGATATGACAATATTTCCAGTGTAATCAACTTTTGAGTACTTAAAAGAATAATCTACCCAGCTCTGGGCAACAATAAATCTAGCTAGACAAGAACATGTACGCCATCTGTCAGCTAACCAAACTACTTCATGGAACATGTGTTACTAATTGCATATGCTTTAATAGTACGGCGCTTACAGCCTGACCTGCTTTTATACCTTGTCGATTTAGGCGAAAATATGTTGCGGTACACTATAGGACTAAATCGTTTTCAAATTTAAAAAAATTAACATTACTAACTGTGATTGTAACCAGTACTGTTTGAAGTAGTTTATGAGATATTATTTATTCATATAACTACTGAATTGTTTCCGGAATATTCTTCTACCATTTCTAGTTTTTCAAACTGTTATCACTCAACGATGATCCCATCTTAAATTTTTTTTCAATATATCAGTCATTTATTAAGATGATTTTAATATTTCAACGCGTAATTTACTTATTTTTGTATCATTTCTGCAATTAGTAATAAAACCAAAAAAGATTTATTACATGTTTTCAGTTTTTAAACAGATTAGGCTAAACTATGCACACATTATCTTAAGTTATAAATAAAGTTTTTAAACTATTAGTAAAAGGTGTTCTCCCTTCTTTATACAATTTACACCCCTAGAAGTACTTTAATACATTTTACGTAAATACCCATTTATTTATAGAATGCTTATTGGTGAAAAGAGGACTACGTCACCTCTATAAAGGAAAACAAACCATTAAACAAATTTTAAATCTAATATTAATTATAAGTGGTTTTTTACTCACGTCAGTGATCCTTATAGGGTTTTCTCTATCTAAAAAACTTTATCTTACGTTTTTTAGACAGAGAAAAACCTACCAGGATCACTGTCGTGAGTAAAAAATCACTTATAATTAATATTATAAAAAATTGATCCGTGGCTAAAATGATTGATTCTAAATTTAAATCTAAGTAAAAAAATTACTTCATAAATAAAATGATTTTAAACACCTGAGATAGTTTATTCACATTAGCATTAAACCAAGTGCAGGGAAAAGATCATACATCAAGGGAGCCTACTGTAATGCTAAGAAGTATTATTACAAAAATATTTAAGTTAACATGTAAACTATACGCACACGACAGCTTCTACAACTGAGAAATGTCACTAAGCTAAACGGAAAGGACGACTTATATAAACCCACTTGGCACTACTGGATGGTTGCTTTTAACTCAAACGTTACAATTTTCTTATTACAGTTAGACATCTGAGAAGAAAAATACGTTTATCTGTGATAGAAGCCTCCCTTGAAATTAGCTGTATAAAGTAAAATAACGCAATATCAAACTCAAGATGAACAACATACTGTACATTTAAATAATAACATTTCGGAAATCAATAAGCCAATATGTTTAAAAGTTTGCAGTGAAATATATCAGCTAACAATATAACTTTTTATTTGAGCAAGGAAAGATTTATTGCCGACAGTAATGCTTGATTTATAGCTTAGTAATTAATTAAAAGAGTGATATATGTGTACAACAACGCAATATTAAATGTCGTAATACCATGTCACAGTTGCAGATAGCGCTGCGGTACATTGTCAACATATTTCTAACACAATCTAACTTTGGAGACCCTTCTGCCAGCTCCAGAATATAATAGGGTTTTGTAAAACTCAGAAATGATAGAACTTTTTTCAATAAGATATACTATTATAAAGATTACGTTGTGAAACATGTCGACTCGTCCCCATTTACATTTTCATTCTTGCAAAGGTGTAAAACAAATAATGCTCTAGAGATTGTTTTGGCTTACTTTTTATGTTTTTAGACATATCACTTTTGATTCCATAGTCCAAAATAAATTGCTTTTTGAAATTTGTAATCTCCATAAAGCTTGTTAATACCTTTTTTAAATAATGTTAGAACTTTTGTGAAAAATACAAATCCTTAACCGAAAGGATTTATCATTACAATGTTCAGTAAAATTTTGGTTTCTAATATTAAAACTATTAAGAGAATAGTGGACCCAGCAATGCTTGATTTATAGCTAAGTCAATGAAGGGAAAAATAGGCCTTTGTTGGAAGTAATTAATGAAAAGCAGAAATTTTTTCAGATGTTACAATGATATAAGAGGAGTATTTACACCAAAGCCCCCGCAGCTCCCCCTCTTGCTCCCCCTACCTCCTCTTAAAATTCACTTTTAAAAGATTTCTTTATTTTGTTAATATCTAAGAGATAAACAGCGATAGAGTCATATTTATTTCGTTATTGTAATCCTTATAATATCATCTATCAAAAATGTCCATTGCGTTTAAGCTATAAAATAATTATTTTCCGTGTAATTTTTAATTTAATGTTCAAATTTTTTTTATTACAATAATTACATGTTTAGCTATGTTTTATTAATATGAGACAAGTTATAACAAAATTGATCAAATAAAACTTTTAGGATATTTTTCAATCTTTAAAATCATTATAAGTTTTATAAATGTTAAGTGCAGACAGTTGCCATAATCGGCCTAACAAAGGAAGACGGCGTGGGGCGCACGAGTCCTCGCAGGCCGGATCAGCGCGTTGGCATATCAGCGGTCAATCTGCAGCAAAAGCCTATTGTTTGGACTTTTATTTGTATAGCTGGTACTTTTATGGGTATTACGATTGTAAAATTGACGTAAATTTTTTTTTCATTTTCCGGTATTTGTTATTGCATTGATAAACGCACAATATGATTTCTTTTAGCAAAGTCAATAAAGGGAAAAATAGGCCTTTGTTGGAAATAATTAGTGAAAATCTGAAATTTTGTTTATAAAATTGTTAATGTTCTTTATATTAATAGAGCCAGTTTAGGTTCAAGGGATTATTCCTAACCCTATGTTAATAGGGCCGTTAAATTATCCACCACCTATGGACCCGCCGTGTCCCGTACTGGCTAAAACCGGCACCGGCAGGTCTCAAGCAGCAGAACATGTTTTGTTTACTGTCAAAACACCATCACGGACCACCCACCCACCACTCAAATTGCTATTTACAATATCTTAAAATTGTCTGGGATATATACAATACTGACACATAAAAGTAAAGAGTTTCAGTTTTTATTGCAGGAAAGTTCATTACAGTTCTACTTAAGTTATCATGGCTGAACAATTAAGTTCTACTTTCGGACACCCATAATATTTAAGACGTCTTACAGCTGCAAGACACGAGGTATGCATATGTAACGAGCTGATCCGGCCCGCGAGGACTCTTGTTCCCTGCGCCTTTGTCAGGCCGATTATGTCAACTGGCTGCACTTAACATTTATAAAACTTATATCATTTTAAAGGTTAAAAAACCTACAAGTTTTATTTGAGATTGTTTTTATAACTTGTCTCATATTAAAAAAATAGCTAAACATGTAATTATTGAATTAGAAAAGTTAATATTTTAACTTTAAATTTAAAAATACACGGAAAATAATTATTTTATAGCTTAAACAATATGAACATTGTTGATAGAGAATATTTTAAGGATTACAATAACGAAATAAATATGACTATAGCTGTTTCTCTCTTAGATATTGACAATATAAAGAAGTCTTTCAAAGGTGAATTTTAATAGGGGGGAGTAGGGGGGAAGCAAGAGGGGGAGAGGCGGGGACTTTTCAGAAAATATTCCTTATATAATCAACTAACATCCATGGAAAAATCAGCTTTTCACTAATTAGTTCCGACACAAACCTTTTATTGACTGGGCTATTAATTTAAAGGGTAGTTATTCCTTTTCATTACATTGACTTAAGTAATTGAATTGCAAAATGGTTTTTATGACACTTAAGAATATACTACACAAATTTAGATTTATTGTTTATTGTTTGTAAACCTTTATAGATAATGCAGTAAACCTTTTGTTTGCTTTCACTTAATCTAAAAAAAACTAACAGTTGTGAAGAATTGTAAAAAAAACCTGATTCTAAATTAGCCCAATTGGTTGCAAATAAACGTGTTTAGGTTCATTGTAGGCCTAACCTAAAATTATGTTCAGTTTTTAATCCAAATCAGTTGTTTTATATATAGGCAACCAATGTTTGAATTTAATTAAAGTATAGAAAGCATTTTTAGTTGATTTTTATTTTTGTTTGTTTTAAGTTGTTTGTTTTTATTTTCAATCTAACCTAACAAAACTGTTGGTTTTGAAGAATAATAAACTGGTTATAGATGCTGCTTAAAGTTGCTGTGGTAATGAATGTAAACAAACATGACGTGTAGCTAAGCTTTTTATACGAACAGCTGTTTTTGTGCACTATGGTCTCGAGTCCATACAAAAAAAAGACTGTTTAGTTTTCCAAATTTGAAACTTTTTCGGAAAACTTTTCACATTTTTCTTTATATAAAAACCTAGTTCGGAATATTACGAACATTTTAAAATAGAAAATAGCCAAATTGGTCCAGCCGTTCTCAATTGATGCGCATACAAAGGAACAGCAATTCATTTTTATTATATAGATAGTATACAAAAATTGAGAAATACAAAATTTTGTATAACCATTTTAAAACAGGACCAAGAAAGATAAAACTATTTCAATGTTTACTTTCAAAACCCTTTAAAAAAATGTACCTATCACCCTATGTTCATTTATTTCGAAAACTCCAAAATTTGCCCGTTGCAGCTCTAGAATTTACAAAAAAATATTCTTAAAAAATAGTGTAGTTACATTTAGTATAAGTCAAACGTACGAGATAAATACACATTAATAATATCCCTCTTAACTGTGCAAGCGGAGCGGATTTTGTAGGCGTACTAGCTCACAGAGGTCTCTATAAATAACATAAGGCAATGCTCCATCTTCAAATCAATTCAGTATTAACATAAATCATAAGTTCAACCAAGTAGTCTAGTATTACTTTATTACATTTTTTACATTCCGTGATATGTTATTTTTTCTCACTTACGTTTTTGAACATCTATTTTAAGGGTGTGCAATACTACTCAAGTAAATACATTGAATTCATTGTGCGGGGGAAGGCTGGCCTATGTTATTTCCTTGGTAAAGCGTTCGAGCGCAACTAGAATGTCCCTTCTATACACTTTTACGTCTTTACTAATTAAGGGTTTGCTCCAGTAAAGGAGAAAGCAATCGGCGACTTCAACGTTTCACCCTATAGCCGTAATCTAAACAGTGCAATTTCATGCAGCTGAGGACTTTGGCATTGCCTCATTTAACACCATTTTATAAATCCATCTTTTGCAATTGAGAGCTGAAAAAAAATGAATATTCTTTATAAAATGGCGGATCCGGCTTACGATTCACTTTTAATTATAAATGTTTTATTGTGCAAGGAAAAAAGTTCAAACTTGGTACTTAAATAATGTCAATTACGTGACAAACGAACTGGATTTAAAAAAAAACGTAAAAGGCAAAACGGATGCGTATTGTGACTGTGATTAAAATGAGACAATGGAAACAATAGTATAATATAAAATAAACGAACTAAAAGGTTTTACGTTTAACATTGCTCTTACGGGATAAAAATTAAAGATGACCACTACAGCAGACCCTCAATGGTGATTTTATTTTTGATTTCCGCTATGTGCGCACTCGTCTCGGTCTACCGGCCTCAGAGGGCAGCTTCGCTTCGCTCGCAGTTGGAAAACTCGCTAAAGGCTCTCCCTAATCTTTGGCTCGTTTTTACCTGGATGAACGAGCATCGTTCAGTATTTTAACGTCTGGATTGTATCTATAATGTATCTATTCCAATATTTAGTGACTTTGAAGGAGGTATAAAAAGAAGTACCGTACCTAAAGAATAGGTGTACCTATTCGCCTTCTAAGTGACTTGAATGGTGGTATAAAAAGAAGTTCAGATTTTAAATTTTATGCGCATTTTTCAGACTTTATGCGCGTTTTTGAAGACATAAGACCTAGCGCATTCAATTCCTGACGTCAAATAACCCATGTATCGTTAGAGCCGTTTTCGAGATCCGCGACACATACAAAGATAGATGCAAGAATTGCTCATTTAAAGTAATAGGATGTTATTTATTAACACTAATTCTAAAATAAAGTTTACAACTTAGTTTACCATTTATTTGTATAACATAAAAACATACAAATTATTCCCGTAAAAGAAAATCAAATGTTTTTCAAAATTAATATTTGGTTACTCAAAATTAAGAGTACAACAAAAACTACAACGTTGCTAACATTCTTTATTTATGTTGTGAAAGGATGTGCTCTGAAATTCAAGGCATCTTCGTCCAGAGGGGGAAAATAAAAGGTTGGGAAAACAAAGCAGACGTAATACAGTTGGGAGAAGTAAGTACGAAACTCCGCCGCATTCTAACCTCACTTTTCTTCAAGATTTATTGTCTCGGAAAGGACAAAAACTCACCTCTGTTAACCGACTTCAACGGTTCACTTTAATGATGTCCATCCATCTACTGTGGAAATGTGATTTTTCTTAATAACATAGGTTTTCTGTATTTCATATATGAAGGGCTGAGACGCCAAGGGGTATAAGTGTAGTGAAGTTAGTTTTGAGAAAACTCAGTTTAAAGTTAAACTGTTATAATCAAATCCAGGTAAAACCATGATCACTAAAACTAGTATTTGTTCAATTGCTAGGTTCTAGACTAACATAATAACAAAGATTAATTTGCTTTGTTATCAGCCAATATTTGATAAAAGATGTCACTTGAACCCCTGGGCTGTTAACACGTTCACTGCTAAGGACGCACATGTAAGCTTGACACTGAACCCTATGAGAAGCGGCCGACGCACAGTGAATTACACTCCAACCACCTTATTGGGAGTATTTTCAACACACAATGCATTGCGTGCTTCGCACTCCAACCCGCATATTGGGAGCATTTTCAACACACATTGCAATGCGTGCTTCGCACGCCAACCCCCGTATTTGGAGTATTTTAAATATACAATGTATTGCGTGCTTTGCATGCCAACCCGATAATTGGGGGAATTTTCAATACACAGAGCATTGCGTCAATTTTAGGCCTATGTGCGCGATGGACGCACATGTGCGTCCGCTTTAAAATATTAGTGATTATTACGTAGAAAGATTCAAAAATAAAAAATAAAGTAATTTCTACTCATTTAGGCTATAAATATAAATAAAAGGCCAGCTATAAATTTGCGTAGCAGTGAACGTGTTAACAGGAATTAGAAGTTATGTAAATAAAACATAGGTTACAAGTAAATTACCTATGTAAAGTAAAGCGACTTGCATCACATGTATCACTTGGCTTCTAAGCTAAACAGCTCTTCTACGAAGTAGTTTTTTTTTTCTCCACTAGATCTCCTCACCACATATAGACTTACAGTTATATTCCTTGGCCACAAAAATTGTAGTGTTGCAGAGCCAGTTTCTGCACTTAAGTATTCAAAAAAATGTCACTTGTACCCCTTGGCTTCTCAGCCCTTCATATATAATAAACTAGTGGACCCGGCAATACTTCGCTATTGCTTGATTTAACTTTAAGGGGAGGTATTCCATTTCATCCCTTTGACTTCAAAAACAAATTGCAAATAGTTTTTTTATAAATCTTAAGAATAATATTACATAATTTTAGTTGTGTAGCTTGTATGAAGTTAGTTTAATTTATAATATTGTTTAAGGGTAGCAACCCTATTTCAACTCCTAAGACTTAAACGTCAAAACACTTATGGCAATAATATGGATAAACTGTGAAATTTTTAGTAAAATCTGTCAAATAGTTTTTGAGTCTATAGAGGTCAAAAAACAAAGAAACAAACATTAATTTTAATATAGAGAGATTACACAGTTCTTTATAGAAGATAAATATGTTATAGATTTTGTCTTAAATCTTTTGACCCACGCTGTCCAACGGTCATTTTTTGTATGTCCTTTATCGTCGCTAGGTTTCATTTGTTTCATATCTTTTTGTAATTCAAGTAAAGCTAAGTCAAATACTTTTATGGAATAATAATTTACAAGTTTACAGTTCAATTCTTTGATTTATTCTCTACACTTTCTTATAATAATATGTCATTTTTGGGCAAAGGATATAGTATTCCTAAATTACTATTCAAAATAGGCCTAGTTTTGTTAGTAGTCTTGTAGTAGGCACATAAAAACTGGTGTTTTCAAAATAAGAAATTTGAAATTGATAAATATTTTTATACAGTTCTATTAAGAACTAAATTACGAAACGTTTTTACATTTATGAAAAAAAATTACAAAAATTTGTTACTACTTTTTATGTAGGCCTAAAGTTGAACTTTTCTTTTCATTACTGAACATGCTTGTTCCTTGAGCTAATAACTTTGTTAATTTTCCTTCAATCATTTTTTTACTGGCATATATGAATTCTTTGAACCTTTATCTACAAAAAAGCTAAGGAAAACTTTTGAGTTGGTTTGAATAAACGTATAAAAACATGATTAAAATACAAAAACTTGGACGATTTTTAACAAATGTGAAGTTTGTGCCTTTTTGTGAGCTTACCGTTAGAGATACGGAAAAAAATCAAGAATACAATTTTGTTTAAAATCAAATTTACTACTGGCAAAATATTATTAGTTTTTAAATTCGACTTACGGTTAAGCCACAAACTGGCTTTGGAAAAAAGCTTACACTGAGAGAAACGGTGCGGCCGCCATTTTAATTTGATTTAAGGGGTTAAAAATGAAAAATGGAAAAACCCGTATATTTACATCGCTCGGCCTAGGAATAAGGAACATTCAGCAAAAAACCATCACAATCGGTCAAGGCCTTTGGTCGTAATCGCCGTAATCGTGAGACAGACAGACAAAATGCCAAACGGTCGAGCTAAAACGGAGACCTCGCTCCGCTCGGTTAATAATTCGTTTAATACTGGCGGCCATTTAAACAAGTTGAACGAGGATAACTTAACCATTTTTTTATAAAAAAGTAAACGCAAATTTTTTATATCGATTAGTATAAGTGTCAATACTATCAAAGCGGTTACTTAAAGGCGCCTAAGTAAACCAGCGTTCAAAAGTTTGATGGGTCCTACGTCCCAACAATTCAACAATTAGTTCTATAGGCAATAATAATTTTTATAGAGCAATTAGGTTGGACGCAGTTTTACCGTTACCATTAGTTATTATACGCTTAGACAAAAATTAAACTGGATAGAAAAATTTACCGTTCAGGTTTTTGTATAAAAATGTAAGGTTTCTAATTTATTCGCATTTATAATTATTTAAATGTCCTCCATTTTAAAAAGAAATATTGAAACAAGTTCATTATTTTTCTTAAACTAGGTCTTCACATCGGTGAGTTCCGTACAATATTTGAACTCAATCGGTTAACCCTTTTTAGAGAAAACTATTATTTGATAAAACAAAGAAAATACCAACAAGTATGGATTTTTTTACTATAAATGATGCAAAAAAACAAGCAAATGAATTATTAGCACACATTTTTGAAACACCCTGTATATACAATTTCCGTTAATATTTATAGAATGGCTTGGCGTTGTGAAGAGTTTCGTATAATACAAAAGTTGTTTAAATAGAAACATCGACAATTATTTTTGCCTTGAACCTCAGTTTTTCTCGTAACTCAGAGTTATAACCTTATAGAAAATGTAACACTCGCCTCAAAACGACCCTCTAGGGTTCATTAAAAATAATCTCGTAAATGTGCAAACTTTTTATGGAAACGTATACAGGGGTGGCAAAAAGTCCCGGAACAACCCAATATCTTTTTCCAGGTTCCACTTACACAATTGAAACTTTGCAAATTGTTTATGGGTATAAAAAACTACTTTTTTAGAATATGTCTGATTTTTCACCTCCTCTGGGGGACGGCCCGTCAGGAGTCGGTGAATAATCTTAAATGTAAGCATGGGTTGTTATGCATATCATTTTAAATGTCTTGATGAGACAAACACAACGACTTAATAAAAAAAAAATGGATGATCCTGAAAAAAGTTATGGCTGTTCAAAGTATTGATATGCTGCATGTTAAATGAGCCTTATTCTAAGTTTAATTTATTTTTACATTGTACAAAAATCAACTGTAGCATAAACAAGTAGTTCTTTATACCCGTGAACAATTTGCAGAGTTGAACGTGTAATACATGGAACATGTAAAAATAAATTAAACTTAGAATAAGGCTCATTTAACATGTAGCATATCAAAACTTTGAACAGCCATAACTTTTTTCAGGATCATCCATTTTTCATTTTTATTATGTCGTTGTGTTTGTCTCATCAAGACCTTTAAAATGATATGCATAACAACCCATGCTTACATTTAAGATTTTTCACCGACTCCTGAAGGGCCGTCCCCCAGAGGAGGTGAAAAATCAGCCATATTCTAAAAAAGTAGTTCTTTATACCCATAAACAATTTGCAAAGTTTCAATTGCGTAAGTGGAACCTAAAAAAAGATATTGGGTTGTTCCGGGACTTTTTGCCACCCCTGTATATCACAAATCAAGCCACTATGCAAAAATAAATAACAAATGCATCAGTTATTTATTTTGCTATAAATAATGGTGGCTAAAGTTTAAAATAAAATTAAACGGCCGCCATCATGTATTTGTGGAGAATTGATCCAATAAATTTGAGACAGAGTAGAGCTTTAACAATCAGCACACAATATGAGAATAACTAATTCTTGAACATGTAATTATTTTATTTGGCAAATACGTTTAACTGATTAGGATTAGCTTTGCCGAGTTACACTGTCTCTTGATACGATTACTTCCCTCTACATCCAACAGTTTAGAGGGCATTCAGTAGAAACACAAAAGCGACACAACAAACCAATACATTAACATAAATCAAATCAAAGACCGGATGTATGCATAAAACATTTACAGGGCAATACGTTTCTGAAAACTTTCTGTTTCCTGTTACATCACGACTATAAATAAACCGTGTAACAATGAATAAAATGACATTCTAGTACATGATTAACTATAGTATATTTCACTAGTACCTAAAGTGGTATCACGCGATCGTGATACAAGACTGGAATAACACTGTAAGAAGTGTAGTTTATCAAAATATGTGATTACCTAAAAAAAAAGCACTTTTTTACTTTTATACTGCTAGTTACATTAATAAGAACATCTGATTTCAAATACATAACTATTACTGATAGAAGCAACATGCTATTAGTGCAACTAGTGTTAGAATGCATAACTAACTATATAGCAGCAAGGGAAAAATCTCCGGCTGTATTTCCGGACTAGACCGGGAAAATATCTCTTTCAATATTCATAGCTGTAATAAAAAATTATGAATTTTGATATAGTGTAATAAAAAATAGTTATTAAAACTATGTAATATGATAAAATATTTATAAAAATACATTTTGCCACTTTAAATTTATTATTTATTCATTATTATTATTGAATAGAGTAGCTAAGAACATTCTCGATCAAGTCACCTTAAAAAAAAAAAATCAAAATTGGTTTATCCGTTTGTTGTCTCAGACAGATACTCACGTTAAACTTATACGCTCCTCTATTTATTTGCGTCGGGGGTTAAAAAGACAACTGAAATCGGTTCATACATTAGTACATTATACTAAAACAAGTGTTTTTACGGATCTTGTTTAGTAAATCTTTATTGAAATTGGTATGAAATTTTAAATAAGTTTGTCGAAATTTAAGTTATATATTTGTTTAGTTTAATTTAATGGAACAAGGGGTAGGTCACCACGGTTTTTAATATTTCAAAATGTGTCCCCTTCTATGTATAACAAAAATGTACAGTACCTACCAGAATAATTGTAATTGTGTGGATTTCCGTTGTAATGTAAATAGTTTGTAATCAAATATTATAATTAACAATGTGTTAAAATAACGGCGTAACAAATAAAAGTAAAACTGGAAAAGTTAAAAGCTAAATAAAATAGTGTATACACAAATAACCCCTTCAAACGTCAGCTAGGCAATTTGCAGCACATGATTGTATAGGTAAGTACAAATCGGGCGCCGTAGATAGTAAGAATGGAACGAGTAGCGTTATTAGGTTAACACGCTCAACTATCGATTATTACCAGCCAAGTATTGTGTACACGCTCAATGACATGACTTTAGTCAATTAATTTACTATACATAGTTAATCTTGATACATAGTTTTATTAAGTTTGCAATACATACACTGAGTCATTTAAAGTTAAAATAACCTAAGAGAAACATGCTCGTACTGGATGCATTACGAAACTTTATAACGGAATTATAAGACCCTTAGAGTCGAGCAGTTTATATTTTGAAGAAAGAGATAAATAAAGTTAGGGTTACAATAAAAATGAGTTTATCTAAATGTATAATTAAATCAAACAAAATATTTGTAGTAAACACAAAACTTGTCAAATTTAAATTAAGGTTGTTAAAAAAAATGTAAACACTTTGAATTTACTCCTCATGTTAATAATATAATGTTTACCAATTCGTAATAAAGCAATTCTAGACCAGGGAAATAGACTAAATTCACCCGGAATAGCTGAATTTCGAGATACAGCTCGGATCGACATGGGGTTTTCTGCATTACGTTCTGAAATTGATCAGGAAAGGTCTACTTATATGATGATTGACGACTCGGACATATTTGCATCGGGGCTACTTATGCATCCAAAAATGCATCATTTTAAAAATAAATCGAAATATTGATAAAAAGTGGTGAAAATAACTTCTCGGGGGTTTTTGAGATCTTGGGTTTACTTTGATTGATACTGTACGTCCAAATAACTCCTTCTTCGTCGTAATCGCTCATCTTCAGATTACAAGTTACCAAACACGAGAAACCCCTAACACATTGCATACACCGTTTACTATATTTGGAGGTCGTTATAAGTTCAAACATTTTAGACCTATACATTAAGATCTATGGCTAGACTCAACTCTTTTTCATGTATTTAGTCTTTTGATCTGAAGATGGTCAAATGCCTGAACCCGTGGTCGTATATCAATTCAATATTACTATAGAGAAGGGATTGCAAGCTACACAATGGAATTTAAATGTGTTTATTTGATCGAAATTAGAATCTCCTTTACATAAACATGAGTAAAGCCACATAGTTGTTATTATAACTAATATTGAAAAACGCGAAAATATTCTCACATTTTCTTGAGTTTTTTTAACGTTTTTCAGCTTATACCCGATAGTGACGACCCTTTATTTTAATCACAAAAAATGGTCACTGGAATAAT
Organism: Philaenus spumarius; assembly: GCA_018207615.1. NCBI lineage: Eukaryota > Metazoa > Arthropoda > Insecta > Hemiptera > Aphrophoridae > Philaenus > Philaenus spumarius. The sequence continues at coordinate 38,763 of JAGFPH010001335.1, read as the reverse complement.
GGTAGCAAATCTCTCGAAATTCCCTCTTATCTATTGAAACTTATTGAATTCAAAGATGGACAAGTAAGCAATACATAACAGTATTTTCACGTCGACAGATCGTTATCAGCTTGTAATGCTTTGTTGGTGCTTCCAGTAGCGTGTAAAGGTCACTCTCTTAACAACCTGACATAAATTGTGTGAGTCTAGTGACGCGAAAAGGGTTTGAAATATTATTCATTTAGTGGTCAAATAAATAAATTCATAGCACATAAAGACACCGTCAGGCTTTCTACTTTAATGCGACTTTACCATGTCAGACTTTGAAAAAGTTTTAGACTTTGATTTTAATTTTGAATTAAATATGTAACTACTAAACATATACATTTTCTATTGGCTCCACCAGAATCACTCAACTAGAGTACGCTTCTCTTAGCTTGTGAGGTTACTCTAGAAACTAGGTATTAATAATTACAGAAACATATGGGTTTAAAAATCTAAATATATTCATCAAAATTTCTCCAAAATACCTGTTACAACTGCATCTACAATTTACTAAATATATTTAATTAATCTTTTTCAAAGCTAAAACACTAATTTAAAATGCAGCTGTAGGAAAAACGGTGTGTGTCTTACGGGTGCAAATTGGTCACCCTCAATAGTAACTGTACAAACTCAACTTTGCACCCTTGATGCACAAATAACTTTGTAAGTAATATTATATAAAACAAAAGTCTAGAAAGCACGATCCAGGTCACCGAGACGACTAGGAATTTAGCTAACAAGATAAAATGCTTTTAAAGGAGAACATCAATTTGCCTGCTCTAAACCTGGCTTCCAGGATTACTAATATCAGTAATATAGAAGACATAAATCCGTATTGGGATACCCTAAAGGATTATAGAATCAATACATGTATCTTGTCAGAACGATATGTCCATGAATCTAATCGAAAGAGTCTCAAGTGCAGGTTGTAACAGATTTGTTACAATACGCTACAGCATAGTTTATACATATTAAGCAGAAGATGTAAAAAAGACTATAATATTCTTGCAAATGTATTGAATAATGAAACAGTTTGAAAGTGTGTAGATTTAGTTCTACTTTACAAAGTACACGGTTTACTATCGTTAAAACAAAATAGTAAAAAAAAAACATGGTGTTGGTATACTTTTGTCTGTTTAAAATTTTATCATTCTGAAATAAAACTTAAAATTTAAGAAAAAGCAAAACAAAAAACTTTTAAATCTTGTAGTATTAAAATTGTATTCTAATGTACATAATTATTGCTATGATGTGAGCTTAATTTCATGAAGAAAGGAAAGATAATTCAAATATATGCATTTAAACATCTTTACTATATGAAATAGTGAACGAAGATTATATTACATAAAAATTAAATAATATCGACAAAAATTGGTTTAAACACAATTTAAAGTAGTCTAGCCATTTTGATATTTATTACTATGACAAAAAGTTGTACAAATTAACAAATATCTTATTTACTTAATAACTTAATTACAAATAATTAAGATAACCAGCTCTAATAACTGAACGATTTTTGTTAGGCATAGCCTAGATCAATAAAATAAATAATTTAGATAGACTGAAAACTAGAGTCATACCTAAAATATTATTTTGGCTAGACAAAAGAACCTTTAAACAATTAGGGTTTTTAATAATGCAATCATAAAATTCGTTACTATTGCCATTTTAGTTACTTTTACATTTTATAACTCCAAATATAGACTGCCAAAAGCCAAATCCCGTTTTTACAATTTAATAGACACGTGCAGTTTTTTTTGCAATTTTTATATTCGTAATTTATTCAAAACCTAAAATATTTTATACGTTCAATTAAACGGTGAGCGATGATAGAAAGAGGGTTGGCGTGCGAATGTAGAAATTAAATAATTTGGAAATATTGTAATTGTCTATGTAGGTTACTGAAAGTAAAAATCGTGCTTGAAGTTGGAACGGAAATGCGATTTTAGTGTACAGAAGAATAACATTGTTTGGTAGTTATAAGCATATAAGTAAAGAAAAGAAAAATAACTCTCTAAGTGCATTGTCTGTGAACTTTATACAATCATGTAAGTTATATTAGTACTGCATTATTATTTTTACGTTACCTTATTACTTTACTTAACATTTTGATGTATTATTTGCCAATACAATATTTCCCTTTTTCATTCTAACTGATGGCAAGTCCACAACTAATCCTAGATAAAAGATAGTCGCCTGATTTAAAGATGAACTAAAACCGTGTATTGTTTTGCTCAAACTTTAAGATTGTTATCTCAATCCCCTCCTTCCATGTTTCTGTCTTTAATCTGTCAGCCCTCCCCCCCCCCCCCCCCCATACTTCCTGGATACGCCCCTGCATCTACCCACTTAATTGACACGACAGATATAATCCAACAGAATTAAAAAAAAATATGTATTTATTTTAAGAGTAAAATATTCTGATTTAAATCTTAAATTTAATTCTACTATATGTGAGTTTTCATAATCCCATCAACATTCAAGACAGTATGTAGATTATATTTAAATATAAGGTTTAATAAAACAAAAAGTGTTCTTTGAAGTTTAATAACTTTAATAATTCATTCCAAAAACTTTGATTAAACGTATGAATTTCAAAAGGTCTAATTATACATTCCGTGTGTGTGAAGTCGGTTGAGAGTTGCAAGTCTAACGATTTATCATAATACACGTTATATCTCGTACGATCTATGTACTGTTTCGAGTCTTCATGTATTTAGACGGCTCCTCAGTATAAACCATATTCTGTTCAATACGCTGTTTGATAACTTATATGCTTTTGTTACACATTATTATTATTAATACTATTTAAAATAACATAATCTTACGTTAAAACGTTTATTTTTAGTTATACTGAAATTAAAGTTTCTGAAAGGTAATGAGCCTACGTTACGTAAGAAATACTAAAATATCCGCTGGTGAAAGAATTGTTCACAAAGTTTCAACAGATTTCTGAGATGACTGTGAACATGGGTATAAACAAATAACAAGGTTTGACTTTTTACAATATTAATTTAAAACAACCAACAATATATTACTAACCTAAGAAAATGTAAAATAAAGTAAGAAATTTGGTTTATCAGAGACTTTACTCAAACATTGATTATAATATTATTTGAGGAAACTGAAAAATGATGAGGAAATGGGGCAAAGAAGGTTCGGATATTCATGAATAAATCATTAGCTATTGAATACATCCTTTCCTAAAACAAAACATTTTCCGTAGTATGGATAAAACGATGAAAATCAAAGATTTTAATGTTTGTTGTTTTAAAACTTTGTGTTTTTATAACCTCCTATAAAAGTTAAGGGGAATGAAGTGTGCATTATTCGTGCGACTAGAAGATACTCCGTGCCCGCTCATCATACTCGTCGCTACTCTGGCATAATTGTGAACCAAATAATCTAAATATTAGTTTAACGTTTAAATTATACAGGGTGATTCACAGAGATAAACAGGAACTTTGAGAGGAGATACGTAAAAATAAAGGGAAAATGCATTTAAACATAAGTCTGATTCAAACGCTTAGATTTGCCATCCACGAATTTGTTAAAAAATAACATTATAATAACTACGTGAATAGATAAGTTATTGCGATCAAATTTGGTACACTCATGACTTACGTTAAGTTTTTGTAATTTTATCAAGAACAGAGACGTTAATTATGTTAATTTTTCTAAAAATGATAGTTGTTTTAAATGTTTAATATCAAATTTCTCGTAAACTGATTTTGTTTGCTGTTTGGTTGTCATGACAAAGGTATGTTTTCAAACCCACACAGGAGACAGTTTTGAACTTAAATGGCAGTTTGAACTGAAGCATAAACATCATCAGCACTGTAAGTGACAGTTTTTTAAAATAAAATTCATATCAGAAAAGTGTATAGTATAATTTAAATTCTAAATAGATTCGCTATTTAGAATATTTAATTAAATTTGTATTAACATAAGGTGTTTATTTTTTTTACAATTTTAGAAAGAAAACAATAAGCAAAAAATGTCTAGTTTTGAGAAGAAAATTAAACACGAACAATGGGTTAAATATAAAACGGGTATAAAATATAAAATGGGTATATATAAAATAAAATATAAAACAAATGACTTAAAGTAAAACATACACCTTAACTAAACAAATTTTAGTAAAAAATTTTCATAATCCAAATAAAATAGATATTTCCTCGTCTGTGAAAAAACTGTGTCTAGATTGTATAAATAAAATGGGTGTTTAGAAAACCGACAGAGGAAAATAAACAAACACAAAAATGCCAATATATGATATAGTATCATAAAATTTAACTCAAGAAATTATATTTTCGAGCACTCTATATCTACTGATACGTCCACTTGAATATAACATACAATTTCATCTATTTCGGTTGACTTAAGATAAGCAGAGGGCTTGTTCATATTGTTTTAACTGACAGGGTAGCCAAGTCACTTTGCCGGGGGATGATGAAGGCCGGCAGATGGATCAATGATCGTTGGGGGGGGGGGGGGGGTTGTAGGTGATTTATTGCAGCCTAAAACAAATAAGCCGAACAGTCTGCTAAGTTTGTGGGTCTGGAAACCTGTTGATTCAACTGTATGTGCAAACTTAGAAGTTTTAATAACAGTTCAATTTTAAATTAGTTTTCAGTCCGGTGGAGTGGAATTATCTTCAACCAAACGTACACAGTATAAGTAAACACTGTTAAAAACATGAAACATAAAATAAATGTATGCATTGCAAAAATAAGGATAGTTGATTTTTAAATGAAAAATCAAATTCGATACAGGTAGAGTTCAAAGTTCCTAATCACTATAATTTATTTCAAAGTTCCTTAAGGAAAGCATTAAACATATTTATTCGCACTTTGCTCTAAGGGTTTCAGTTACCAAACACAAGATTTTGTTAATATTTAGAACAGTTACACAAAATATTAACGGGCTCGATAGTGTGTAGAATGATTTTTGTAGACTTAATGATTCAATTGATTAGACTACACGAGCTTACAAAACGCCGCCGATAGTACGCGGAAAATGTGAAGGACTACATGAAGCCGACAATCAGCAGCAGATTGAACGAGGCTTTGACTACACGAACGTATAAAACGCCGCCGATTGTCCGCTCACGATGTGACCTCCATTTGGCCCATTGTTTTAATCTATCAAGTTAGAATATGGACATCAAGTTCTTTACATGAAACATCATACAGGGGAAGACGCAGTTGAGCCTCAAATATAAATTTCTCTGCATCAAACATTTTCACAAAGAACAGCCTACCACAGAAACATTCACAAATATTAAGGCCACTTGACAACTTAAGAAACAGATACAAATATTAACGCCACTTGACAACGAGTAATACAGAAATGGACTCGCCCCAGTGAGGAAAGGGAGGTACCAAAGCGCGGGAGAAACGCATGTTGCCGCTACATTTAGTCCGGCGCGCCGATGATCCGCACGCGTATTTTACGCATCCAGAGGCGTACGATCTGCCAAACGCTCGAATTTCGCCTCTTCACCAGGCAGACAAAACGCTCGTGTAGTTCACACAATATGAAGCGATTGATACTAAAAAAGGAAGCAGACGATCGGCGGCGTTTTGTACGCTCGTGTAGTCCAGGCCTAAGGGCATAATAAATTTATGATCTGCTGCCTCACTTTAGCCACCCCTTGAAGTAAGAGTTGGTCTTATACAAAATTGTTTCACACAATAGTTTTGAATATTTACAGGTTTTACAGTAACACTAAAATTATTTGAAGCTGCATCTATTACAGGAGTGATCATATTTTTTACGTTGAACCCTATTTATTCCACCCTTGAGTTGAGTAACCAACAAAGTTTTGGTAATATTTAGAAGGTTTACAATTTTTAACATCCTCGATATTAACAGACTAAGGGAGTTATACAGTTTTGTCGTGCGGCTTGATTTGGTTACCCCTTGCAGTATAGTTGTAAAATTGATTCATACAAAATAATATTTAGAAGGTGTGCAATAACTTTGAACGGATTTGATATTGTGTCTACAAAGGGAGTTATAATTATTATATCAATCTCTATTTTACTAACCCCTTGCGCTAGAGGTTGGTGTCATCGAAACATTTTCTAAACACATTTTTGTATACTAATCTCAGTAGGTAAAAT
>JAGFPH010001335.1:5378-32511 GCA_018207615.1 Philaenus spumarius | reverse complement strand
GCCTACATGCCGTTACAGTGAAAGATTTATTAAATATCTCAGTTCTGTGCCTGGGTATAAGTAATAATGAAGCTCCTCGTCGTGTGTCGGTAGCATTTACATGTGAGCTAACAAACCTTGCTGCCATATAGCGAGGCAATCCAATGAGCAAAATAGAGTGCAATAACAACAAAATATGATAATTTCGAAACGAACTAATTTGTATATAATATTTATTTATTAATCTTTAAAATTTGGTTTTGTCTAAGAATTTTGTAAAGCCCCGTCCACACTTGCAGACTTGTCTGCGGAAACATTGTCGGCCGACTGTCTCTCCGGTGTTTTCTCTTGTCTCCGGAGACTGTCGGCGGACAGTCTGCCGACAGTCGGCCGACTGTCCGCCGACAGTCTGTGTGTTTCTGGAGACAAAAGACAATGTTTTCTGTTTTCCAAACGAACGGGAAACACGCAGACTGTCGGCCGACTATCACTATACTTATACTGTAAAGTGATATATATGGTACATTTTATACTTTTGTGAAGAACATAACATAACAATTTATTTATTCTTATTATATCAATAAAATTGTGAGAGTAAGTAGGCCTAATACGTATTTTTACCCCCTTACTTTTTATTTGAAATTAAGAATAGTAGCCTATATTTCAATATTAGTCTCTAAAGTGACTTTTTTCATATTACAGAACATATATTAATATTTAATTTTTAGCGAAAAACTATTTTTTGAACAATATAACTAACAAAATATTGTGTTAGTTTATACATAAAGAGAGATTTAAAAAAATAATAATAACAATACACTAATTCTCACATACATTCGTTTAGTGACCAAACGCGTTTCAACGACAAAGTCGTCATCCTCAGTGATACATAAGCTACAACTAAAAACGTATAACTAGTTTAGCCTAGGACTAAGCTACATATTTATATCCCTCTACAAGAGTGGGCATTGTCTTAGCGTATAGACAACCAATAGGATTATCGTAACAACAGAAAGTAAAATACCACAGTCGATAAGAAAAAGAGGGAGGGTAATATTACAGTCATTAAACGTATGTGTGTGAGAATTAGTGTATTGTTATTATTATTTAATAATAAATCAGCCACATGATTTACAAAGATAAAGCACGCACAAGCTAAAACCACGGCATATTCAGTCACCATGTCGTCAAACACTGGCTTTCTAGTGTGGACGCAAAACAAGACGGAGACTCGAATCACAAACTGTGTCGGCCGACAGTCTGTAAACAGTCGGCCGACAGTCGGCAGACAGTCTGCCGACAGTCAGCCGATTGTATGCATACACAGTCTGCAAGTGTTGACGAGGCTTTAAGGTTTTGTCTAAGAATATAAATTATTTCATGATATGCAGTTGTAAAATGTTTCCGAAAATTTTCTCCTTTTTCAATAATATCTTAAGTACTGCGCTGACCTATTAGCAAAGATGAAACAATGAAACTACACTTTTGAGACAGGAAGAAGTTAAAACACAAAGTAGAGATCAAACTGTGCCTGTTGAATAATCTCAGTTTTTTACTTATAATTTGTACAACTTAACATTTTAGATTCAGCTGCAGTTTTGAAACCCTTGATAAACAACACTTTTTATTTATTTTCTTAGTAAATTACGTGAAAACTGTATAATTACTGTATATGTTATTACAACAATTTAAACGGTATGACCTCTAGTGGCGAAAATACTGAATTTAATGAATAATTTAAATCAAAGTTTAGACTTATAAAAAGATTTTTTAAATATTTTAGACGGTTTAAAATACAATAAGATCAAATTTGCTCTGAATTTGATTTGGCACTAACCTAAATATACATCATTAAAGAATTCATTTTATAAGCATTAAAAAATAAATAAAAAAATTAATAAAGATTTTTTTTATCGAAAAATTAAGGCATTCATTGTTACTTATATATTATAAATATTTATATTTTAACAATAATTAGTAGTTAAAACAGCGTGTAAAAATCTATGTAGTTTTGGAAAAAGGTACATAAATTTTAATTAGATCGTTTGAATATTGTGAAAGAAGGACTCCTTAAGAGATTTCCAAATTAAGACGGCTTATTTTAGTTTTAGGATTACATAAATTGTAAAGATGCATAAAACCAGTGAAAATACCCTAAAACTACAAATGATTTGTTATAAGCCTAGTACATTATTATAAATATAATATATTTAGCTTGACTTGTGAGAAGATATACTTGATAGAATAAACTTTGAACACACAGTCTCACAACTAATAAGTTTTTAACTCACGTATTAATTTATCACGTTTAAAACTATTATAAATTATTAACATTATTGTTGGTCTTCTTTATATCGGGTTTCGTATATAGAGAACTAACTGATATCTAGGTTTCTGCATTAATATTAAGTCGAAATCACTTAAGACGAGAAAAATTTAATTAGAAGCTGTCATAACGTTTTATCTTACTGGAATGTATTTATGGATTTTACCGTGCATTAAATTTTACATCGATTGGTACTAACAATAATCGTTCTGCCTCTCCATTAGAGATAGTATCTCAGTAGATAACCGACCGACTATTAGCTTCTACATTGTTTACTGTCAGTGTAACCCCATTCTGTCAGTAAGATACGCCAGAAACAAAATAAATAGCTTTCTTATAAAAACGCATAGGTTGTATCTATTCCTTCTAATCGTTATTTTTTATGAGTAATGTTATTCTAGGCATTACCAAGAAACTTCAACAAACATAAAACCTAAGAAAACTTCATTTATGTAATGTCTCGGAGAATTGTAAACTTAAATTAAAAACATAACAAATTACTTACTATGCAAGTTCTGGATGCAGTAGGTTTAAACAAATGCAAAACTGTAGACCTACAATCGACGAGGGAGTTAAATTGAAACTAATATTAGCAAACTTCGCATGCTGATTCCTTTCCTTTCGTAATTAACAAATTTTGACACATTGTGCGTAAATAATAATAATTCATTTTTAGTTAATGCATGGGTTTGGTTTATGATGCAGCACGTAAATCAATAGTCACATATATGGGTCTCAAGTTTGGAGTTATAGACAAAATTCAATTTTAGATAATTTTCAACTCTTTTTTAAAGAGAATGCTTGGCCTACCGAATAATTCTTCTAATAGTATATTATATTGAGACAAAGGCAAAATCTTTGAAATTCGAAAAAAGAAAGTGTTTAAGCATGCCAGACGATTACCAAAACAATTAATTAGGCAGGTCATTAAAAGAAACATTTCTTTGGCTAAGTTTTGGTTTGAATTAGGGGATAAGAAGAAATATGATTTAGATTTTTATAAGATACGTAAAAATGGGCACGGAAATACAATATTGAATGAATTATTGGCAAAATTGGGAGAAGAAGCGATGGACACAGCGGATTTGAGGTGTATGATATCTATTGTAATCTTGGGGAGGCAGCGCAATTAACAACAAATATACGTTAGAATTTATTAAAAGGAAGGAGTGTCACACTACCTCTAAACGCTAGTCCAGGTAGGACTGGCATTAAAAGGATGTGCTCTTTATGTAAATCCCGAGAAGATGAAACTATGATATGCAGGCTACATTTATTTTGTAGGAAAATGTTTAATATTTTAGAAGATATTCGAAAAAAAAATTTACTGTAAAGCTATTGACAGGGAAATGTGTTGAATTGGGAAAACTAGTTTAGTTTAGTGAATTTCTTGAGAAGTGAAATCAAGTATAGAAGGATATTAATTTTGGAGTTTAGTTATTAAAACTTTGTTTCCTTCATTGTGACAATTCCAACCTGGCAGACGACCTGTTGGTCATGCTGTAAGTGTGAAATTTGATTGCGGTACGAGTTATATTTTAGTTAGTTATGTTGTATTTCTTTTGTTTGTTTTTTTTTCAATAAACACACTTTTATTATTATTATTATTATTAATGTATATTTTTATTCATAACCTAAAAGCAAAGCTGGCAAATAACACAAATAAATGTGTAATAGAATATTAACTTCACGATATAACATGAGTTAAGACTAAAAATAAAACACCTTACCTTGTCTTACTCCTTTACAAAAACCTAACCAGGAAATTATAAATGCATTTAAATTATTTTAATGTATAACATTAGCCGTAAATGGAATTGCCACCTGTAAGAAGCTACATGCCAGTTTTGAGGGGATCGAATACACAGCTGAGTACCAACACTGAAAGCCTGCTTTTTAGCTGAGCTATGTGTTTAAAAAGGACAGATATTTTTAATAAACAAATACAATACATCATTTTTTAAATAAATATTTTTTTTTTTAAATAGACAAGTAACATTGTTTCTCTATATGGGCCTAAATTTTCTTAAATTGAAATTATTTGTAAATTTCAGTATTTTGCCTCAAACTTATTTTAAATTGATACGTAATACATAGGCAGTGAGTGAGCAGTTTTCGCTTTATTTGTATGATCTCATTCATTTAACATATTTCATTATTTTCAATTTCTAACCTAATTTAAGATTTTTAAATATTAACGGTTTTATTTGAATGAAACTTTTTTCTAAACGGTTACTTTTCAGCTCACTTCTTGGCCTTCATAACGTTGTATAGTGCACTATATATATGCATGTAAACACTTACTAGATTAACAGACTTGGCGGAATAAATAATATTGTTTAACAAGTATTGGCTTTTTAATTGAGAACAATTTTATTCTTTAATACTAACCAAACCAAACTACCGAATGGAAATTGGAATGTGGCGGATAAAGAACTCGTATATACCATAGTATCACGTCAATAATAGTTTTAAATCAGTTTAGGTTTATCTAACGGTTAGGTCAGATCAGTCGGTTTCAATACGCTTCTGTTTGGACGACCGCAGGTTCGAAATACCTTTTCCTGCGTGTTTATCAATTTCCCATCACATTAGAGGTAAAGGTGGTCACATTGGATTCCAAGCAAGAACAACAAACAACTAAATCTATATCAGTTTTAATATTTTTAATTTCCCATTCGTAAAATATTATTCTGTGCAGTGGTTTCACAAATAAAAAAATATTACACTATAAAATGTGATAGTTTAACAAAATATCTGTTTGTTATAATTTCTAGCTCCACATATGAGAATTTCACTACAAAAATTAAGTAAACAATTTACAATGTAGAGATCAAATCTCAAATAAGTTGCAAATATGTTAAGGGTTTCTTAAAGTTGTATGTGTAGCGAAATGTATTGTAATCTATAACATTTTAAAGGGAGATTTGCTAAGAATAACAATTGAATAAAATGTTAAAAATATCAGACAGTGTAAGTAGGGAACCAAAATGGAATTGAAATTCATACACCACTCAATCTAGGGCATATTTTAAAATGGTAATTCGGGCTTGAAATACAAAAGTGCCAATAACATTAACCACTGTTATAATTGTTATAATAAACTATTGGCCTGATAAGTTTGCTTTTTAAATACATATTTCAATTGAATGTTTTTAGAATTAGACGGAATTCTTTCATTCGTAATGCTTTAGTTTTCTTTCTACATGATAATATTTGTAGAAGTTCTTAGTCATCCCCCAATCTCCCCCCTAGTAAGGCAGTAAAAACTAACTGCTACTTGGAATACACTCCGTACAATGGTAGTAGGACGTAGAAAAGCACGCATGATTGAATTATAAATATAAAATCAGCCAGCTAGCATGTAATCAAAAGTTGAGTACTATTGTTTGGATTAAATGTACAAACCCATCCGTGACCTTTTTTATACATTAAAATGTAAATGTATCAGTGCAATCCGTTGGTTGAACATTCAATAAATGTATTTTGTATGCATACATTTGTGAAGTTTAGTAAAATCACGTATTATTGTTTAGTTGGGTTTAGCGTTGAGAGTGCCGTGTACTAGTTTTCTAACTTGCTTATTCTATATCGTTACAAAGTAAGGGTTCTAATAAAACATTTGATAGTAATTGCATGCTTGCAATAATTCGGACTATTTTTAATTGTATTTGTATTTTGTAGACGAGTAAATGTCACCGAAGTTCGTTAGTGACCAAATCACTTTCTTATACAGTAATTTGAATATAAGATATTTTTTAAATATATACTGTCCGTTTTGATCCTTAGTGCGACTTTATTTTCGTCGTGTGGTTTTGACTTAGTTTATAAAGCAGTTATGACCTGGAAGTGGGAATACGGTCCCAAAATACGTCGTAACCAAGCGGCAATAACAAAGTTAAACAATGAAAACGCATTGCATTCATTTCCTTATCCCCAACTTAAGAAGAATTGTTTAAAGATCATTTAAATATGAGATCAGCTCGACAAAACAAGATTAGCGAAGTGCTATTGACCCATGCCAAGACTTTCCGTAAACTTCAATATAAATGCTAAAAGATCGGACGATATTAACACCAAAGTAATAATTATGAAAGTATTTACATGCACAACACGTTTTACTCTAACAGATAAAGTTCCACATTGCCAGACTTTGAACTAAAGCCAAGTTATGGCCTTTAGCAGATAAATTAATGAGTTCATTGATCCTTGTGCAATATTAATGTTCCTTCTAGGATTTATTGTTTACACTCAAAGACGAGGAAGTGCTGGATCAACGGAACACATGTTGGAACTATTCATAGTGAGCCGTTTTACTTCTGGCCAATGCTTTCCTGCAGTGTTGAACTCTTTAACTTTAAGATTTTAATAAATTTAATTCACGTGATTGCGAATGTCTTATTTTTTTATTAAATATATTTCCTAAATAAAGTTAATATCGGAAATCCTATAAAATAACTTGTTTGTCCGTTTGACTATCACAGTCCATTTTCCCCAGAACTTATGAAGGCAACACACAACAGCTTTAGTTATAAAGCTCTCTGATTCGTGATTATAACTTCCTATATACAAGCAAGAGTTTCAGAGGTCAGAGTTTTAAATACCACAATAAAAAAATACTTTACGATCGGGCGTTTGCAGTGTTTGCAGTGATACTACAAGTTTTACATATATGTTTGAGAGTCCTCATCTATTTCAAAGAGAACTCAATTTTTTATGAAATTTTGAGAAATAACAGTAGTGTTGGAGGCAATTAAGTTTTACAGGAAAGTTATGGTTGGTTTTCGTGGGAAAAAAGAAATTATACAGAGGTTCAACATATCCATAGACTATAATAAATTCGTTGGGGGTGGAGTAGTGCACTGGAGGAAACTTCTTGCATATCATCCTCAGGTGTATTGTGCGATCTATGTTGCCATCCTTACATGGTTAGAAACTTGTACCCCTTGTAAGGTCGAGGATTTTCTCTCGAAGTTTATGTTCTTCGTACCCTGTCTGCTTGACTCCAAAGAGCCTTCTTTGTCTATGCTCCACTACCTCACATTCAAAGATGACGTGTCTTCGAGACTCTTCAGTCTGATCACAAAGTCGACAATTTTTTAAAGACTCATACCACGTTGTTTCCTGAGTGATCGTGTTCAGTTATGTATACAACTCTTCTGAGCTGTTGTAGCTTGTTTAGGGACTTAGTTAGCTTAGTGATTGATCCCTGATTGGTCGTTTACTTAGTGTGTACCCGGCACCATCTCTGGTGTTGTACTTCCCTGGCCCAATATCCGTCAGACCATAATTCACAAAATTCCAAAATGGTATCATTGAACAACTTCTAATTCAGCACAGAATAGAAACCCAAAAAAATCTTAAAATTGTATCGGCAGAATAATTTTTGGGGAAAATTGAGACTGAGAAAATATATGTCCTTAAATAAGTTTCAAAATATCTCAACAAATACAAACAGTACGAAGAAGAGAGGAGATAAATTAACTGAGGATACAAAAATTATGGTACAATACATGTATTTATTTATGTAATTTAACAAATTTCATCAAAATCTTCAATGTAAAGAATCTCTTGACTATATATTATGTCATATTTAAAATGAGTTAAATTAATACTCTGTACCCCTAAAGTAAATACGTAATTACAAAACCACGAACTCATTTTGCGCATGAGCAACAATCCTACACAAGAAGATTGCCCCAAATATGTTTCCATCCTTCATGTACGCGCTGCTTGTTTATAAATCGACAGAACTTCCAGATATTTAGATTGATAAACTCAAAGGCTCTTGACAGTGTTCCTAGTGACGCAGCATTATTCAACAGAGTGAACAATGCAAATGTGAAACTACTATCAGACTGTTGCATCTCTGAGACCGAATCGCAATTAATGCTAAACGTTATTGATTTAGCTGCCTTTGCTCGACCTTCTTGTCCCTTTGTTGACTAGGTTAGGTATATTAAGATTAATAATGGGCTACAGTTGGCCTTCAAACACTTGCTTGTAATCATGAATAATACAGTGGAATATACCAAGATATAAGGGTAGTAGTTTTCTTGCTATAAATTAAAACCACACCACTCAGCTTTTTAATTTCAACGTTAAATTGTATAAACCGTTCAGAAAAATGGTAGCAGCTATGTTTGTAGAATTAAAATCGTGTGCTCAACACTTTGTATGAATGTAAGTCGAAAACTACGCAACAATACTGAATTTTCTTTCTCTTTCTTCTCGACGTTCTGATTTGACGTGCATGCCAGTCCTGTCCAAGCTGGTGCCCTCAATTCTTATTATATTTTCCTATATTGATACATTGTTAAACAATTGATCATTATCATTAAACAATTTAACCTAACAAATTAACATTGTTTCCATTATTAAAAATAAATACATATTGGATTTATCCTTTTTGAGGAATTTAATAACATCTTGTTAAATATAGCCTACATTTATATATTGAACATAGCCTATTTATATATGCATATTGTTTACCGAATATTTAAATACATTAAATTTTGTTTAGGAGATTTGTGTAGCAGCTTACAAAATTCATATGTTATGTATTCTTTATTTTCGAATGACTCGCACTAAAATTTTAGGTTAGGCATAACCAAAACCAATATTAAAAATTTGCTAAATATTTTAAACTAGATCTAGAATTGCGGACATTTCACAAAAAGTTAATGAAAAAATAAGCAAATCAATTTTCAATTAATTTATGTGAAGAATACCGTAATATAAATAACAATCATTAAAATGTAAACCTTTGATTCATTAATATTTTTCCTTCAGTAATTTATTAGTCATACCTTTGGAAAAGGCGGCGAAATATATAGCTGTACACCCTGATACAAAACGAAATGATTAATTCAATGATATAATTACACTTATTTATAATATAAGTGATTTACAGCACTGCAAGTTCAAGCATCTATACATATAAATAAACTTGAAGTGTCTCTGTGATTTCAAAATATAAGTTTTTTTCTGAGATCATATATGGTTATTGACACATTACAAAAATCTAAACACACATTTATAAATGTTTTGTCTGTCTGTTTCTTTGTTTGGCCGGGATAATCTCCGGAATGACTGAACCGATTTTGTTGAAACTTTCACTAACATGTAGAGGACTTTTCAGAGAATATTGTAGGTTACTTTTTATTCCGAAAATATTTAAAATCCCTGTTAAAAATGTAAAAAATTTAAAAATATGGAGGTTGTGGACAAATGTTGGGGATATTGCGTTTCCATTTCGATCTACAATATATACAGGTCAGTCACAGATACCCTTTCCCACCCAACTTAGATCCAAGCGCCTCTGGCCTAATCAATTATCATTTCCATAAAAATTCCAATTAAAATATTTTTAAAAATTAAAAATTATGAACAAAATGAAGGATTTTGTCGTTTGCATTAGCATCACCATATGTCACCGAAGGGTTTGCCGAGCGAAGCGAGCAGGGACAGAGATACTAGTATATAATGAAAACTCGGTGCTACTCTAGACTCGAAATTTAGTTATATTTCTGACCAACTTCTGAAAGATAATAAACGTAGAATATGATCTAACCTTGTCTTAATTACTATAAACTCTCTTGATTTATATGTACAGTAACAACAATAATCACGAAAGCTAACGTACAGTGTTATCGGATCTATCAACATTAATGAACGCTCACAGTGTTGTCAGATATGTATTGATGAAAAAATCTAACCTACAGTATTGCCACATCTATCAATAATAATCACGAAAGCTAACTGGCAGTGTTGCCAGATACCACAACATAAAGTACACCCATTGCCTCAGAAAATAGAATGTTTACATTAGACAATCAGTATCGTGCAATGTTGAGATGCTAGTTCTTACACGGCACGGAACGTCAAGCATGTTTCCATTGAATTTGTATTGGAGCTTTTTTGCAAGTGTTTGGGTCTTCCTTGATCGGTATGGCAAGCTGTGATAATTACTATTTATTTCGTACAAAAGATTTTAATTTAATAATTTAGAAGATCTTTGCTTGTAACCACTTAACTCTAAAAAGGTTAATCTTATTTGGAAGACATTTTTAATTATTGTATAAACTATTAACTCTAGTATTCTGTGTTGTTTGAAAAAAAAAAATAAGTTCAAGCAGAATAAGTTTATTTTTTCGAAACGTTAATAATTTTCTGGACTTGCTTGGGAAGGGAGTTCTATTTTATATAATAAAACAGTTACGAATATTTCTTTTGGATATTTTATTCACAACAAATATTGTTGATCTTTAAAAAAAATCGATATTGTATCTGTGTTGCAGGGAAAAAGAGAAGGCCTTGTTTTAAAAGGAAAACACCTTACTCATGTGTGATCTAAGATGTAATCAGTCATTGTTAAGGGTGATACAAAAACTGATTACAGAAAGTTTAGTTAAGCACTCAATGTGTGGATGTTACAACTGTGCCTAAAGCAAACTAAGTAATCCGAACGTAAAATTACAAAGTAAACATTAAATGTTGACTAAAAACATACAGTACGAATGAATGGCTTTAGGCTAATCGCCAATTAAATTATTTGGTTTCCAAGAAAATAACCAAAGGCCATAAATCGAAGTGGTTTTCATTTCATAAAATCACAACAATTCTGAAATAAATCGTTATACAAAACCAAATAAATTATAAACGTGAGTCTACAAACAAAGCAAGCAGGAATATTTTGTGGAAAGGGATATGTAGAGAGAAAAGGTGTTTGGGGACGATATGAAACAAAACCAAAACACAGTCTCTCGTTGGACGATAAATCAGCTGTGGTGTGTAGCACACGCCCTGGGTAATGGGTACGTGAATACATTTGCAAATTATTAAAACAATACGGAGCTCAAAGCTTGGAGGTTACGGAAGTTGGATTTAAACTTGAAATAATTTAGACGAGAAAGATTAATATATTTAACTGGAAAACAGCTGTTTTGAACATATGCATAAACGAATATTTACTTGTATCTTAACAGGGTGGTTTTAATAGCTCATTGATTTATTATTTCTGATTCTAACAAATTCATCGCTTATTTTGTTCGGACTTTATAAACCTGATCACGAAGATTTTTAGTGTTTTTTGACTGCAGCTTTATTTTTTTCGTGTTTGTGTTATTAGTTCAAGCTTCTGATCGTATTTATATTTTACTAGAGGAGACCTACACGCCTACACTCGTGCTTGCTCCGCCTGTAAATAAAGTAAAAGTTTAACAAAGTCGATACAGTCCAGACAAATTAGTTTTGGAATAGCTTGGTTTCAGGAAAAATGTTAACAGTTCTAATCGAGTTAGAAATGGTTTTAACAGCTCAGAACCGATCCCTCTACAATTCCTACAGTCGATTAGAGGTGAACGAAAGTAAGGGTAGAAATTGTAAGGGTGAACAAGAGTACCGTATTAAACTATCCTCCAAAAACATATTTATTGCTATAGAATATAAAAAATATGAAACTTTAAATTTTTGTAGTATCAATTTTGACATACGGTAATCTCAACATCTCGAGTTAATTAGGAATACATTTTTTTAGAAAGTACGTTTTTCACGGTCAAAAAGACTAATTTTAAAACTATTAGGTGAAAGTGTGACTTTCAGTAACCCAAAAAAAGCTAAATATTTTCATTAAAAAAATTCATATTATTTTGCTATTTGAATTTTGTTTTAATTTGTGTCAAATTCCAAAAATCAGGCTAGCAGGGTTATTGTCCACAAAAGGTGAATTTGAGGTCATTCTGTTTGTTTTTCTGTTAACTTCATGAACAAATTTAAAATATTTTCCCCGATTAGAAAATAGATACAAACTGATAATTAAAGACTGTATGTAGTAGGTAGGTGTGTGTTTGATTAACGATTTAGCTCACAACATTTATCTAACTTTATGTTTTAAGTTCAATTTTGCGTTTTCCTGCGGGATATATTTTTTTAAATCAAATTTGTACTACTAATTTATAAACTATTGCTTGTATTGACTTGTTGTTATGTTCATTCAATTCAGCGTTAGAAAATACAAACTAAAAGATACCTCACTTGCCAAGGTACGCGAGTGAAGTTTAACTGGAAACAAATACAGAGGCAGTAAAAAAAAAAAACTAAAAATCTTCTAGGTTGGCGGACCCACAACTTTCTCTAAAAAATCAAAACGTACAACATCGAGTCGGGTAATTTTCAGGTATCTAGAAAGTTTCCTGTGAAAACCTCTTGTTTTAAAACTATTACTAGACTAATAGCCTACATATTGCAGTATTTCACAAATTTCTTTAACTACGCTTATTAAAAAATCATTAAGACTTTTTTTTTAAAACATTACTTGACAGAATAACTTAAATATATAATAGTTAAAAGTATGTAACTACAAATTGTTAGATTTTTGTAGACATCTCAATCGATTTAATTTAAACACTATGCAGGAAAATTTCGATTCAAGATAATATTATATAATAAATATACTGTAATTGAAATCAAAGTAGCAGATTTTATTTCGCAGCATACAAAGGAGCGAAACTCGTAGACTGGCTTGGAAATAAGGCGTTGCTTATGCAATCCGAATACAGCGAGTTAAAATCTACTTGCTTTGACCCCACGCACTAAGAGCGGCACCTACGCAATAAATTAATACCGCTGGGGGAGAGCCTGTGCAATTAGCTTTGGTACTTTTAATCTCTGGAAGGCACACCTTCAATAGGCGGTAATTAATTTGGGTAGTTTTAACAAAAGTTGATTTAATGAGAACAGATTTTTGTTCAAAGTAGTATCTTTCAAACGCTATCATAAATTACAATATAAGGAAAGTGCAGGACATTTAACGCAGATTTAACTAGTTGACAATTCAAAAAAATTCGGACACTATAGGTTAGAATAGGTTTAATAAGACAGTCTGCCAATATGGGGTTTTATTCATAAACGGTCAAAAGTATCGTTTACATTGCAACATCTCAATTTCTACATGGAGTAAAAAGGTGCGCTTAAATGAATGTTGTAATACAAGTTGTTCCCCGTATATACAGAGTCTCCCACGAAGAAAGGTAAAGATTTTAATAGGCGAATCTACTACTGAAAATAAGAAAAAAGTCAATCATAGGTCCTCAAATGTTTAGTTTTCGAATTATCCATCATTTGGTTTTTACTAAACACTTAATAGAACAGATATTGACCTAAATTGTATGTACATATTTGTTACGCAGCCTTTTACCATTGTACACAAATCACATATAAACATTCTTTTTATATTTTTAAATGGTGGTCATTTAAAATGTTTAATGTCAAATATTTTTAAAACCACAGCTAACATAATTTCTTAGTATTGTCTGTATTATTATAGAAACAACAATAACAGTACGGAAAAAAATTGTTTTGAGTTTTTAGGCCATAACACGGTTGGTTATCTTTTGAACGGGAAAAAACAAAATGGTGGATATTTCGAAAACTAAGCATTTATGGACTTATGGTTATTAAAATTTTTTTAATAATTTTTAGTAGTAGAATTTGCCTTCTGATATCTTTACCTTCCCTCGTGGGACACCCTGTTTAACGTACTTTATCAACTCTTTTTTACATGAAAGAGTAATATTTCCTCAACAAGATAGTCATGAAAAGTCCCTTTGCATTTTTTTAACGTCCCTTTGCAGAGTAATAATATAAAATATATTACATAATTAGTAGCAAATATAAACAGTTTTGCAAAGAGTACATCATTTTCTAATTTTTAAGGACCATTTACTAATATGTCAGCATTGCAACAAGCGTAATACGAGCCATGGTTATTACATACATTACCATAGCAACCAATTGTATAAAATAACAGATAATAAACGGTACCAGGAACTGGCACATACTTTCTCACAAACACATTTAAATTACTAAACAGATTCACTGTGACTTGTAGGGTGGGGTAGGAGAGTTTTTTTATTAAAGTTGGAGATTAACTAATAAATATTATTATTATTATCTAAAGAGAAAACTATTCGACCGATTTCGAAAAAAATTGCACCAAACACGTCAATTAGGTCTTTATAGATACACGTAAAAAGATTTAGAAATTTTTTGAAAAACAACCCTCTTTATGGCCAAAAAACCCCCAAAAATCAGTTATTATTATTATTATTATTAGCTAAACGAGAATTTTTAGAAAGATGCGGGTTTTTGTATATGGTAGGTCACATTAAAGGCTACAAATAAGCCAAATTTTATCAAAATCGTTAGAGCCATTTTTTTATAAAAAAATAATAACTGATTTTTTGGGGGTTTTTTGGCCAAAAAGGGGATTGTTTTTCAAAATTGTTCAAAACCCTTTTTCGTGCATCTATACAGGCGTACTGGACATGTCTGGTGCAAATTTGGTTGAAATCGATAGAATAGTTTTCTCTCTAGCTTTGTATACTTTTATTAAAGTAGGCGATTAACTAATAAATATTATTATTATTAGCTAGAGAGAAAACTATTCGATCGATTTCGAACAAATTTTCACCAACCACGTCAATTAGGTCTTCATAGATGCACGTAAAAACGTTTTGAAAATTTTTGAAAAACAACCCCCTTTATAGCAAAAAAATCGCCAAAAATCTGTTATTATTATTATTATTAGCTAAACGAGAATTTTTAGAAAGATGCGGGTTTTTGAATATGGTAGGGTACATTAAAGGCTACAAATAAGCCAAATTTTATCAAAATCGTTAGAGCCGTTTTTTTATAAAAAAATAATAGATTTTTTGGGGGTTTTTTCCCAAAAATGGGGGTTTTTCAAAATGTTTAAAAACCCTTTTTCGTGCATCTATACAGGCGTACTGGACATGTCTGGTGCAAATTTGGTTGAAATTGATCGAATAGTTTTCGCTCTAGCTTTGTATACATACAGACATACAGACATACATACAGACATACATACAGACATACATACAGACAGACATTTTGTAAAAACCACTTTTTTGGACTCAGGGGGTCCCAAAACGGATATTTCCACAAAAATCTCAACATCTAATTTTTTTGCGATCACTATACTTTCTCTATACTATAGTATAGTGAGAAAGTAAAACGGTTGACTGGGATGTCCAGCTTAGTTCAAAATAATATTTTAAGTTAGGCCTAGACTGAACCAACACATGTTTCAACACACACAAACCAATAAAAACTTGCGTTAAGGAATTTAAAAATAAGAAAAAACTAAGTTGCATCCTAATTATTAAAAATAAATAAGACATATATATAGTAGGCCTATTTATTGATAATATACGGTAATTGATAGTGAGTTACTTTTTGGTTAGGTTTTTGATTAAGAGGAGGCCTACACCTGAACCTTACTGGTTCGTTTAACCTTTATTATAACTGTTGTTATAAAATATACGAAATAAATTTGATTTTAACATTTAATATTATTTACCATCTTAGTTTTGAGGTTATTATTATTATTCCTACACCTTTATTATAAATAAAACATAACGTATGTTTGAGAAGAATCCATCGGGGGTTGGCGTGTGGAGCACGCAGGGGTCTCCCCTAGTACAAAACTATGTCGAAAACATTAAAAACTCCAAATATTCATAAATCACGGGTTTATCAAAATTTGTTATAAAAAAGTGGGAAAATGAGTAGTTAATTTAAATCCGATTCATGGACATTTCTGCGCACTTAGATCTGAGCGTCTTAGTGGTTTAAAGCTAAGAATTTGAATTATGTTTGATAATACATTGTTTTTATTTTGTTCGTTCTCTGTGTGTCCATAATACTAATTTAGGACTGGGAGTGAATATCAGACGGAAAAGTCATAGTCAATGTCTGGCGACAACACTGATCTGTAGCATATTAAAACAACTGAGCCACAGCCGATCTCAAACACAACTTTCATAATAAAATAAATAATTAAGTAATACAAATAAATAAGACATATTATAATTTAATAGTAGGTATATTGATAATATACGGTAATTGGTAGTGAGTAAACAATATTAACATCTGATTTCAAAATATGAAACACTTATTTGTATTTCTAATTTTTTGGTTAGGTTTTTGATTAAGTGTAGACCTGAGCCTTACTGGTTCTTTTAACCTTTATTATAACCGCTGTTATAAAAAATACGAAATAATTTGATTTGAACATTTAACATTATTTACCCGCTTAGTTTTGAGGTTTTTATTAATCCTACATCTTTATTATAAACTAGTGGACCCGACAATGCTTCGCTATTGCTTAATTTGAAACTTTGAAAGCCTGTAATTCGTATCCCGTGTAATTCAACATCCTGTAATTCGTATCCCGTGTAATTCAACATAGGAATAATGATTGTTACACATAATTAATAAAACAACTGATTTGAATCAAAAGTTTAATACAATTTTAGGTTAGGCCTTTAAAACCTATGAAATATAATAATTAAAACATCTAATACTAGGGGAGACCCCTGCGTGCTCCGCACGCCAACCCCCAATGGAACCTTCTAAAAACATACGTTATGTTTTATTTATAATAAAGGTGTAGGATTAATAATAACCTCAAAACTAAGATGGTAAATAATGTAAAATGTTCAAATTAAATTATTTCTTATATTTTATAACAGCAGTTATAATAATGGTTAAAAGAACCAGCAAGGCTCAGGTCTACACTTAAAAAGCCTAACCTAAAAGCTAGAAATACAACAATAATTGCTTCAAATTTTGAAATCAGCTGTTAATGGAAATATTGGTGCTAATAGCTATATTATCTGTTATCAATTGGTTGCTATGGTAATAAATGTAAATACATGTGTTGATTTGTCATTCTGGGCCTAACCTAAGAATTTTTTCCGACTAAATTTACAAATATTGGAATAAAAAAAGGTTTTTATCGAAATTAATTATAGCCTATGTTACTCAGGGATAGTGTAGCTTTTTATTAGTAAAACTGTTTTTTCAATCGGTTTAGTAGTGCCAGAGATTACCCCCTACATACAAACAAACAAACACACAAACAAACAAACAAACTTTACCTCTTTATAATATTAGTATAGATTACAATTTAACATTATATTATTGTTACACATTATAAATAAAACAGCTTATTTGGACCAAAGGTTTAACACAATTTTAGGTTAGGCCTATTATTATAAAATCAACACACG
Organism: Philaenus spumarius; assembly: GCA_018207615.1. NCBI lineage: Eukaryota > Metazoa > Arthropoda > Insecta > Hemiptera > Aphrophoridae > Philaenus > Philaenus spumarius. Next base: position 15,111 of record JAGFPH010001335.1, on the reverse strand, counting down.
TTTTTTGAAAGAGTTTGGAATAATCACCATAGTAACCAGAATAACACATTAATAAATACGAATCAGCTGTTTCATCTGTTATATGGCTGCTTATGGGAGGGATGAATTTTCGCATTTTCTACCCTTTAAATTCAAAATTTTGCAAAATCCTTTCTTAGTACGCCTCTACATTATTGGACAGATGTACCTTCCAAATTTCAAGTCTCTAGCTGTAATAGAATCGGTTCTGCGTTGATCATCAGTCAGGACATTTCATTTTATATAAGAGATAAAACATAACATGTTTTTAGAAGGTTCCATCGGGAGTTGGCGAGCGGAGCTCGCAGTGGTCTCCCATAGTTAGGGATAAAAAAGTGCCTAGTATGGAACCCTGTGGTACCCCATATGACATTGAATTCCAATCAGACATGAATTTGTCATTTCCCCTGTACATAAGATCATTACATCTAATTAGTTCTACACAGGTTTGTAAAACCAGCATTATTTGTATCATCTGTTTGTATTTGATGTAATTTTAATATTTAAATGATATTTTAAAATACGTAAAATGTATGTATCGTTAATATCACTGTAGTCTGTAAACTATAAACAATTATTATGCCTGCCGCCAACAAAATTTCATATTTCACTTGTTATATGGTTTAGTAACGTGATGCTTAAAATCTTGTTCCACGCACGGCGAATGCTGACTAGACGATTGTATAACAGAGAAAAGATGTATCTTGTACATGTGGTTATGGCGACCTCAGGGTTAAAATGAATCACTTGGAACCCATATATTTACAAACGTACACACACAAACTTTATATATCACACACATTAAATTATTTAATGCTTCATTTTCTCTAAACATTTCCGGACCTATGAATATATGAACTTTTTTCATTATTTTTTGCTAGTAGAATCAGCTCAGAAAGGGCTCGGAACATGATGCAAATAACTGATTATTTTTTAGCTCATAATAACTTTAAAATATTTTGTTTCTAGAGTAATTCTGGGTATTGTTGACAACTACCAAGAAATACATTTTCCCTTTTTTGGTGTCAATATCTCTGTTATCCTTTAAGCTACAGACAAAATAAAAAAAAACCATTGTGTTTGTCATTAAAAAAGTCAACTATTTTGTCTCTTGTAATTTTTAGTAAAGTTAACGGTTTCTGAGATATTTGGCACTAAAAATTATAAACGGCCGCCATTTTGAAAATATTTAAAATAATGTTCTAATTTTTCGTACAGTGATAAGAGGTTACGCAACAAATAGGTGTACAAAGTTTGAGCTCAATATACTTTCTACTTTAAAAAATATTAAGTGTTTTGTAAAAAAGACATACAGACAGACGAAAAAATAAGCCCAGTACACCCATGTTTATATTGTGAAATATGTTTATCTCGTTCCCAGGAACATATCCACAAAAGGAGTCCAGAGAGTTCGAGGACAACCTGTAGAACAGAATAAAGCTGTGAAAATTAAGCGCAAACGGAAATTAATGTTAACTGAATTAAAAGATAGTTAATAATGTTTTGTGCATTAGTTGAATGTTTATTTATTTTATTTTTCCTATGTTTTTGCCTTTTGTTAATTGTATTACAAGTTTTTCTATCATCAACTTTCGGTTTTGTTGTTACAAGTAACGCGCCTTCGACAACACTATAAATAAATAGTCCATTGCTACATCGCCTATCTGCGCTATACTTGTTATTAGTGTAATTGATTCCTCACTAGGAGTCTCGCCACTGTGCGCTATATTAATCAATATTGTAATGTTCGATACCATTGTGTCGTAAAATAGTGAAGTGTAACGCCATTGGATTAACTAGTTTTAATACAGCGTTTAATATGTTAACTTTGGCTTATTACTTACGTGTATTGTAATGTGTTAACCATTTAGTTATTTACGTCGTCGCACAACGCTATTACAGCTGTTCAAACAATTCTAAAATCTAATGAAGAATTAATTGTAAAAACTAGAATTTTATTATTTTCCTCTGTTTTCTTGTGTTTGGGGTTAAAATAAATAACATATCGAGATTAATGAACTGCTAATGTGTCGTTACATTACCGTTCTTGTCTTTAGTAGAAGGACTCGAACTTGGACATTTGACAAACCAAAGGTAACCCATATATTTATTCATTTAACCACAACATATTCATGCAAGAGAAGATAACATTGTTCTGATTAAATTTGCATCATTTAGTGGTTCTTTAGTTAATTCAATCAGTTTTTTTGATTCTGAATAATTAAAGTTGCTGCAGACTGAATCTTGGAATGTGTCCCTAGAGGAGAAGAAAAGAGGGGCCCCACGCTTTCCTTGTTGTGTCTGAAATCTGCAGTACAATAAAAAATAAAGACCTCTTTTGCGCATGTGTTAAAGTTATGAGGAGAATTCATTCTTGGAATCGAACATTAAAGACAGCAGGAAGGCGGGAAGTATTTCCTGAGATACCCTTCAATCTTTCTATTTACTTCTTCCAAAAAAATGTAGTATATACTACGTCTATTATTAATCATTCGATCTTATGAGCTCGTGTGAATATCTAAAGCGTCGGTGTATTAAATTGTATTTAATTTAATAACTACAATTATTGTTTTTTATTTAAATTGTTTAAAAATCGTGTACTCATATTTACTAACTTTCACTAACATGGGGACAAACAACACAATGGGAAAACAATACAAACACTAAAACTTGAAATACAGTATGATGGTTTAGATTCACAATTGGACCCGGTAGGTGGCGTTGCGATCTAGAAAATGTGCTGCTATATAAATATAAATGTTTGTTTCTTCGTCCTCTGTAGACTCAAAAACTACTTTACCGTTTTCACTTAACAATTCACACTGTATCCATAACATTGCCAGGAGTGTTTAGACGTTGCAATTAATTCAGTTTAAGGGGTTGAAATGGGGTATACATTGAACCCTTATACAATAAATATAAATTAAACACTTCCTACATGCTATAAAGCTCAAATTGAGTAATATGTACAGCATTATTATTTTAAAGGAATTTACAAAACTATTTGCAATATTATTACTTAAGTCAAAGGGATGAAATGGAAATTAATTAGTAACGCATTTACATTTTCTATATTCTTAAAAATTTCTCAACTAATTTTACTAAAATTTCACTATCTACACAAATTAGTACAATGAAGTTTAAGAGAATATCACCACCACAAACAAAAAGATTTAAATGGGCTACCCCTATACAATAAAAATAAATTGCACTAAATTCCTTCAAACTTTAAATCTAAAATTATTTAATATTATTCTTAATTGATATACAAACATTTTCAACTAGTTTACTTAAGTCAAAGTAATGAAATGGGATAATCACCCTTAAAATTAAATCAAGCAATAGCGAAGCATTTCAGTACTGTTTGAGTATTTTCATGGGTACTTCATAACTCTAAGAATCAAAATTTAAAAAGAACACTGAGAAAATAAATATATATTTTTTTAACACTAAATGAGCGGTAGCCCATATTTTAGCTTAGCCCTTTAAGGGTTAAGCTTATGAATAATTGTGTAAATATTTGTTTAATACTAAATTTTGAATGACCCTCTGATTTTATTAAATAACACGCAAAGAACCATTATTCCTTCCCTCTGGAACATAGAATTTGTAACGTAATTAAAATTGAGTTAACATACTATTTAAAATTTGACTGGCAGCCATTTTCGTTAGGGTTAAGATAAAGACCTCTAATTTGTCTAATTCTTCTTCATTTATCAAGCCCTTTAAAAAAGGGATCACTTAATGGGGGTTTCTATTTAAAATTTTTGAATTACCCTCTCAACCCCCATTTTGGGGTAAGGGGAGAAATGGTCGGCTACACCAACATTCATCTCCCTTTGTCATATAAAGATACCCCGAAGCTCATTTATTTATTTATCTTGTTCCAAAGTTAAGGGGGGGACTTTATGGACACCCGGTATTTAGGCCTACCTATATACATATGAATTTATAAATTTACTACTCCCGACCTTTGGTCTCACCATGAGGGTCACTGCAATAGCTCATCTTTCCTATGGAAATTCGCTAATAATCATGGCCCGCATTACTCTTGTTGCAATGCTGACACATTAGTAAATGGTCCTTAAAAATTAGAAAATAAAGTAGTCTTTGGAAAACTTTTTACATTTGCTACTAATTATGTAATATATTTTAGATTATTACTCTGCAAAGGGACTTTTCATGACTAACTTGTTGAGGAAATATTACGCTTTCATGTAAAAAAGAGTTGATAAAATACTTTATACAGAGTGTCCCACGAGGGAAGGTAAAGATGCGAGGATGCAAATTTTACTACTAAAAATTATAATAACCATTGGTCCATAAATGCTTAGTTTTCGAAATATCCACCATTTTGTTTTCCCCCCCCCGTTTAAAAAATAACTAACCTTGTTATCGGCTAAAAACTCAAAAAATATTTTTTTGTCGGCAACATACACACATATTTATGTTTTTGTGCACATCTTTGAATGATATAAGTTTCATCTTTCAATTGTCGTTTTTTAGTTTTTCATGATGTTCCTTATTTATTGGTATTACAGCTGTTAGACGGCATGGGTTTAATTAACGTCCAACTTGATCCTGTGAATTTTTTCCGACTAAATTTACAAATATTGAAATAAAACATGTTTTTATCAATATGAATTCTAATCTTACTCAGGGATAGTGTAGATTTGTATTAGTAAAACTATATTTTCAATCGGTTCAGTAGTTCTAGAGATTACCACCTACATACAAACAAACAAATTTTACCTCTTTCTATAGGAAACAGCTCACTACTGTTATTATTACAGTCAATAAACATATGTAGTGGCGCTTACATATTTTTTAAATATTGAGTATATTTTTTATTGTTTTTATGTTCATTAGATGCTGTAGTTTTTCAAAAAGTATATAAAAACAAAACACTCGTGGATTCGAATGCATTGTTGTGCCAAAATTTCAAAGCAATCGGTGAAGAACTTTCGGAAATTATCGATTTTGAACAAACGCACATTTAGATTTTTATTTATATGGATTTATATTAATGATAATTATTTCTCATGACAATAATTTGAAATTGATATTATTTGCAGATGACACAACTGCAGTGATCAAAGAAAACAGCATTAAAAATGTATAAAGTGCAGTTATTCGGTCTCTAAAGAAATTAAATTGTGCTTTGGTGAAAGCGGGCTTTTACTAAATCTTGAATAACTGGCATAATTGAATTCATAACAAAAGAAAATTTTACAAATAATGAAAATATTTCAAATCGTGTAAAGTTCATACATTTCTAGGTGCGTGTGTAGATGAGTGTCTAAATTTGAAAACACATTTAGATTATCTTAAGGGCAAACTTAGACAAAATAACTTATGCTTTCTCTATTTAAAAACATTGTGTTTCAATGGTGACTTGTAAGATGGTCTATCATGCATATTATATAGAATCCGTAATGAGGTATGGCATAGTCATGTGGGGTTGGGTATGCAGTGGGTATAGACAAAGTTTTTTTTGCTCCAAAAACAAATTTTACGGCCAATGGCCAATCTAGACTGAAGACCTAGGTTTTTTTTTGTAGGCCTATTTTTAAAAATTATTTACTTTATAGGGGCTGTATATATTCAGTATATATGAAGTTTAAGTGTGGATCCACACTAATAGAAAAATACTGGATCAAAAATGTTTTAAACACGGTTATAGCACCAGAAACAAGAAAATTACAGATTTCCATCTCATCCTTTGAAATTGTTTGAGAGTACTCCACTATACATGGGTCTAAAACTGTACAATATATTGATAAATTATTTCAAATCCTTAAATGAAGTACAGTTTAAAAATTAAATAAAAGCAGAAATTATAAGCAAAGCTATTATAATGTAAGTGAATATTTTATATGTCTACTTTAAATCTAGGAGAAGAGAAATAATTTTAATGTAAAACAATTGTATTTTAAGATTGACAGTGCACATATTTATATAAGAAATGTTTTTGTGCAATAAACGAATCTAATCCAATCTATACATAACAACAATAATCTCTCCTCAGAAGAAATAGTTTCTTATTTGCAATTACAGTACCTACATAGTCTTTCCTAACTGTACTAAATAAGCGTTTAATATTTACCCAAACTAAATCTGTCTAATAATCGGACGCATCGTCCAGTAACGTCAATTCATATTGTATTTGTATCTGCTACATGTTAACCACAGAATCAAAAACGACATCACTAAGATACATTTAACTAAATGCTGTGAACACATTTGTATTTTAATTAAAATTAATGACGTTATTTAACACCAAAGAGCGTGCTTGTATCGAGTACATAAAAGCCGCAATTGGTTGACAATGGTCAATTTAACACGTCCATTTCCGCTTCCGTTATTTCACCGCAAACCCTATTCACAAGTGATAAGATACAACACCAATGGAAAAAGTACTACACAGAATCTACTATTTCACAATTTCGAAAAGTTTAATGTCTGTTTGCGTTTGATATCGTCACTAAACACTCTCTGCACTGAGTGTTTCATACAAACATAATTTTGAAGACAAACAAAACAATATTTTTATTTTGTTTCCAGTACGGTAAAAATACTTAAACAAAAAATAAGAAAACTTTAAAAATATTTAACACCCTGCATAAGTTTTGGCACTCTTGTACATAACATCAATCAAGAAACTATCAACTTCCTACGCCAACTAGAAACTGATGACACACTGCAATGTAATCGCACACTTTTATCCAAACCTTTATATTTTCCATTTCCCATTTTCGAGAACATGTTCAACTGCCCAGGTCACTCATTAAAAGAGTCAAATCATTACACACAAAGGACAACTAAATAATACAGTTTAGTCAAAAATGTATTAACAAAAATAAAGTAAACAAAAATAAAAGAATAAATAAATTCACATTTTTAATGCGAACAAAGTAATGAAGAAATAACATTAACTTATTATTGTGTCGTCTCAAATAATGTAGTAAAAACAGACATCGCATATAGCTAATTCGCTATAGTTCTCCCACGGTAAGATTAAAAATAAAACTAATACAGTAGGTAGAATAAGCAATCGCTGATAATTGTGTACATCCAATATTTCTCTGCCAATAATTTCTACGATTACTGTTTTGGTTTTTGTTTCACAAAATTATTAAATAAAATAACTAAAGACTCTCAATAAAATACGCTTCTTAGTCAAACGCGTTTCAACGACAAATTCGTCATCTTCAGTAGCACTTGAGTTACAATTTAAATGTATTTAATGAGAATAGAATCGGTGTTATATGCTTCAAGGAAAAGATTGTTTCACCATTTTTATCTTGAAAGACATTATAGATGGGGTTAAAAATTTGTAATGGATTTCGCCCCCCTTGTAGATTATAAAGACGTTCTCCACGTGCCGAAGTTAAATTTAAAAACAATATTAGAAAATGTAGGATATTGTTTACAATTTACCGTGCCAGTGTGAAGTGTCGTATGTGGGACAAACATCTCGCTTTAAAAAAAAAAAATGTCTCAGAGCACAAGAAATGCATTTCTGCTGGTGATGTTAATCGCTCGAAGATTGCTCAACATGTTATAACCCACTCAACATGTTGCCATGCTATTTGTTGGGACAAGGAGTATATTTTACTTAAAGAGAATAATTGGAGAAAAGGGGTATTTAAAGAATCAGCGATTATGTCCGTAATGTGTGTAGTGTTTGTGTATCCGTCGTGCGTGTTATTGTTTTGACGAGAAATACATTTCTAATATTGTTTTAAATTTTGAGACTATGTGCCAAGAGAATGTCTTTTTAATCGAAAAGGTGGTTGAAATCCATTATAAATTATTAACTATTGTTTCACTAGTCAAGCGCCATTATCATATAATTAGAATTTAAAAGTGGTGTAAACGAAAAGTTAATATATTTTTATACATAAAAATGAGTCGAAACTGAAAATCTCAGCAAAATTGGTCTGCTGCTTCTCGAAGAAAGTGGATTAAAGTTATCTTTTTTTAATTTCGAGGGCATTGCCACACTTTTTTTTTAAATATCTCCGACTGTCTTGGTCGTAGAAAAATATAAAAAAGGAAAATACGCGTAAATGAATAGACAAAAGAGGCGGGAACATTTCAAAATTAGTGTTTCGATCCACTCGAAATTCACAAACAATTAACTTTTAGGCAATTTTCTCACAAAGCCTCAGCCCGATTTCGCTTATATTTTCATTTTTGACTCATTTGCATGTTTAAAAACAAAAAATTAACTTCCCGGTTACATCACTTTTCATAAATTGTTTCGACTAATTTCCCTCCACTTCAATATCTCCTTAACTATGCAACACATTTACTGTTTGTAATTTGAAGGTATTGCGTTGTAGCATTAACACGCGAATGACTTACTAAATAACCTTTATTTACACATGCGCAATTAGCAAGAGCTTGCAAATGAGAACTATAGTAATGTATGCACTATCAACAATAGTGGCAAAGAAATAATAGTAAACCATTGTCAAGGTAGAAGTGACTTGAACGCCGTTCATAAACCGACACGAAGTTCACAAAAATAATGAGATACTTCACACTCTGCATGTATAGAAACAGAAAAGAGGTTGCTATTATATTATATCGCCTCTGTTAAAGAAAGGCTTTTGAGAAGCTTCTTTAGACATAGAATATAGCGAGCTTTTAATTTAAATATGAAAGTTGAAGCTTTGTTAAATGATGCTTTCACAATAGCAATTAGTATGTTTAGTACTCGTTAAATAGCCTACTGCCATTCCCTACTTTAATTAAATAAAGTAGGATTTGTTTGAAGTACAGAATATTTGAAACGGCCAATGATGCAAATAAGTGCTAGGCAAGGAGCAAATTCAGACGCGTATGGCACGTGTAACGCGACACATCACAGGACGTTTTTTTATAACCAACGGAACGCCGGATACGCGTCGGTCTACAGGCGCAAGATGCAGCAGATGAGATGCAGTTTCAGGTGTCAGATAAGTTAAACTTAGCGAGTTTGACGACTAGAACATATTATAATACTATGTTGTTCGAATTAAATTATTGTATATATTATTTCTCAAAGGTGTTTTTTGTGGCAACGCCTTATATCTACCTTAATTCTTAATTAAATTTATGATTCAAACAACATTTTAAGTTTTTTTTTTGCAACGCCGTATCTGAAATAATTCGTTATCAATTATTTTAAAGCTTATGTTCCCCGCTATTGACGGAAAATAGACAAATAGATTAAAATTAATGTTTTCGTTAAAAATATTAATTTATGAAAAAAACTTGCATATAAAAGTTCAAATAATTCCTAATGAAAGGCACTATCTATTAACAATCTGTTTAACTAACACAGCAGCTGTTCTATATGCAAGTGTAGTCTATCACGCAAATCAATCTAATTAAATCTAGGTAAAGCGTTATAGATCGATATAAACTGTTATTTATTTATAAACCTTCGTAAATAAACAAATGAAATTAACAGAATTAAATCAACGTATTAAATAAGGTAAGTGCTCCTTGCGAAATATTCGTAAGGATCAGCTAGTTAAATTAAATTTGGATATGTATTCTATCTTTTGTTTTGTTTTGATCTGTGTTCATCCATACAAAAGTTGCATTATCACTATTTTGGTGCAGTACAATAATTCCTTACATAAGCGGTAGGTAGCAGTACAAGCGAGTATAAGCTACAGTGACTAGATAGAGACAGTGTGGCCACATGAAAGCGGCCGCC
>JAGFPH010001334.1:290561-300575 GCA_018207615.1 Philaenus spumarius | reverse complement strand
CCGACCACCTAACCGGCAATCCTATGATCAAAGACCTAAAAACACCTATAACCAAAATACCAATCACCCGGGTCCATCAAATCAAGGGGTTCCCGCAACTCAGAGTTCAAAAAACTGATTTATGAGGTTCCGGAAAGATATAATGGCAAACGACATCGGCCAATCCTAAAGGAAAATGTCGGAGCTGCGGATAAAACCACTTTTAATAATAATAAAAATTCAAATAGTCTAATAATAAAGAAAAGTATTCAAGTTAGTAACTTAACCTACGATATAAGGGAGGAATTGTTCCAAGAGCCCGAAGTAGATCATTTAATTAATAAAGAATTGCCTATTTGTCCTAAAATAAAAATAAAAGTAAATAACATTGAAGTATATGCCGAGCTTGATACTGGGGCACAGGTTTCATTTATGCAGGAAGAGTTTTATGAATCCTTAAAGAAAGCAGGACATAAAATTAGTGAGTTACCAGTAAAACAGGTTGAGGTGGTGACTGCAATTAAGAAAAAAAGACAAAGGGTTAGCAAACAAATAATAATTGATTTAAATATAGATGGAGAAATTGTAGAGGAAATATTTTTAATAGTACCAAAATTAACTAATACTGTAATCATAGGGTGCAATATATTGTATAAGTATAAAGTTAGAATAAACATGGAAAATAATTTTGCACATTTTCAAATAAATAATAACCAAATAAGCACAGATTTTGAAAATGAAAGGGTTAATGAGCCTAGGCCGGAAAACTCAGTAGAGCCGGTGGAAAAAGCAATGGTTAAAGGGTTAACAAATAAATCGGTAACAAAGCCAAAGAAAAAAGAGGATAAATTTTCGAAGGAATATGTAGACAGCCAGAAGCAGGGGAGTAGAGTAGGAAAGGTAGATAGCGATCAGGAGAGTGTACTTGCCAAGGGGAAGGAAGGAATTAAATCGTCGAAAGGGCCACAGGCCAAAAGTAGTAGTTTAAATATAGGGGATAGGCCACAGGCCGAAAATAATGAAAAATTAATACGTAATAGGGAATTAGCTATACTCTGCGCGTCGAAGCCACAGGCAAATAAGGAAATAAATTATATAGAGTATAGATCTAAGGTCCAAGGGGAAGGAAAGTTGATAAACAATTCAGAATCAAGCAATACACTCTGCCGGGAACAATCTACAGAGCGAAGTAGGTGGGAAAGAATGAAAGGAGTTAAGTTTAAAGTACCGAAGTATAAGCGGAAAATTGGTAGAAAAAAGCAGAAGCCGCATGTAAGGTTCAAAACGCAAATGAAATTAGGACAGATTCAACTCGAGAAACCAACTGAGGGAGATTTTCTAACGGGCAGTATTTTGCACGAAAATGAGCAGAAACAAATTAGAGAATTTGTAGAAAAATATAAAAATGTGTTTAGTGATAAACCGGGGCGTTCAAATAAATATATACACGAACTTAGAGTTAGAGAGTCAGCCACCTTCGTAAGCCGTAATTACCCAATCCCAATAAACTACAGAAAAGAAGTACAGGAAGAGTTAGATACAATGTTAGAAAACGGGATAATTGAAAGATCGAGGACACCATACATAAACCCTATGGTGGTTGTAATGAAACCCAATAAAAAAGTTAGGTTATGTTTGGATGCGCGTAAGTTAAATGAGATAGTAGAGCCAGACTATGAGGCTGCGCCGCCCATAGAGGAAGTTTTACGCAAGGGAAGGAATAAGAAATACATTACTAAATTTGACTTGACTTCAAGCTTTTGGCAGGTACCATTGACGGAAGGGTCCAAGAAGTATACCGGTTTCCTGGTAAATAATAAGGTATATAATTTCAAGGTTATTCCGTACGGCCTTCAGAACTCTTTAGCCGCCTTGGTGAGAACAATTGACTTGACATTAGGGCCGGAAGTGGAAGAGTACGTTCTGGGATATGTAGATGACTTGCTATGTATGTCGGAAACATTTGACGAGCATATGGAGCACCTGACCACGATAGTGGGAAAATTTCAAGAAGGTAACCTCACCATAAATCCGAGCAAAACTTTATTCTGCCAAGAAAGGGTAAAATTCTTAGGGTATATTTTTTCAAACGAAGGTATCTCTACGGACCCAGACAAATTACAAGCTATACAGGACTTTCCGGTGCCGCGAAATGTAAAAAAGTTACAGTCATTTTTAGGCTTTGTCAATTATTATGCCAGGTTCACGGCAAAGTATGCGGAATGTACACAGCCAATGCTAAAACTATTAAAAAAAGAAGGGGCCTGGAAGTGGGATAATGAGATGCAGGAGGCGTTCGAAAAAACCAAGAAACTTTTTATAGAAGCAGTAACTATAAAACATCCTATAGAAGGACGGGAAACTTTTTTACAAACAGATGCAAGTGACTGGGCCATAGCCAGTCAATTGTATCAAAAAGATAATGAGGGAAAGTTACAAGTGATAGGGTTTGTCAGCCGGACGTTAAAGAACGCTGAAAGATTCTACACGGTGTGCGAGAAAGAACTGTTAGCCATAGTACACGGACTTAAGAAGTTTAGGCCATTAATGTTAGGAGCGCCGATAACGGTGATAACAGACAATAAAGCACTTAAATTTCTGAAAACATGTAGTTTCACTAGTGCTAGACTAACAAGGTGGGTGTTGATTATTCAAGAATATAATGTTAAAGTTCTGCACTGCCCCGGTAAAGACAATATCCCGTGCGACACTGTTAGTAGGATGTATGAGGACCACACAGACCAGACAACCGGAAATGTCATTAGATTAAAAGTAAACACAATAAAGTTAGAAATTAATAGGCGATTGCAGGACTTAATGGAGGCATTTCGTGATGAACAGAAGAACTGTGATAGGCTGGAGCCAATAATTAATAATATTCCACAACATGACAATTATAGGATAATAAATGATACATTATACATACAAAACAGGGGACATTGGAAAATAGTAGTGCCAGAACGGATAAAAAATCAATTGATTATAGAGGTACATAATATATATGGGCACTTGGGAAGAAACAAAATTGGGAATATGTTGAGAAGAGATTTCTATATAAAAAATATGGGGTTTACAATAATACAGGTTATAAGAAGGTGTAAAATTTGTCAAATGGCGAAGAGAACAAATAGACACTTGCAAGGTCTTTCCAAGCCAATAATACCCACTAACAGTAGAGAGTTAGTTTCTATAGATTATCTAGGGTCGTTACCTAAAGGAGTGGGGCAAGTACAGCACATTCTCGTGGTAATCGATAACTTTTCAAAGTATGTTAAACTATTTGCGGTAACAAGTCCAACTACCAAAAACACGTGCAATAAAATGCTAGAATATTTCCAAACTTACGGTACGCCTAATAAGATATTGACAGACTGTGGAGCGGCGTTTACGTCACGCGCGTGGTCCGCTTTCATGGAAGTACAGGGGATAGAACACATACAAATCCCCAAAAGACACCCGCAAGTAAACCTAGCTGAACGAGTAAACAAGGAAATAGGGCGCTTACTTAGGACGTACTGTTACGATGATCAGGTTACGTGGAAGAGGTATTTGAGTTTCATAGAGGATCTGTTTAATAAAACGCCGCACGAAATTATAGGGTACGCACCGGAAGAAGTACAATTAAATATAAACATTAAATACATATGGGAGGATTTCTTTCCAGAAGGCCATCAGTTTCGAACCAGGGAAACACCGGAAGAAGTACGACTAAAGTGCATACAAAGAATCACGAACATGGGAACTAAGCGAGCAAATAGGAAAAACCGAAATATCAGGGAAACTCGTTTCAGAGAGGGAGACCAAGTGTTGGTACTAACCGAAAATAGGTCAAGATTGGACAGACAAGAAACAGAGAAGTTAATGTTATTGTATAAGGGACCATATGAGGTAAACAGAATTCTAGGCAACAAAACTTATGAAATTATTGATAGGGCAACGAATAGAGTTAAGGGTACATTTGATATCAAAGATTTGAAGTATTATTACATGTGAAATTAGGACATAGATTAAATGAGTATAAAAATTTGTAAATCGCAATATAAGGTAAAACAATGACCTGTCGAATAAATATGTTTTAAAAAAAATCATTAGCAAGCCAAGTTTAACAGTAAGGGAAAAAAATGATTAGGCTAGTCGAGTCAGATCTATTAACATAAGCATTAGGCCTACGCAAACACAGAGTAACAATGTAAAGGGAAGTTGAATTCAGACTGTGGCCGTACAAAGTGTATCTTAGCTCAGCTGGTTTGAAATGAATGAGATGGAAAGAGAGAGAGGGAAGTTGGAGACCGGCGAATGTCAATAAACATGGGACAGGAAATTAGAGCAGTGAAATCATAACAAGGTGTAAATAAACAAAGCGGTAGAAAAGGTCAAGAGCGGATGATCAGCTGATGACTTTATGAATGGACACCACTGGTATAGGGTGTAACACAAGTATTGTATATAAATATGTTTGTGAAAACTTTTTTAGATGAATTAGTTTCTAAGCCTTAATATTGGGGATGTTTATTGTAAGGTTGTCAATGCTGTATAATATGTTATTAGCTAGGAGCCAAACAGAAACTACCAGGACAGTGATGGAATGTAGCCGAAAGGCATAAGACTATAAAAACTATAAAGTGAATAATATGTGTACATTTCAGTCAATAAAGCTGTAGCAGTAGTGCAGTGTAATTATATATTTTCAGAGACGGAAAATTATTATGAAAAATTTGAAATATTTAAAATGGTTGTTATGTATATATGTATGTATTACAGGAGATGATGTATGTAATGTTTAGTTATAGAAATGTTTATGAGTTTAGTATGAAAAAATATTATTATGAAACGTGTTATGTATAGGATAAGTAATTATGTTATGTTTAGGGGAATTCAGGTTTGGGCAAATTTCCCTTTAAAGAAAAATTTTACAAACCTTGGGGAAGGAACTTGCGACGGACTGAGATGTAGCCTCAGCCGCGCAATGCAATATTTTTCCAATAAAACTGCTAAAAAATCACTAAGTCCCTAAGACCTAAGAAAGTGAATTAAATAACATTTTAACAAAATTTGATATATAATAGAAAAAGGGGTAATGTAAAATAACTAAAGCCAAAAATGGGTAAATATTATGAAGTAATAGAAATTTGTTAAGTAAATAAAATTATGTATTACGAGTATATAATAATAAGTGTAAAGGTAAAAGAGAGATAGATAGGTTAAAAAATATGATAAATAGGGCGTTAACTAAAATGAACACAAATTAAAACATCCAAAAGGACTGTAACTTTGTAAATAATAGGCCGATCGCGAAACGGGAAACGACAATGTGCGTACAACAACGAGTAGAACAGTAAACCAAGAAGAAAATAGTCGGAAAATCGGAAAATTGGGAAAGCCAAACAGAAAACTTAATAAGAGTCCCAAATGCGAACGCGGTGGCAGAAAAACACCACTCGAGTTTGTGTAAGTTCAGGAAGACTAGCTGAGTACGCAGACGGTTTCAGAAATAAAATCGGAGGGCTAGAACTGTAGTTATGGAAATTTAGTAAAAATTAGGCGAAATAAATCTCGACAAAAGTGGACTTGTAGTTTTAGGAAAACTTACTTGTCCAAAGTTGAATGTCGAAGCAGTGCGCTAGACACGCCCACTATACAGGTC
This sequence comes from Philaenus spumarius, assembly GCA_018207615.1. Lineage (NCBI taxonomy): Eukaryota > Metazoa > Arthropoda > Insecta > Hemiptera > Aphrophoridae > Philaenus > Philaenus spumarius. The sequence goes on along the minus strand of JAGFPH010001334.1, from coordinate 294,952 downwards.
TACGAACCCTGAGGCGATAATTAATAACTAAGTTAATAGAAAAAGTTTCAGGAAATTGATAAATTAAACTACTGAGTGGTAGAGAATTTTATCAGGAACTTGGGAAAATTAGCTAAAAAATTCTATTACGAAAGGAGCCCGCGCGAAACGCTAAAAACCGAGGTCCAAGTAGTGATAATAAGTATTCAACATTGGCTAACTTGGGGAAGTGGAAATAGGAGCTGGTCGAAAGTCGATGTATAGCTCGTGAGTCTAAGAAAGTACTCCGGGAAAGAATCCACGTTTCTCGTCATTAAAATTTAGAATAATTAATAAGTACATCAGTGGAATAATTAGTCTAATCTTCGTAAAACAGTCTTTAATAATCTAATATATAGTTTTCAAGCATATACTAAAATAACGTATTTAAGTACAACGCTACGTGAACATAAATCAATCGTTTATACCAATTTAAACGCCGACATAGCATAATAAAGTGATGCTATAGAACTTCGAGACCTTCAAGAGATAACTTCAAATTGTGGGAAATCCAGGATAAACAGCGGCTAGGGCTGTTTGGATAAATAACGGCTAGAGTTGTTTGGATAGACAGTGGGTAGTACTGTCTGGATAACAGCGGCTAGTGCTGTTTTCGACTACAATCCAGGAGTCAAGACAATTCATAGGACACCACCAGTCGCAGGGATCCGCACGACAGCGAGAACTTCAGCAGCATTTCCAAAACAAATCACCTAGTAGGATTTCGCCGTAAGCTACGCAAGGTAGAGTTGGCGGCACCTTTTTAATATTTCATACTTTAAAGCATTGACAGCTAGGGTTTTTTGTTTAAAATATCATTGGGATAAACATAGGAATTTATAAACACTTTTTTAAATATAAAAGAAATATCTATCTCTCTACAAAGCCTAAAATTGTCTCAACAAAAAGTTTCATATTGTAAAAGGATTGTATATATAGAAGGAATAACTGATTTTGATTTGATATATTATTTTGTATGTTTTGAAGTTTTAAAGAAAGATAAAACCAGTAAATTTTATTTTCATTTTTCTAAAAATTTCTTTTATTAAGCGCTTACCTATAATCACCAGATATAATTTAAGCAGTGTTAGAATAAGAGTCCAGGATATCAATTATAGTAAAGGTCATCGTTCTCCGAAAGGCACGAATCCCGAGATAAGAGTCAAAACTCCAAACACTAACTCAAAATATATAAATTATAGTAGTAGGGCTGTCAGTAGGTGGGGCTTCCAAGTCGGAGGCCGTTGCAACATGTTGGTTGTCTACGTCGCTCGGACAAGTTCATTAACAAAAAAAAATTCAACAACCGGAAGCACGTTTTTTTAAAGGAAGTAACTATTTTTTTAATTTTTCGTACGAGAATAAAATGTTTTAAAGTTTTATCTAAAAAAAATAAATGTACGATATTATTCTGCACATTTTGTTTTTTTACACGACTTTATAGCTCACTTGGTTCCCCCAAAATTGATCAAAACGTAAAATACCATGAAAGTACCCGGTTCAAATCCACGTGGGGATTTTACTGTTGCGACATCGTCTGATCCGAGGCCGACGGCCGAGTTTGTATGCTGCGAGCGAAGCGAAGCAGTCCATAACCAGAGGACAAGCAAGGTTGAGGTGCAAAGCGATGTTTTTGCGCTGCGAGTGTAACGAAGCTGGAGGCTTAGATGCAAACAAATTCTACTAATATATTTTTTACACACAGCTATTCAGCTCCTTCAAGAGTAGATCAATTTCCCAAACAGTTGGTTGAAACTCTAAAATGCATAAACTTAATTTTGGAAATTCGCTCAAATCATGTCAGCGGTTCAGCTGCATGGTCGAATTATTAAAACTTATATTAACGTTTATATCTGTAAAAATACTGTATCAATATGAAGAAAATAATACATTAATATGACTTACCATCACAATAGTCAATAAGTCATATTAATATATTTAGTATTAATCAATAATAGGAATGGTGATATTTGTTAATATGTATGAAAAAGATAACTGAAGAATAAACACTTTTGGTAGATATGTTATTCAATCTTGTGCTTAATACTACTTGAATACATTGAATAAAAGTAATAAGCATGTTTTTGTTTTGAAAAATTCTTTTATTTATTTATGAAAATAAATTATCAATAAAGCTGCATTAAAATATATATTTTTAATAGTAAATACAATATTCTGTACACGGTGACCCAAAGAATGTCAACATTTTAATAAATACACAAATTCATTCATGTTTCTACTTCAGATTCATCATCATCATCATCAGATATCAATTCCCGTGTTCTTTCAAATGTTGCATTTTTGTGGTTAGTACAATTTTGTTCTTCTGTAATAAAAAAATTACATACAAATATTATTATTTATACAGCAAGACTCAAAATATATAAATTATAGTAGTAGGGCTGTCAGTAGGTGGGGCTTCCAAGTCGGAGGCCGTTGCAAGTGGCGCCCAACGTGGGGCTTGAAAGGCCAATTTTGAAAAATAAAAATATTCCAAAAAACGTCAAAGGCGTCAATAGAGAAAACTATAATAAAATAAAAATCAAAACTTGGTTAATTAAGCTTCACGAGAACAGAACGGTGCTTTTAATATAGTTGGTAATTTTAAAAAATAAAGCAAATAGTATAAAATTAAGAGATTTTCATAAAATTGCATAAAAATGTCAAAATCAGGGGAATCCGAAATTAAAAAGGTGATGGATTACTTAAAAGAATTAGAAATGCAAACGGTTAAGGATAAAGAAGAATTAGAATTAAGGGAAGCTGCTAGGGAAGATGCTAGGCGTGAAGAAATCGAAAAATTGGATAAAAGTAGGCGTGAAGAAATGCAAGAAATGAAGTTAGCTAGACAGGTAGAATTAGAAAACTTAGAAAAGGCTAGGCGTCTTGAAAAACAAGAGGCGGAAAAAATATGTGTGCAAGAAAAAACAGAATGGGAAGTAGGAAGACGTACAGAAAAAGTAGAGTTAATATCAGAGTTAAAAACTATTGTAGGGGAAGTCAAAGAAACGATAGAAAGGGAGTTAGGAGCGCAGGCAGCTCAAATAGGGGAATGTGTTAAAGAAATAGGGGAAATGAAAGGGGAAATTGAACTAGTAAGGGCTGGAACAAAAGTAAATGCTGAACGGATAGGTGTAAATTCCACTGAAATTTTAAAATTAAAAGAGACAGTTAAGGAAATTAAAAATGAACGAACAAGTAGGGGCGTAATAGAAAAACATATAACTCATGTTTACCAAAATCCTCAGGAAGTAGAGAAGATCGAATTTTGGGGAGGGAACAGAGAAGATCCCGTTAGGTTTATAAAAAGATTAGAGAATTTGTTAAATGAAATAAATAGTACAATGGAAGGTGAGCAGAAACTACGCTTCGCAGAACGGCATATTACTGGGCAGGCTAGAATTTGGTGGGAAATTATAAAAGGAGACAAAGAAACATATGATGAATTTAAAGTAGCTTTCTTAGAAAGATATTGGGGGTATGAGGCTCAAAGAAAAGTTAGGGACATGATAGAAAACAATCGATATGATTATCAGGGAAAATTGTCCATGTCAGAATATTTCTGTCAACTAGCGCAAAAAGCCGCTAATCTAAACCCTCCTATAGCTGAACAGCATTTAATTCATAGTATAATGCGCCATTATAGTAAAGAAATCCAAATTGCTAGCATGGGAAGGTCTAATATGAGTTTCACAGAGGCGATAGCTTTTCTAGAACAAATGGATAGTATGGGTAGGAGATCAAGGGAAATGCAACCACCACCGAGGTGGGAAAATAATAAGTATCATAGGGAACAAATCAGGAACCAACCTATACCTTCCCGACCACCTAACCGGCAATCCTATGATCAAAGACCTAAAAACACCTATAACCAAAATACCAATCACCCGGGTCCATCAAATCAAGGGGTTCCCGCAACTCAGAGTTCAAAAAACTGATTTATGAGGTTCCGGAAAGATATAATGGCAAACGACATCGGCCAATCCTAAAGGAAAATGTCGGAGCTGCGGATAAAACCACTTTTAATAATAATAAAAATTCAAATAGTCTAATAATAAAGAAAAGTATTCAAGTTAGTAACTTAACCTACGATATAAGGGAGGAATTGTTCCAAGAGCCCGAAGTAGATCATTTAATTAATAAAGAATTGCCTATTTGTCCTAAAATAAAAATAAAAGTAAATAACATTGAAGTATATGCCGAGCTTGATACTGGGGCACAGGTTTCATTTATGCAGGAAGAGTTTTATGAATCCTTAAAGAAAGCAGGACATAAAATTAGTGAGTTACCAGTAAAACAGGTTGAGGTGGTGACTGCAATTAAGAAAAAAAGACAAAGGGTTAGCAAACAAATAATAATTGATTTAAATATAG
>JAGFPH010001334.1:277864-289137 GCA_018207615.1 Philaenus spumarius | reverse complement strand
AGCCCTAAAAACATGGAAATTTAATAAATTGTTAAATATTTTTAAGTGCTCACATTAAATAATATTTACTATAAAAAACAATGAAAATATTAAATCTACAACAGTTTAATATTAAAACATGTATAAGATAAGCATGAATTAATAATTGTGTAATAAGTAGCAAAGATACAGTAACATATAATTCTAGCCTAGCTAACACACAGAAATTACACTTTCTTGAAGTTGAAATAATGTCAATAAATTTTGTTTCTATAATGGAATATTGTAATAATAATTTTGTTATTGTGAATACTTTAAAATGTTTAAAAAGAGTATTTGTTTTATTTTAAATATTCATTCATTATAAAGTAGGTTAGAATTAATCACCAATACAGTACTTACATTATAAGAAAATAGGCCTCTTAAGCCAACACTAAATCACTTCAGAACTTTAATTATGTAAAACAAATATCCACGTGAAATATATTCTAGAAATATAATTAAATATTATCATAAACACACACATAAAAGCAATGGAAATCATTACAACCACAATATAACCTTCACTAAACACCCGGTTGGAACGTCAAATGTCAACAAAAACACGTGATACTACAAAGTTTCACTGGCTTAGAAACAGGGAGCAGCACCTACTTGAGGCTAAATAACATAATTTCTGTTCAGTTGGGACTATAATCGACTTACGCAGCCAAAGGAAAAGTTTTTATAACGTTGTGGACTGAAGTCGATTTACGCAGTGAACGGTAAAAATCTCAAATCGACTGTAGTCGATTTACGCAGCGAAAAGGTTAAAATACCACTAGAATGCTGAAGTGGCCCGTTTCTGACGCTATTTCTTAGAAAAAGATACTGAAAGTCGTTCCCATGTTATAACTCCATAACAACATTTAGTCCATTTTACAACCAATGACAGACCTTAAAAAAAAAAAAAAACAGATTTTTGATTTATTAAGGCTTGATTATAGCTTTTTAACATATTTTTATGATGGGAAGAAGTTGTTTAATGGAAATAATAAAAGCTAAACAAGTCTAATACGATGATTTTGTTTTTGCCTCTTCTGTAAAATTTCTTTTCACGACAAATGGTCTCTTTTCACTGTCTACTTCCAAATTTGTACTAATTTTTAAAGATTTGAACTATTACATAATTTTAAAGTAGAAACATTGATTGCTTTCAGACACTCAACCAGTGGATGAAGAGACAGACGTGTTGCGATGGTTACAAAGAAATAGAATCTGGTGTAAGACCATTGACATGTGAACCTGTATGTGCAGAAAACTGTGTCCACGCATCCTGTTCAGAACCAAATGTTTGTAAATGCCTCCCTGGATACGTAAAGGAAACTGCTTACAAATGTTCACCTGTTTGTGTCAACGGATGTGTTAATGGAAAGTGTACAGGACCAAATATATGTACTTGTAATAACGGCTACGAATCTAGCGCATTAAGTCATGTGTGTATGCCAGTGTGCGAAAATAACTGTACCAATGGATTTTGTATTAGTCCGAATAAATGCCAATGTTACTCACACCACGAGCTTGACAAAGGATCGACACATATTTGTGTACCAAAGTGTGACGAAAAGTGTATAAATGGATTATGTACAGCTCCAAATATTTGTTCTTGCAATACTAACTTTAAACTGGATAAAAACAACCAGACTTTATGCAATCCTATTTGTGAAGTAGATTGTATACTAGGTTATTGTTCAAACCCTAATCAGTGTACTTGTTATAGTGGATACATCAAAGACTCTGATTCACCATCAGTTTGTAAACCTTTCTGCAAAAAAGGTTGTCAGGAAGGAACTTGCATCGCTCCTGAATTGTGTTATTGTCCTTCTTTCTACAAACAAAAAGAGCACACTCTCGATGAGTGCATCCCGGACTGTCCAGATGAATGTGTGAACGGAAACTGTACCGAACCGGGCCGATGCACTTGTCTAGAAGGTTTTATCCCCGATACAATTCATCCTAACATATGTGTTCAGGACATGGGAATAAGTGCAATGCCTAGCAAGGCAGAAATTGTAAAATTGATGGAATGTGATGAAACAAACTTAACGTTAGGTGAAACGGGTTATCGTTGTCTTATAACCGCTAACAAAGATTTACATACCAAATCCAAAAATAATCCAAACTGTATTAAAATAAATAATATTACGCTCAAATATTGCCATGATAATTGTAGTTCAGATATCATGTGTTTATTGCCCATAGATGGTGAAGAATTTGTTCAGCGGAATCATTTTAATATGCTTAGAACTGACAACACGTCGGATGAAAAAAATGTAACGTTTGATATAAAAATAATTCCTGCAAAAGGAGACGAAAAAGGGTGCTATTGCTGCGCTTGTTCAAGGTTAGTAGTTGCATTAAATACAATTTTTAGTATAATTGCTTGTTACTTCTTGCTATGTGTGATGTGTGTTGAGCCTCAAGTGATACCGACAATACGATACATCTTGTAGAATCTAAAGTTAGGCAAAAATCTGGAATATACTTTTTAACAACTCTTGTTGTTAATATTGAACGAATAGATTGGGTTGTATAGATTTTAACCTTCCGTGAGTTTACGTGATGTCATGGCATCTCAAGTATGGGATGTTGTTTTTACTGGTATTCCAATGCACTGTGTTTCCTCACATCACTCTCATAACGTCATGGACTCCACTCATAACGTCCTCGCCTGATATCTGGGCTCCCACACTTTTTGGAGATTCGAGCTCACGTATTTTCCACATCATTTCAGTTCAGTTAAACTATTATACTAGTTTGAACTAATTTTAAATAAATGTTTACTGTAATTTTTTTTATTTGGCATTATCAAACTATTTTCCTCATTGGAGACAGATCTGTGAAATTGAATACTGTATTTCATGTTTTAATGTCTACTGAATAAGTTGATGTAAATAATAAAAATCTTCCATGCTTATCTGAAAGTATGTCAGGGAACTTTTCTTAACTCGGACACTAATCGATAATATTCACCTAGTTTTTCTCTTTATTTCGTGTACCCATAGATCTTCCATCTTCATCTACATCTACTTCCCATTCCGAAGAACAAGATGAGTCGACACACTCTATTTGTTATGATTTGAAGGCAAGGACTAACACTGAAATGATCAAGAAAGTTGTTTCATGCTGATGATGCGTGGCAGCAGTAGGCCTATACTTCTAAGCATGATATCACAGTAAATTTGAGACAGCACGTGAGCTCACGTGACGTGACAGCATTGTGTTCCTACCTTTAGTTTACTTTAGGAAAAGTTTTCAAAAATATATATTATATCTTATCCAAAAATAATTTTTTACAAAATAGTGATTTTTTATGATAGTTTCCAGACTTGTGAATGAAATATCTCTCAAATTTTCATGATTTACTTGACAAGCTTCCAATTTCTGTTGTACGTCTAGAGGCAAACTCAAAACCTGAAAATTTGGGACTACAGAAATGTGTTTTAAACTGGGTTCAACTGGTTTAAACAAAATTGTATTCTATAAAAAAATTAAAAATAGTAAAAATGTCAACACCTATTATTTTTAAAACTTGTTATCTGTTAGAAAGCTCTGTAAGTACCTATATTATTATTATTACTTCTCAAAGTGTTTTTGCAACTAAGATATTATGGTGCAAAAAAAGATTTAAAAAATGCTTGTTGGTTTGATTTTTGTGTAATTTGTTTGTTTTATTGTATAATGTTGTTGATTTAATATCTGGTTGTTGTTTGTTTTTCAACTTTAAAAGACATTTACCATTTTTATTTTCTTTCTTTAACTGATATTATAAAGTTTCATTTTTTTTACTTAACTGCAGACAACCCTTTTGAGGCTTTTGCATTTCTTTTTGCTTTAATTCTATATGTTTGTAAGACAATACATGAATTATTTTTTAAAAGGTATTTTAAATTCACTAATATATTATCGGATGAAAACTAGGCTGCATTTCTGACTTATATTTTTGTAATCCTACATCAATTCCTGTGGATTTACGTTTATTGATGGAGCATGAAAACTGTAAGGGACACAATTTCACTTTGCTCTCTCGATTGCTGTTCCTTTTGTCATATTCTTTAAAATTAAAACTTTTCTTCTCTCTTAAAACAAGTCCTTATTGAATCTTGCACCAGCCACTTACTTGACAGCCCTGGTTGCAGTGGCGCACCGAGTTTTTGGCTTTGGGGGGGGGACTAAGCTCAGGTCAGAGTATATATATATATATATATTCAGTAAAATGAAAATGGATGAAAGTTCTGTAACTTATCACAAATTCTGGAACACGATATAAAAACTATCACAAATTCTGAAATATACAGTATATAAAGTTAAAAAATGTAAACCTTCATATTCAGAAGTGATTAAAAATGTTGTTTAGTCGCTTAAATATTGCAAGTCTACAATTAATAACAAGTCTACAATAAAAAAGTTTTGATCAAATAATTCTACCTCCAATCACCAGTATACAGGGATAAATAAGATCCCACATCAAGTTAAGATAACTTTTATTTGACAAAAAACAAAGATATAATGACAAAATTTATTTACAAAAAGAAAACTACACGCTGTGACAAACAACAGCTCACTGATTATTTGTAGAATGGTGGTGGGTTTGAGTTAGACACTAGTGCATTATAAACATTCTTTCTGCTAGATCACCCTGCACTGACCTTGAGTGACGGTCTAGTCAGCATCCCAGAGTAGCGTCTTAATCACTGTTAGAAAATCATGAATTCGTAGTGTAGGGATCATATTTATTTCTAAAAGAACGATTTTTTTTTCGTGATCACGTAACTAATTCAGTCATAATTGTAATTTTTAATTGAATGTCAACTATGTATTCAACGATCGATTAATTTAAAATAAAATCCAGATTACTAAAGACCTTCTGGGGGGGGGGGGGGGAAAACCCCCCTGTCCTTTTCCCCCTTGGTGCGCCACTGTCTGGTTGTCATTCTTTTATTTTTTTTTCCTTCCAAAGACCTTCTGGGGGGGGGGGACAGATCCCATCTGTCCTTCTCCCCATTGGTGCGCCACTGTCCGGTTGTCGTTCTTTTTTATTTTATTTTACTGTCAAATAATATTTAAGTTAACAATTTTCTTATACAAATTCCAAGCAAAAATTGTATGAGAAAATTCCATGAAAGTTTTCAATCTTATTAAAATCTATTCCAATATAGCAAGCTTCATATATTAAAAAAAAAAAAACATACTAAACTTATTTTAAAAATTATTACTTTAATAGTCTTAAATGAATTTGTTTAATATGATTTTTTTTGTTATGAACATCTAAATTTGCTACTCATTAAGTTGTTTGACTTATAAATAAATGTAAATGAGTAGTTAACATTGAATGTAAATATATTAACATTAATGTAAATAACATTAAACTTTGTTCTGAATATATTTAATAAATTATTTTCAAAAAAAATATTTGACCACTTATTTATTACTTACAAAACAATTAAATCAAGTAAAAAATATATTCCACTATGAAATAACTGCTGCTCTGAACTTGCGTTCTGAGTTTAGTTAGAGAGAAACCTTTTCCCAATCTCATCTGTACGAGTATGTGTATGAAGAAAATATGTGTAAAATAAAGAAACAACAAACATCATTTAATAATATTACAATTTCTTTGTGAATTTATTTTTTCAAAAATAGTGAAAATACTACAAAATAATATGAAACAAAATAAAAATTCCTCATAAAAAATCTATGTACATATATTTAAGTAAGTTAATATTATTTTTGTATTTTTTCAGGAACATAAATTGTTATGGAATTCAAAGTATTGAATTGTCATTTTGTCCCGATAACAAGACAGGAACAGATCATAAACTTAGTAAGTAAACCAGTTTAAGTACCATACCATAGGGACCTCAATACGCATACCTGTGAGACTAATGAACAGTACTGAAATTGGAATAGTTTTAAATGTTTTATATTTTGACAAATATACAAAGTAAAAGGAAGCTTAACACTTAAGTTTTTAACACACACATGTTCTATAAGCACTCCGTTAAGTTTTATTCAACTCTCGTAGCTAGCGTTGTTATAGACCTTCAACTTGTTGGTGAAAAGAGGTTGTTGCATGCTTCTAACTGTCTAGTTATTTCTTAATGAAGCTACCAAATTTCTTATTATCTCCAACAAAATACGGACCAAGTGTTGTTGGAATTTAATTATTTAGCCAATATAATAACAGACTGGTTAACTTGAAAAAATAACCGAGTACCCTGAAGATTTGACTACTGATTACATTAGTTATGGATGACCTTATAGTAAAATGTCCAATGTAGGGTTGTAAGAAGAGCTCGTTAGTTACAACTTTCCTACAAACAAAACTTTCCTGACGAAAAAAATTAAAATATTGTTGCATCTTGTGAACTAAGTCAAAAATTACAATGATTTCTTTTTGTAAAAATCATTTAGTTTTTAATTAGACTGTTATGATATATTTATTTGTACAATAATTATAATCAGTAGTTCTTGCTAATAAATTCAATATAATTTTAAACACATTTCGTCAACTCTGAGGCTACTTATTAAAGTAGTATTTGGCATAAGACTATGTAGATTTGTGACTATGGCGAGGTGTCAACGTTTTCTATTGTAGCATTCAACAGCTGAGTAATTTGTTTAATGTGGATAGTACTACTGAAATTCCATTTGAATAGCATGTGCCCTGAATACAACTGCCCAACCAGGGCCGGATTTCCCAATAGGCCTGGTAGGTCTCGGTCTATGGGCGAAAGCTCCCAGGAGGCGCACGGCCGAGAGAAAAAAAATATTAAAAAAATATCTAGAAATAAATAGCCATAACTTAACATATTTTTTGAATTGATTACAAAAAATCATTCTGATTTTGAAGTTCATTGGAACAAATAACTATTGGTAAAGTTAAACTATTTTTCAACATCAACTTCGTTACAACATTGATCTCAAACACGGGAGAACTATGTCTTTGTGTCACGTTATCAAAATACTTCATGTAAGATGTGTTAATGGCCATGCTTTGTTGCGGGAATGCTCTGCGTGTTGGATCGTTTTGTTTCAGTCCCACAAACGTAAGCTCACTATTTAATACATAAAATTACTAAAAGTGTTTTACAACGGCATTTTGTTAAGCCCAGAACCAAGTAAATTACTCAAAAAACTTGCAATGATAAAATTGCATCGTGGAGTGGAGTTTAAGCAATTAACATATAGGCGTGATATCATTTCTTAATAAAGATTTTTGGAGAAGTAACTTTAACCCGACTAGGGGGCGGAAAAAATTATTGGGCCTAGGGGCGCCAAAATGCTAAATCCGGCCCTGTGCCCAACACCTTCTATACATAACTAAACTGAATACACATAGTAACATATCACAATTTATATATGGGCTTTATTTTGCTTGATAGATGTTAGTATTATTTTTGCCCGTCTGTATTGTTATTTTTGTTCCAGACCTACTTTGGTGGATAATCCCTATTATTTGTCTTGGTGTACTTATTATATCATTTGTAGCTGGATTTCTGTTTTGGAAACGGCGCAGACGTATTGACTATGCTCTTCGATACAAAGGTAAATGTTTTGAATCTGTTTTAGAAGAAGTTTTTCACTTATGTTAGCACTGTATGTTAATACTGTGTTTTTGAACCATCCTTTCACTGCCCTTTTACTGTTTTAACACTGTTGTTTCACTGTCTTAATATTGTTCTTTCATTGTCCTTTTCCTATCTTTTCAGTGCCTTAATACTGTCCTTTAACTGTCTTAACACTGTTCTTTCACTGTCCCTTTCATTGTCCTTTCACTGTTTTTATTGCCCTTTAACTGTCTTAACACTGTTCTGTCACTGTCCTTTAACTGTCTTAACACCGTTCTTTCACTGTTATGTCACTGTCCTTTAACCCTCAAAGTGGCAGACTGCAGTCTCTCGGACGCAAATGCAACCCGCTCGAACCTTAGCGAAAATTTGCATATATTTGCATAATCGGTAATTTAATCCACTTAGAATCATCCAATCGTAATAAAACTGGCACCATTGGAAAGGAAATGAATTAAACTTTAATTTTTGTATTTACAACTTTTTCGTAAAACGTATATTTACATACATAATCATCGTTTTAAAATATGCATATCTTGTTACAGCTATTACCGCGGGTGAATCTGCATACAATTGTACTGTTATTTCCCACTTCTTCAACGTTGAAATCCCCCTACTGAAGTATTTATATCGAGATTATAAAGCTACCATTGGATTCTTCAAGATTTTATCTTTCTAATGGTGCCTTTCAATCAGATGTCACTATTTTTCAGGATTAATACAAAAGATATCTGTAAACACTTGCGATTGGACAGTTTTTCAACCAATGAAACAGCTTATTTGCCATCAGAGATGACGCCTACAATTCCATATGTTTTTACAGATTTCTTGATACCATTTTGTAGAAAATTGTTCGATCTTTTTAACGGTGGGAGGTTAACTAGAAATAACCAGTTTTTTTGTGTGTCTAGACAGCAATGGAAGTACATAATTAGGACAGTGTGTCGAGACCGCCCGGCATACGTCGCTTTGACGGTTTTCAAAGCACCATCCTTGTAAGATGGCAAAATGTCATTTGATTCATGTCATTTTGTTATTCAAATAAAGATAACTCAAACACTTATGTGAACTAAGGAAAAACAATTATACCGTTCTTTTCTTTGATTTATCCTCTACACTTTGTTGTAATAATAATACACTTTCATTTTTGGGCAAAGCATATATTTGTAAATTACGTTTCTATCTAAGCCTAGGTTTGTTAGCAGTCGTGTACTTGGAACATTGTTTTTTCAAAATAAGAAATTTGAAATTGATAAATGTTTTTATACAGTTCTATTTAGAACTAAATTACGAAACTTTTTTACGCTTACGAAAAAAATACAAAAAGTGTTTACTACTTTTTATGTAGGCCTAAAATTGAACTTTTTCCTTTCGTTACTGAACATCTTTTATTTCTTGAACTAATAACTTTTACAATTTCAAAAGAAACTAATTTTTAGTGGCATATTCGAATTCTTTGACGTTTCTTCTACAAAAAAGCTATTGAACACTTTAGAATTTTTGTTCATTTACTATTTTTGGAGAATTTTTAAAAATATGCTTGCAAAACGCTACAAACGGGCTGGCCAATTTTAGCTTTAACGATGACAGTTCTAGGGTTAACTGTCTTAACACCGTTCTTTCACTGTTGCTTTCTCTGTTCTTTCATTGTCCCTTTCACTGTCTTAACACTGATATTTCACTGCCTTATCATTGTTCTTTCATTGTCCTTTTAGTGCCTTAACTACTGTCTTAACACTGTTCTTTCACTGTCCTTTCACCGTCCTACCACTACCCTTTTACTGTTTCAGTCCTAACTTTTCTTTCACTGTCCCTTTCATTGTCCTTTCACTGTTTTTTACTGTCCTTTTACTGCCTTAACACTGTTCTTTCACTGTCCTTTTACTGTCTTTTGTTACAAATAGATGGGATGTGTAATGAAAAATATATTTTAGTTATATTAATTATTACACTTAGTGATTTGATGTGAAGGTATTGACCAGGAAGATATGGATCCGGAAATGTAAACTCGATTGTGTAAGAGGTCGTGCAACGCGGAACAAAACAAATGCTACGGAAGCAGCTGTTGTTTTGTTGGAGATGTCAACAGGAAGCTAGACGGGTTATATAGGATCATCCGAATCTTGGCCAGAGTAGAGTGGTCGGGTGACCAGTGAGTGAGAGGCTGAGAGTTCGGTCAGTTTTGTGTGGAAAGAGAGGCTGGAAGATCGCGACAGAGGAATCTCTACACAGCTCAAAGTTTGGACCATTGGAACGTCTAGGAAGGATTTCGAATGAAGGAAGAACCAGGACGTATTGAAGACAGCACACTGAGTATTTTGGTCTATTGTTGTCACTTTGAATTCAGAGTTTTGGGGTTGTTAACATAAACGTAACTCGCTTTAGCTGCCGATATTGTACATTCAGTCTGTCTTGTGAACTCAATACCTGTTATAGAGATTGTATTAGATATTATTGTTAGCCGATGTTAAATAGAAGCGTAGTTACAGAGGTAAGACAATTTTTTGAATAAATATAAGATAAGCGTTCTATCACTGAGCCACTGATTTATTATTATTGATCTGTTCCTTACTGATTTAACTAACTTAGTGTTTGAACCCGGGAAACAGTAAGGGTTGTAAAACTAACCCTAATACTTAACACTGTTTTTTCACTGTCGCTTTCACCATCCTTTCAGACCTTTCAATGTCCCTTTCACTGTTTTTTCTCTGTACCTTTCACCATCCTTTCTGACCTTTCAATGACCCTTTCACTGTCTTTTCTCTGTACCTTTCACCAACCCTTCAGACCTATCAATGTCCCTTTCACTGTCTTGTCACTGCCCTTCTTACCATCTTTTCAATGTTCGTTTTACTACCTTTTCACCTTCCCCATAAATGCATAATTTATTCCTTCCATGGTTGAAAAAATAATTGAATTCATAGTTTCCATTAATGTTTTGGAACTTCATAATCTTTAGTCTAATAAAAAGATGTGTTTATCCCCCTCTGAAAAGTTTTTCTAAATGCATATTTATAAAGGACCTTACATTTTTGACCGTAAGGCTTTTTTAACAGATATACACTTTATATTAGTAAAGTATATTTATAAGAAATTCCAAGACATTTTCTAATGTCATTATAGTAAAATACAATTGTTTTCATGTTTTGGCTTTATAAACTTTATAACACGCTAAATTTTCTGCAGAAAAATATAAATCTTTCATATTAATATGAAGTTTTTATGTTTATTATTTAATTATTTCCCTTGTAAAACAAAGAACATTTTGTTTTTTTAATGGAACGCTGTTTCCCTGACTGGAGGGATAGTCGCAGGCATCTATATTCGGGGTAACTATATGATTTTACTAGCAAATATTTACATCAGACATGTTCAGTAACAAATTGCTCAAAGGCAAGTAGTCTGCAGCCTATTGTATCATATTTTCAACAGAATCAAAATAGTAATTGAAAAAATAGATTTTTTCTCCCATATTATTAATGTTAATATTTGTTTCTTAAAGTTCCATATTATAGAACTTTTTTTAATTTCTTATAAAAATTGTGCAAGTGTCCGCTTTATTTTATGGAGGGGCTCAAATTCTGAAATCATTGTGTGTTTTGTTTGTCTTGCTGTATAAATAATAATATTTGTATGCAATTTTTTTATTACAGAAGAACAAAATTGTACTAACCACAAAAATGC
>JAGFPH010001334.1:237062-262864 GCA_018207615.1 Philaenus spumarius | reverse complement strand
GTTTATTTTATAGTCGACGGTGAACGTGATAGGAAGGGTATACTATAAAATTGGCGCACCAACTTGGGGGCCGAATTAGAACACCACAGAATTATTATAAGTAGGCCTAGTTAAATAAAAAAAAAATAATGGCGGACAAACAGCACAATTTAAGAAAGAACCCGAAAGCTAATCCTAAATACGACATTTCTATGACGACAGAATCAACAGTCACGTCTCTTAGCAACACACATCCGTTGCCTATAGCAACGGAAAATAACGAAGCCTTACAACTGAATGCACAATCTAACTTAAATTCAGACACTACTCACGACACCACAATTAATATATCAAAACACAATACCGAAACAAACACTACACCAGAATTATTAAACTCAGTAGATTCAAATACACTGCACAATAATGACGAAATTCCAACTTTAGCGTGTAGGCTAGATGTTCCGCTCGTTCCAGTTCCAACTCAAAACCCAATCGTGTCATCTAAAGATGGCGGCTCCAGCCAGAGTCAACACGGAACGACTGCAATCGAATCTCAAGGAATGTGCAACCCGTGGAATGAAATTCAAAGCTTACTACATTCTATAAGTACACAAAACTCGCAATTGAACAATAAATTTGACACACAAATTCAAACATTGCAAGATAATATGACATCTCAGCTAACAACGTTTAAGAACGATATAGAATCTAAAATAACGAATCTCACGTTAAAGCACGATTCATTAAGTAATCAGCTGACTTCACGGTTATCAGATGTGGAATCCCGTATTAGCGAGATTTACGACAGCAACATTAAACACAGCCTCGAAATAAAAGACCTAACAAATAACCTAAAACAACACATCACAAGCGCTGATCAAAATATAATTACACTTGAAACGAAAATTAATAATAAACTTGACACTGAAATAAATCGCGTAAGCTACGAATTTAATAATAAATGCCATGCAAACCAACAAGCCTTGCAGGATACGTTGGGCACACAATCACAATTTCACACCGCATCTGTTAATTCACTCGCACAACAGGTAAAGGCAATACAGGATGATTTTAAAAGTTACCAAAACACTAATTTGAATCCCCAACAAATCTTTGTCACTTGTTCAGGCAATAACAATGAAACATATAACCCTAAACTACCACATTTCTATGGCAACGTTATAGAGGCTGCAGACTACTTAGACAATGTCAGCAAATACATAAATAAAGTAGCACATAATCAAGGGCCTAGTTCAGGACTTAATTGAAATACTACATTCTTAGACATACTTGACAGTAGCCTACATAGCCAGGCATACCAATGGTTTAGGCTAGTTCAAAACGAAATAGGTGACATGGAGGCTTTTAAAAGATTATTTAAGGAAAAATATTGGAATGAGACAATTCAGCGTGATATTAAACGACGCCTAGAAAATGAAAAATACAACCCACACGGACAGCTAAACCGCTGTGACTATTTCGTCGAAAAAGCAAATATTCTACGAAAAATAAATGGATTGATACACGAGGAGGACATAATTAGAATTTTAACAAACCATTTTGACGACACCGTAAGACACGCACAAAGAATACAAGGTATAAAAACAATAACCACTATGCAAACATTCCTCACAGAATTAGATAACGATAACAACAAATTATACACAACACACAACACACATTATAATGGACAACACAACAAACAAAAAGATATTTATTCACCACAGCAAAACTCAAAAGTTTCATTTCCGCGTAGAACACTATTAGATACTCCACCACGAGACGAATGGCACAACACCACATTACCCCACACATTTCCTAATGAACCGCACCAGATGCAAAATAGTAACAAGGAGCAACCACGTTACTCCAGACAACACCAACCTCACATATCACAACCACACACCACATATAGGCCTAATGGCAATAGGTTCGTATACGAACAGAACAACCATACCAGGAATCACGATCGTCAGTGCCAAATGTTGAGTACACAAAGCCCACCTCAGACACACCAACAGAACCATTTAAACTAATACACACTGAGAAACATCGCACAACCGCCTACACAGGAAACAAAGTTAATCACTCCAGACATTTCTCAGTGAAAACACCATCGGAAAGTAGGCAACAAGAGCATAGCCCGTTGAGAGGAACACCAAACAATAATCCCCACAATGATCACATGGAGACAGGACTAAATGAAAACACCCGTACAGAAATACATCCCAACACTTCACACGAAATACACACAAACTACAATGAACAAAATATCGAATCACCAAAGAATTTATATAATTTGTTATGCGATAGAGATTTCTTAGTAGAAGAAAGTCACCAAGAATCGTTAAAAAACACAAAACACACAACTCACCTCTGTCCTGAAGTCCGGGTGAAAATTGGAGAGATTGGCGTAGAAATGTTGTTCGATACTGGTTGCGAAGTCACATGTCTCGCATCCAATTGGTTTCATTTACATCGCGAACAATTACACAAACACCCAATGATACCAATTACAAACTTATCACTCATTACCGCCAACGGTCAACGAACACAAAAGATTACACAATTAATACTGTTACCCATAACATTTAGAGACATAACAATACACGCACAATTCCTCATCGTACCAAAGCTAGCCAAGAACGCTATACTAGGCACAGACCTAATGAACACCCTCAACACACAAATCAACTTTACCAACAAAACCGTAACACTACAGCATAAAGACACCCGTGACACAATCACATTCGACACAAAATACGAACGCACCGACACAAACATCAGAAACGATGAAGACATTCCGATCCGGGTAAACACACTGAAACCATGCTTTACACAGCAACACCTAAGTTCACATAACATAGAGGACACGATAGACACGAACACACTGCTAAACGAAACACAGAAAGCACAACTCATCAGACTAATCAGGGAGTACAAAGATGTATTCGCTGAGACACCAGGATTAAATAATAAATACATACATAGCATTAAATTGAACACCGACACACCTTACATACGAAGAAATTACCCCATCCCGATACAGTACATGACGGCTGTAGATGAAAAAATAACTGAAATGGAAAGAATGGGAGTGATTGAAAGGTGCAGCAGCCCCTATGTCAATCCAATACTAGTGGTTGTAAAGAAAAGTGGAGAATTAAGACTATGTCTCGACGCGAGAAAGTTAAACTCCCTCATCATTCCTGACTTCGACCACAACCTCAGCGTAAACGAACTATTAGCAAGTTGCGAATCAACAAAATGGATATCAACAATAGATCTGACTAACGCATACTGGCAAATACCACTCGACGAACAGTCAAAACAGTATACCGCCTTTCAACACCGAAACAAGACTTACTGTTTCAAGGTAGTTCCATTTGGTCTTAGTACGGCACAGGCCGCCCTGGTCAAAACTCTCGAACTGGTTCTCGAGGGGGCAGCGACCGAATCCACTTTAATTTATGTTGACGATATACTGACATACGCAGACTCATTTGAAAAACACCTAGGACAACTTGACGACTTATTCCAACGCTTCCAAGCATCAAACATGACCATCAAACTTAGTAAATCGTCCTTTTGTAGACACGAAGTGACATTTCTGGGACACAAATACACGACTAATGGGATACGACCTGACGACGAGAAAATAAAAGCCATTACCAAATTCCCATCCCCAAGGAGTTCAAAGCAATTAAAACAGTTCATCGGAGCCTGCAACTACTACAACCGTTTCATTGACCGATACTCTGACTACATACAGCCCATAGCACATTTAACCTCAAAAAAGAGAAAATTCGTATGGACAGACAAAGAAGAGAGAATCTTCACAGAACTCAAAACAAAATTCTTACAGACTAACTTCATATACCACCCCGACTACAACAGCCGCTTTTACCTACAGACTGACGCCAGCGACATAGCGATTGGAGGACACATTTTCCAATTGGACAAGGATGGACAAAAGAGAGCTGTAATGTTCATGAGTCGAACCCTCAAAGGCAGTGAACTCAATTACTATACGACCGAAAAGGAATTATTGGCCATCGTATATTGCCTACAAAAAGGACGACAAATCTTACTGGGCTCACAAATCACAATACTGACAGACCACCAAGCACTTACCTTCATACAAAACTGCCGACTGACAAATTCACGGATCTCGAGATGGATCCTTGCAATACAAGAATTTAATCTCACCATCGAACACTGCCGGGGAAAAGATAATCCCATGGCAGACGCACTCAGTAGGTTTGCGCACAACACGGCAGACAACACAAACCACACATCATACTTTATCAACAAAATCGAACGATCCATAGACAACAAGCTAATACACGACTTAACACACCTCCAACAGCTTCAAAGAGCAGACGCTAAGCTGGGACCAATCATACAACAATGGCAAGACACCAGAGACACAAACCACGCACCAATCCACAATCAATACAAATTAGTTCAAGACACACTCTTTTCCAAACATAATGACACTTGGAAAATTCATATCCCTCACAGCATGATTGACAACCTCATAACGGAAACCCATAAATACTACCTACATTGCGGACCAGCCAAGTGTATTCGATTACTACAGGAAGATTTTATTTTCAATAATATGAACCGCAGAATCAGACAACTACTAGCCACCTGCGACACTTGCCAGAAATGCAAGCAGCCAAACCAGATCTGCTACGGACAGATGAAAAACATCAAGACTGACGGACCACGACAACAACTTTCCATTGACTTCTTTGGCAAACTTCCCACTGGCAAGCGTGGACTCCAATATCTATTAGTAACTATAGACACCTTTTCAAAGTTTGTAAAAATTTATCCCATTCGACGAGCTACCACCCAAGCTACACTGCGCGCATTATTCGAGGACTACTTCCCAAAATATGGACAACCCTTGAGAATCCAAACTGACCACGGAACGCAATTCACAGCCACCAAATGGACCAACACGTTGAAAGAGAACGGCATTCAGCCAATCTTTTCACCAATACGCCGCCCACATAGCAACCAGGTAGAACGTACCAACCGAGAGATAGGAAGATGCCTAAGAACATATTGTAGTGATCAACAGAAAAATTGGGTCGACGTCATACCACTACTTAACGAATGCCTAAACACATTACATCACACCACTACCGGTTACACCCCACAGGAACTCCATTTAAACGTAACACCCACAAGATTTTGGCACAAACACTTCCCCGAACTCATACACAACAACACTGACCTACACCTGAAACTACAACTCGCAAGAGAACGCATCATAAAAACCGGAGAGAAACATGCACAGAAATTCAACGACACCCACAAAATACATGAATTTCATGAAGGAGACCACGTCCTTGTAAGATTGCAGAACGTATCCAAATCTTTAACGGGTGTAACAGCCAAGCTATTCCAGCTATACGACGGACCCTATGTCATACACGAGAAGTTGGGAAAGTCAACATACACACTACGACACATAAACGGCAAACCAAAGCCGGGCATATACCACACAACAATCCTCAAGAGATACAAAACCCTGAACACATAAACAATCAAACACCAAAACAACACCAAATTCCATTTGAGGGGAGGGAACCTTCGAATTTCGACATCTTTACTTTTGATTTCAGAAAAATACATATTTTCTAAAATCAAAAGGGGGCAATTGTAATGATACAAAATTCGAATATACAAAGTAAACAGTAGTCACATCATTTCAGGGATCATTTCATAAACCACCAATCCCTGATAGCACCAATATAAATACACATACCCCATTAACTTCATATCCCATTCCATACCTTAATATAAAATCATTCATAATAATTGTAAAATCATATAGGCTTAAGATTTAGGCCAATCCAAATGGAAAAGAGAAGAGGAAGCATTGGTTGAGGAGAGAGGAAGAAGAAAGGGGCAATGGGGAAAAAAAAATAAATGGTTAGGTGGGAAGCAGAGTCAAGTTTACTGTTCTGAATTGAGAATAAACCATTTCATTACCATCAACCTGCAAGTACACAATATCCAGTAATGTATTATAATAATTGAATCAACACACTGGTAATTATTGATATTTTACATTTCGTTATTATTATGAACCTTCATTCAATTTGGTGAGTGCAACTTTGAATAATTCTGGCATCGCTTCACATGTATTACCTTCAAGCACCATTTCACATTGAAAATCTCCAAATAGTCAACTGACCAAATATCCATCCACCTCTTCAATCTTAAGATATAAATTCAACCAAAGACAAGCTTTTAAATTTAATATAACCTTTTAGTTTAAGTCCAAATTGTAATCATCCATCAATTCAACCTTTAATCGTCCCATAATAATCATTCACTTTCATTAGGCCTAAGTTTATAAATAATCATCAATTTTAATGTTAATATTGTTTTAGTATTTAAGAATCGAACATTATGAATTGTTAATGACTTTTTTGAAGAATCAATTGTATTTTGTTATAACAGTTTAAGCTAGCCGGTAACCAAAACATTAACCCCGAGATTAAAAAAAAAAACTAATGTAACTACAGTAACCTAATTTGTATGTTATAAGCCAATAAACCCTTTATTCTGTAAAACACATTCATTGTCGTGTCTCTGTTTATTTTATAGTCGACGGTGAACGTGATAGGAAGGGTATACTATAGTATATAGATGTATATAACAACCAATGTTTGTATTGAATTAAAATAATTATAGTAAGCATTTTTCGTTGATTTTTGTTTGTGTTTGTTTTTAGTTTGTCAATGTAACCTCAAAAAGCTAATACTCTTCAAATTTGCCAAGTAATGTTGCTATGGTAATGAATGTAAACAAACATGTCGTGTTGCTATGCTTTTTATACGAACAGCTGTTTTTGTGCCACTGATAAAATCAATAGAAGTCTTTCTTCCATAAGATAAACATTGAAACTTTGAAGTCCAGTGGGACACAGCCCTAATGTCCTAGGACTTCGGTAAATAGCCTTCCCAGGGTTAACCTGTGTTACTATGCAAAATTTCAAAGCAATCGGATGGACGGTTTGGTAGCGCATAAAGGACAGACAGAAATACTGTACATTGGATTTTATATAGATAGATAATGTGAATATCAATTCTCTAAATACCAAAGTTCCACTGCTTAAGGAGTGACGAAGTAATTTGCTAGATAATTTTTTATATCGTTAGCAGAAGATTTAACATGTAAAATTGTAGTATTTTGTAATTAAAGTAAAGCTGTGACACCATTTTTGAAATTTTCTTTTTGTTGTACTGAATACCTTATATTTTTCTAAACAACAAATAAACGACAGTGAAAGCTTTGAATGTAAGGATGACAAAAGATTTTTCCGATTTTCTTTTTTCGATAATAGTTATAATAATAATAGGCGATAATGGCATCATCATCATTACTTGACGAATCTACACTTGACATAATGAAAAACTCTGTTAGAAGCCAAAACTGGGTATCGTAGTTAGAACGAGGTTCACTACGGCTATAGTCTGTAAGGAGTAACCTGTCCTCTGGATCGCTCGGCTACCTGGGGCTGGCCCGGGTCAAACCTCAGCCCTCGCTTCCAACCGCAGCTGATTCCTTAATGTGTCTTGCTGCTGCATCCCCACTAGGAAATTAACTTTCTTTTCATGATCATAATTTGCAAATTTCCATCGAAAATTTTGAAAAGTACATGAAAAAATAAGAAGAATGATACAAAAAACGATATAATTTGGTTAAAAAAAACAATATAGGCGCAGCCTGTTTGTGTGCGGTAACTACCGAGTTGGTTTTGTGTAACGATAATAAATACAATGCTGCCAAAAATGTATACAGTAGAGCAGTGGTCACTAATTAAGTTTCATAAAGGTCCATTTTAAAGTCTTGCCGAGCTTCCGCAGTCCATTCAGGGGAAACCTCCCGGAAAATTTTTGAAAAATTAACAGTTTAACTACATTAATTTTAATCATTATTCAAATATTTGGGATAGTTATTACTCTGTATCTTTTTCGATATAATGTTTTTCAAATATATTGAAGTTTGATATTATGCCATTGATCGATTAAAATAAAGGCCATTATTTCAATCGGATTTGGCAATAAAAATTACTTTATTGTTTATACTAAGTATGTTTACTTATAAAATTGTCAAAACAAATTCTCGAATATAGTCCTCGACTATATCTCTTTTGCTATTGAAATACCAAGATAAATTAAATTAAACGTTTTAATAGGCATAAAATAATTGGGTAAAATAATGCAACAATATTAAATCAATAGCCTACTTTTTATTGAGAGTTGTATAATAAGGTACATATAAGTAACTCTAATAAAAAATCAAACTAGTTTAAAAAGTTAAAAAAACAGTGGAAAAAATGGCATGTTAAAAAAATTAACATATGTAAAATAAAAATAAAAAATCTCACATAAGTAGTTGAAATTACAAATAAACTGGTTCAAAAGTTTACGATCAGTGAGAAAAATTACAAGTTTTATTTTTAACAATCTTCTTAAAATTTGGAGTGTAGTTTGTGCAGCTGATTCTCATTAATGTGTCGAGATGGTCATCTGTGAGACGGGATCTATAACGATTTTTAATAAAAGTCATTCTTGAGAAAGCTGCTTCGCACACATATGTCGATCCAAACGTAGTACACAGTTTGATGGCCAAAGTTTTTAATTCTGGATACTTTTTGTCACTGACATATTTGATCCAAAATTGGTTGCATTCAAGAGTGTTTGGAACTTTAGAAAACATGTCTTTTAGAACAAAATCTTCCTGGAGCTCGATAATTTCCATCTGCAGGGCAGCTTTGTTACTCTTGAAAATATCTGACGCTTCACTGGTCCACACACCATTAGGTTTAAGTAAAAAACTGTTGTTTAACAGTTGCACAACATTTTCAATTTTGTTGAAATCTGTAAATCTTCTTTGAAATTCTAATTTAAGTTTATTCATGAAATCAGTGAACTCAGTGATGCCAATGTCCTCATTGCTCTCACAAACAGATTTAAGGAGTGGAAAGTGCAGCAGTGCTCCACTGATATCTTCAGTGAAAAGGTCGATCTTTTTAGAAAAACTTCTGATTTCAGAGAAAAGTTCACACACAAGTTTCCCTTTCCCTTGCAGCTTGAGATTTAAGAAATTCATATGCCGAAATATGTCTGTTAAAAAAGCTATGGAAGCCACGTTTTCTTTAGTGTCGAGGAAGCCTAAATGCTCCTTTGCTACTTCTTGATCACTACTTGAAAGAAATTCTTTAAGGTCCTCCAATACTGCAAAAAATCGTTCTAACACCATGCCTTCGCTTAGCTATCTGACGTTGTTGTGGAGAAGCAAATCGTCAAACTGAGCATTGGTTTCTTCAAGAAATG
This sequence comes from Philaenus spumarius, assembly GCA_018207615.1. Lineage (NCBI taxonomy): Eukaryota > Metazoa > Arthropoda > Insecta > Hemiptera > Aphrophoridae > Philaenus > Philaenus spumarius. Next base: position 253,517 of record JAGFPH010001334.1, on the reverse strand, counting down.
ATTTGAACTGGCGATGCTTGAGAGATGATTTCGCACGTAAAAAGTTGATTATTTTGATAACAGCTTGCATTATACTCTGCAGATTTGGATTCAGAGTGCAACATAAGACACTTTGGTGAATGATGCATTGGTATGAAATTAAATTTACATTGCATTTAGGGTCACTGCTAAGTCTCTGAACTAAGCCTTTTCTGCATCCTATCATTGCTGCTATGCCGTCTGTGGTTACTGATACCACCTTTTCATATCTAAGCAAACTTTGTCGAAATAGCCCACTGTAGCCTTGTAAAGATCGTCTCCTGTAGTTGTTCCTGACATCGGCAAAATAGTCAGCAGTTCTTTATGAAATTGTTTTGTGTCAATATAACGCACAAAAATAATTAGCTGTGCTTTATCTGTGATGTCGCAGGATTCATCCAATGCCAAAGCGAAGCAATCTGTAGCGGCTAAGATTTCTTTCAAAGTTTTGAAACTTTCCTCTCCTAAAACTTGAGTATTCCTCGTGCTTGAATGGAATATTTCGCAAAGTATCAACCACATCCTTTTTATTTTCGAACAAAGTATTTCCTGCCTCCAGCATGCACTCTTTTACTATATCAGCATCACTAAAAGGCTTTATATGTTTGGTGAGCGTCCAAGAAATTCGCAAAGAGGCCTCGGAGCATTGTTCTTGCTCGGTCATGGACCGATTCATTATTTGTGTGGATGTAATGTTGTTTGAAAGTAAGCTCTGAATTTTAGTTTTACGGACATTTCTTCCCATAGGATATTTTTCTTCAAACGATTTATGTTTAGTCTCGTAATGTCGTTTAATATTCCAACTTTTAACAATAGCTACAGTTTGAGTGCATATTAAACATACCGGTACTGCTCCTACTCGGTTTGGCATAATGAAGCAATATAAGTATGTCCATTCAAATTGAAACTGTCTATTTTCCGATTCAACTTTTCTTTTCTTCTTATCCATGGTAAGATAAGAAGGCACAAACCACTGCACTACACAAAACAACCCAAAATGTATAAACCGAACGTAAACAAGAACACAAGGAAGTCCAAAGAATACACGAAAACAAAACAAAGTGCGTAAGTGGTACTAGAATTCTCAGTCCAGACCGAATGACGATAGACGATCTGACCAAAGACTGGCAACAGAGACAGTGAGACAGCGAATAGAGGTCAAGTGCGAGGGGAGGGGTAAGACGTTAAGGCTAGTCACCGACGTCTACCCCTACCTTCCGCAGCCTATATAAGCGTTGTATATTGGAATAACTTTCTCCCTTCTAATTTGGTTTCACTGCTGGTGTTTATTTATTGTTTCGGTTGTTTTTTAATAATTTGATTTCATTTAGAGGGTTTCTTATGGGTTATTGTTTTAGGATTTATTTTAAGTTTTTTTTCGTTGATCAGTATGTCATCGCGGTCTGCACAAAACTAGCCGGCGGTCCGCCATTTGGTGACCACTGCAGTAGAGCGTCGATAATCCAAACGAAAATAATCCGAACGCGTTCTGAGGCAGCCCATGCAAAAATTTCATTTTCGTTTTCGTAAATTCCAATTATTGCGTCGTTAAACATTTCACAAAAATCTTCCAAGCAGTTTAACATTATTATCTCTTTTTAAACAATTCTTAATACCTGCTCTCACAACAGACTGGCTGTCAGTATTTTCACTGTCACGCCCATAAGCTGCTTTAGCGCTAGCAGTAAACATACAGAAAGTTCATTCATTTCTCTTTGTGTAATCATGACAGTGTGTCGTACATACAGTAGTGTACTATACAGTATTTTTTACTTTCTCCACCCTATACGTAGTATATGGAGAAAGTATTGTTTTCGTAAAAATGTTCGAATTTGAATTTTCAGTTGAATTATCTGTTTTGGTGCTCTTAGAACCCCAAAAAATGGTTTAGTGCAATTATCTGTGTTGGTGCTCCCTGAACCCAAAAATATTTTTAGTGGAATTTTTTGTTTTGGTGCTCCCTGAACCCAAAAAAGTGTTTTTAGAGTGGTGTCTGTCTGTCAGTCTGTCAGTATGTATACACGACCAGAGAGGACACTATTGGTCCGATTTTCATGAAATTTGGTATGTAGGTACTAAAACCCTAATATCTCCAGGCGTTTTTTTCATTTTTTGGAATTTTTAATTTTTAAGAGTAATTTACCCCTAAAAACCCATAAAAAACGACAAAAATGCAAATTTCTCAAAAACGGCTCTAACGATTTTGATCAAATTTTCAGTATTTATAGTGCTTCAGATGCCAAACAAAATGACACCACCCGCTTTTATCAAAACTTCGGCGTTTTATAATTATGGGGAAATGTTTAAAAATAAACAAGTTTATGTTGTCAATCTAGCATCGCGGCGGCGGCCGCACGGGGTAGCACCATGGTAACGATCACGGCCAGTAATTCAAAGGTCGCGCGATCGAATAGGACAATAATTTTTTTATACGATTGACGTAGGTAGAATATTATTTTTTGTTTTGTTCTAAAAAGTAATAAATAAAATGATTGAAAACAATATTATTTTGACTACAGTAAGTTGGGAGAAAGTTTGTGTCAGTTAACTGATACCGTTTATTAATTTTTTTATTTTTCGTTTGTGTTAACTATAATGTACAAGTGAACTTTTAATTATGTACTGTACTGTAATCATGTTGGCCCTACTGTACGTGCAGGTTCTTCTACATCATAATATGTAAGTAGTATTACTGTATTGTAATTACATTACTGCTTATACTGTTTAACCACTTTAATCGATTAAAGGGCATATATTTTAGCCTATATGGCAGTTTTTGGTTGTTTTAAAAAATCCGAACAAATTGATAATCCGAACCCCCCTCGGTCCCAATTAGTTCGGATTTTCGACGCTCTACTGTACATAACAATGTTATTAAATAATACCTTCTATTCCTGATACTTGCGTACCCTCTTATATTGCGGAGGATAATATTGGGGAAATTGGGGAGCTTTACAAAAGACAAAACAGTTGAACTAGGACCTATGTGACGACATGTAAATGGTGTACAGCTATGAAGTGGTATAAATTACATGGTTTAGATCCTACGATTCATATCCTTATGACACACAAAATTACCATCATTTGTCGCATTTATTTCACCAAAATAATTATGCAATAGCGAAGCATTGCCGGGTCAGCTAGTAAGATATATAATTGCTGGGTAAATCATGTTATGTTGTATATAACTTTATTCGGGGGCTACAAAGGAGTGGACAAAATTCATTATTCTGTGTATCGTTGTTTGTACTATCATAAAAAACAAACATAAGACAAACTTTTTTGTTCGGTAAAAATGTTGTCGGTTTAGTGCTAGTGTCTTGGCTTTTCACCTTAAGTAACGTTGCCTTTGTAAGTTTTGACAATCAAGTTAGATTTACATGTAATGCTATAAAAATAGTTCAAATTCATTAAGTTTATTTTTATATATGTTATTCAAATTTTCTTTCTTTAAATTACAATCAGTATACAATTAATGTAACCTGCCTATTTTCAAACTAAAGCCTAGCTTAGGCAATTTATGTTATCTTTTGTTATAAATTTAAAGCTGTGTAACTTTGAACAAATGAGAACATTTTAAAAACCTATCATTCTAATAGCAATATCTCTGATATATTTTGAGCACATAAGAATTAGCTTTTTGAAAGTTTAACATGTGCTTTTTGGACATGTGTTAATAGTTATAGTTAACAAGACAAATGCGGACAAGTTAACTTTGTTTAGATCTTGAATTAACAGTTAACATTTTTTTCTTTTAAAACCTGCTTGTTAAACACTTATCAAAAATAATATAAAGGCAAACTTTTAGCCTAAAGGCTTTTCACTATGTTTTGGGTTTTAAAGCCTACATAAATGCTAAAACATGTTATTTTGTTTTACATGCAGTGTATAACTGGTCGAAGTTCAGTATGGAGACTTAGAAATGTTCTGCTAAAACAAAACTTTACCTGCTGACTACCAATGCAATTTTACTGATTAATTTCGGCGACAGTGCTTAGTTTTGAAATAGCTACAATAGAATTACTAAAGCATAGCTATGAACTCTATAAAGAAGTTTTACTAAAATCTGCAGTGAACATTCTAACAAACTGTTTTTTTTTTTTTAATAGGTTGTGTACTATTTTGTGTCTTGTTAAAAATTTATAATATATAATATATGTCTTTTATAAATTAATTATATTGGGAGGAGCGCTATAGCAATTTTTGAACCACAGTCCTCAAAGGACTCTCTTTAGAAATTATATATACCTTTTTTTATTATAGAGAGACGTCTCACAATATAATTTAATGCCTTTATTTTTTTATTATTTAATTTTACTTAGCTTTACAGTTGGCCAACAAAATATATGTTACTTATTAATAAATCCATGGTACTATATGTTAAATTTTTGTAATTTTGAATAATTAATAATTTTGTAATTATTATTAATGGGGAGGGTTTTTCAACTTTTAAATTTTAGGGGAGGGAACTTTTAAATTTAACTAAACTCATATTGTAAACAAACCTTTTTTTTAAAATTATTTTTCTGTAACTAAGGGCTTGTAAATTTTTCATTCTTTGTAACTAAGGGCATGTGATATTTTTTATTTTGGTCAATAAACCTAAATCTAATCTAGCTTTTCCTTTATTGAGTTGACCTCAATATATCTTAACAACTTTTGTGAGTGATCAGCTAAGACATTTCTGCAGTTTGGCGAGTATTGTTTTCAAGGTAAGTCTTTTGAACATGTACAGTCTATGTGGTCCAGTATAGCTTCCGTTTCTTTTATTCGTCTTTATCTAAGACTGGTACAGTGGAAAGAGAAGACAAAAAATGAAAACTCAAGAACAAATGCTTATTGTATTTAGCAAAAGGGATGCATTTTAAATTTAAATATTTACTTTTATTATGAACTTCCTTTGAAATATTAATAAATAGTCAAAGTATAAAAGTTTCTATATCAACTGTAACTTTCTGTTCTTCATAGCGAACTTTTCTTCAATATCGTTAGTTCCAATATGTTCTCTGAGTATTTTCTTCTCTATGTACAACAAAGATAAGTTTGAAAATCTCTCTTGAACACATAAATTCGTTTCCTTAGTCCGACTAGCCAATCATAGACCGAGTGAGAGGGAGAGGGGAGAAACACTCTCTCGCTCTCCACCGCACGCTAAATGGTTTGCCAGCGCTTCCTCTCGGAGTCGTGCCCAACTACAAATCTTTAGGGCGCCAAGTTTGTAAAATCTGTTAGAATTGAGTCCATAAGACCTGCGCTTCTTAACATTTAAGTATTCATTGGCTTTACTCTGTTAGCCTACCGCTATAAAAGAAAATATGGTACGCGTGTTCTTTTCTTGTTATGCTTATTGCATGATAAAGAAAGAAAATTTCGCTTGCCCACTACAAAAAGGTAAATTATATTTTTTAATTAATTATTAACCTGCTTATACTCTACATTGTGTCCATGCCAACATGCAGTACAACTTTGTTGTAGATGTTCATATATTTCTCTTGTAGATGCCCTAAAGCCTAAACTAGACTTTTCTCAGACATTCAGAGCCAATTTTCATTAGAAGGCATTTGATGAATTTTTTAAACAAATTTATAATGTAGTACTTAGCCTAAATTAGCTAATGTATATGATTACCGAGTTTGGGTACCGGTAATACCTATTGAGCAAGTATTTTGTTCTGGGTAAGTCTTTAAAAACGCATGTTGTTCATGTGTTTGTTTAATGGATCCTGTCAAAGAATTAATTGTTTGTAGTATACTTACTATAACTTTAAATAGCCTATAAATATTTTAACTGTGCTTTTTTCAAAGTTGTTAGATTCCTAATTGATTCGTATTGGTAGGCTAATAATATTATTTTAATGACCCCCCAAAATGTGTTCTGGGGTCCATGATCGGTACTCATTTGCTACTCCCGACCTTGGGTCTTACCATAAGGGCCACTGCAATAGCTCATTTTTCCTGTGGAAATTCGCTAATAAGGAAAATTGTCGTGCATTTGGTCACATTCGCCACTGTTTCGGCGGAGAGGATGGAAAATCCATCGGTTGTAATGGCAGCGAGCGGCTGCACAGCTACCGTCAGCGGCAAATAAACAGATCGTTTATTTTTCCGACGAATGTGTATGCTGTAAATTGATAAATTATTGTAGCTTAACATTTGCATAGGTGTTGAAAACAAGTTAGGTAGGCCTATTTTAATATAGACAAAGTCCGAAATATTTGTTCAATGGGGGGGGGGGGGGGTCATAACCCCCCTGGTTACGCCTATGGTTGCCATCTGGGGACTTGATGTTTTACTCTGTAAGTTATCATAGTTAATATTTTAATCACTACAAAACGCAGATAAATCAGTAGTTAAACTCAATATCGACTAATGTTAATCTACAAAAATGTTAATAGTTGGAATTATAAACCAACAAAAGGAAAAAGGGATGATAATTAAATTAGGTTAGTTTAAACTGGTAATTTCCTAAAACAACCTTTAAACTTATGTTGAAATCGTATCATTTAGGGGAGAATGGGGGAATGCCGGTATGTTAAGCGGTTTCATTTACAGTTTCAGTAAAAACTCTTAATTATTTGATTTTACATTTTAAATGGTTAGTATATATATCAATTCACAATATAATATATTAATTCTAGCTTTTTACCTACAAAAGAAATACCTAAAAAAAAAATAAATTAAACTCCCTACACATACCGGTATTCCCCCACCCTGTAAGGTAATGGCGGTAGGGTGTTTTCCATGTATTTCTACTGGCAAAATATTACTAAAGATTATTTCATAAAATGTTTGTACAAAATCAACATAAATAAGCTGGATATATGAAAGGATCTAAAACAAAAGACATTAGTGTGAAAAAAGTTGTTTTATTAGGCCTATATCACTTATAAACAAATTTAGTTAAACATTTTGATAAAGTAAAAGTTATTAATTAATAAATGTTAAAAATTAAGTAATTAAAGGAAAAGTAATTAAAGGAAAAGTTATTAATTGATAAATGTTGAAAAATGTAGGCTTATAAACAACACCAAAGTCAGTCTTTTTCTACATGTAGGCCTATATGCTAATGGATGGGTAAACGCTGACGTCAGTGGCAGAGGCAACAGTCACAAAGAAAGTTTTCATGTGATTCAGCACCACTGCAAAAGGCCTGTATCCATAATCCACAGCTCACACACCTGTACCACTCTTCTCCATCCTTACCAAACTCCTCGCATATAAAACACAAATTTTCATCTTTATCAAGTGGCATGTCGTCCATTTCGTCGTCATCACACAATTCTTTTTCGCTGATGGCTTCTTCATCTTCAGAATCAGAGGAAAAATCTCGCTTCGACTTTGATTTTGTCGAAGTTTTGTTTTTTGTTGTCTTAGTCTTCGATTTTGGTTTAGTCACATTTTTGGTTGCTTTAGGAAAAATTTTCTTCTTAGAAACTCTGTCAGTTTCAACCCTCTTTACGCATTCTTCGGATTTGGTAGCATTTTTGAACAATTCCCTAGCATTTTTCATCAGCTTAGCATTTTCTGCTTTAAGCTCTTTTATTATTTTTATTTCCTTTGCTAGCTCAAGTTCAAACTTTTTAGGTGTAGAGGTAAGAATTTCTGAATGTTTTTTCGCAACATGTCTTGTTTTCTGGGTTCCACTAGTAGATGGTAATGGGGTCAGTTCCTCAAACGTCACATTTAGAACTCCACTGTAGTTTGGATCATGAAAATGATGATCTGTGGTGTTAAGATCTTTGCTTGGAGATTCTTGATCTGTCTGCTGCTTTTCGTTATTTAGCAAGACTTGTTGGTTGTCATCACTAATTTCCACTCCAGCTTCATCATCTCAAGAGCTGGGAGAACTTCAGTTTGATTCACAAAAAAAGCATCTGCAGCCGCAAAATCGTCATCAGTGAAAAGGTTCCGATCAAAAGGATAAATCCCTGTGGTTCTAAATCCAGACATGGCAACTGCAATTGTAGCAACTCTTGAGTAGGCTTTATTAAAAAGGCCAGCCAAGTCATAAGGAGTTATTTTTACAAGCCTGTTTGTTTTCATATAAATATCACACTCCTTTTTGAAGGCCGCTTTTAATGTGGAGTAAAAAGTGACATCTAAAGGTTGGAGCCGGTGAGAACAGTGGGGTGGCAATGATATCATAATGACTCCATTTGCTTTGCACAATTCAAACGATTCAATGGTTGCGTGACTATTGTGATTGTCAAGAATCAGAATTACAGACCTTTCCTTGGCTGCCTTTGAATGTTCAATGAAATGCTGAAGCCATTTAACGAATATGTCCTCATTCGTCCACCCTTTTTTTGAACATTCGTAAATGGCGCAAGGCGGCCCATCTTTTTTCAACAGTGGACTCATTCTTTGCCTAGGATAAATAAATAGTGGAGGAATAAATATGCCAGAAGCACTCATCGCACACAACCGTTACTAGCTTTCCCCTCTCCCAACTGGTTACAGAGCCGACTTGTTTTTTCCTTTTGTTGCAAGTATTTTGCCAGGGTCTTGTAAGGTTGTTATCCCCGTCTCGTCTGCATTAAATATTCGGTCCGGTGTGAATTCGTTTTTTGACAAAACTGATTCAAGATTGTCATAAAACTTTGTGACTTCTTCTCTGTTAAATCCCGTTAATCGGTTTATGCTCGTAGCTTCGGGTTTACGAACACTTACAGATGGGTTTCTTTTTCTAAACCCATACAGCCAATCTTTGCCAGCCATTCGTTCGTTTTCAGAAAACCTGTGAGAGATTTCATTTTTATCTGCGAACTCATATGCTATTTTTCGTACATCAGTTGCAATAAGACCATAAAACAAATTGGCTAGAGTTTTGATTTTCTCTGCTAATGCCTGTTCTTGTTGAAACGAGAATGTTGCATTTCGTCCTAAGTGTGGTTTTGAATCTTTATTTTTCTTCTTCCGCTCTTGGAGAGTGCTAAATGGTATACCATACTTCTTGCTAGAAGATTTAATTGAATTCCCTTCTTCTATAAATTTTAGTGCCAACTTCATTGATTCCTCTGACCAACTTCCTCTTCCAGTCTTTCTCTCCCATTTTCTTGGCATCTAAAAAAATTAGACACGTTAATAGTTGTTGAAAGCGCACAGTAAATTTGCTTTAAACAACCATTAGAAACAGTGTCGGGGAGCGCCGGTACCCTACCGCCATTACCCTACTGAGACCTACCGGGGCTACCCAAAGTGTATGACTTGCTAAAACACCCCCATAATCAAGACGGAACCATTAAACAAGCTAGTAATACACATGAAACTAAAGCCTTATAGGTAGACTACTCGATTATGACATAAAACTTATGATAGTGTAATCAGAATCAGTACTTACGTTACCGCAAATATTCTAAAAAATTAGAACAACAACCACTCAAAAATTCACAACACATTTTCTCAACAGTGTGTAATGGCCGACTGACGCAAATCGCAGAATTAGTTCCTCTAGTAGCCGCTAAGAGCGCAGCACCAACCAGAGTACTTGAAAACAAAAATAACGGCCAGCAGACTACATACCGGGGCTACCTCCCGACCGGGGCTACCCCACGCACCCCTATAATAATACAAACAGTGTGTGTTTATTGACTATCAAATGAATGTCATAAAATTAATTAACCCATATTTACAATGTCTTTTTGTTTGTTTGACTACGTGATTGGTTTTTAAAGGCTTACAATTCTGTTTTAGACATTGGGAAAGTAAAGGCTTTTGTGCCCCTATGAAAAAATTTGCAGCGCAGCACAGCCCCAGGAAAATGTTAACACCAAGGGCGGATACAGGATTTCATTTTGGGAGGGGTCATAAGAAGTCGAAAACAACATTACCAAGAATTGGTAACAACAACGGGTCTGGGTAATTAAAAATATGTATAAACTCTATGGAATAGTTTTTTTAATGCATTTCTAGGCCATAAATATTTTCTTGAAAGAGCAAGAGTTTCTTACAGATTAAAATAAACCATAATTATTGAAGAGTTAACAGGAACGGTACTAAAATCATAACTAGACAAGGCGATCATTAAATCCACTTTGTTTCACTAAATTTAAAACAACGTAACACAAGCCCTCACTTACTTAAGTCATACAACTCCATACAGCGGCGAGCTCCGTAAAACAATTTTAGCCCAACAAATAGAGATGTTTTATTGTTATTGAATTTCAGCAAACGACATCCACAGTGGCTTTAAGGATAGCACATAGGTGTATAACATACAAAAATTATCAGGCAAGGCAATTTTTGCACATTTTTTATAAACAAAAATAACAATAAATTTTGAATTTTTGGGTTGTTCTTTGATATTATAGAAATATATGCAAGGATCACGATACTTCCAACGAATCATTTGTAGAGAATTAAAAACCTACAACATGGTTTTTGAAAACCTCGATCGGACCATTTCTCACCGAGAGAAGTCGAAAACGCTTAAAAATTACTATTTTTCAAAAGTTCATATCTTTGTTAATTTACATTATTTAGATCTTTTGGAAAATTATTATTTAGTATGTGTACTTCAGACAGGCGTAAGATAAAATTTGTTGCATTACTAATTTTTGCACAATTGCAATATAAAAAATGTATTCCATTATCTTGCATAATGCTGAGAAGAGAACTGCAAGCTGCGCGCAACAGGCTGCTGTTTCCGTCACTACCGCCTTCTATTCTGGCAAATTTACCATCGGCGTCGGCGGCAAATTTAAGCGTTTCGCGCTATGTTCTGAAGCATTTTTATTACACTTTATCAACCTTATTAAAAAATTGCAGATAAACGAATTGTAGATTTTAATGTCTACTTTCAGAATCCGTTTGGTAAATTTAAAACGGGCCACTCAGGGTTAATTGGGCGCATTATGCAATATAATGGCCTACATTGTTTATACTGCAATTGTGTAAAAACTATTAATGCAACAAATTTCATCTTCTTCCTGTTTGAAGAACACATGATAAACAATCATTTTCTGAAAAAAATCTGCCCTTAATATTGTAAATTAACAAAGAGTACCTGGAGACCGAGCTAAAGCTCGATTATAAGCAGCGCTATGATTTCAATAATAAATATTGGATTATTGAGTTTTGAGGTTAGGCCTATAACATTAAACAACTAAATAAAGGGTATATACAACATTAGGCTTACCTGTAATAAAAATACAGTTTAAAGGATTAACTACAATCTCAACGCTATGCCTCAGAAATAAGTCAGGCCTAAATTAAAGTATTATTTCAATATCGATTTATTCCTAGGACCTAGTTCGCTCACGTCAATAACTACTATTATTGCAAATTTCCGTGAACATCGTTTAGGTTAGGCCTATAACATTAAACAACTAAATAAAGGGTATGTTTATTATGTATTCGTTGCCATGGTAACTATAAATAGATACAACATTAGGCTTACCTCTAATAAAATATACAGTTTAAAAGAAAGCAGATGATTATTGTAATGGCATTGAAAACATTTGCATCAGCTGTGCTTTGTATTGTTTAAAATGGACAAATTTCACTTTTTAATTTAATAAAAAGACGTAGAAAACTAATTTTCCCAGACTGGTGACCATTTCCAATCGATTTCTCGTGGCCAAAAGCCTAATATAAAATTAAAAAATCAAAAATCCTTAGACGGAGATTCCAGATACATTTAGCAGACAAACAATTATCTCTCGCTTTAGAAGATAAGATATGAACTTTTAAAAAATGGTAGTTTTTAAGTGTTTTTCCGAATTTTCTCATTGAAAAATGGTCCAATCAGGGTCTATAAAAAACAATTTGTATTTTTATTTTTTTTTAAGTATTGTGATCCATTCATAATTTTTGTATAAAATTAACGAAAAACCCAAAATGTCCTAATTTATTGTAATTTGTGTTTATACATAATGCGCAAAAGCTCCTTGCCTGATAGATTTTGTTTTTTACATACCCTTGTGCTACCCTTAAAGTCACCGTTGATGTCGCTTTCTGTTAAGGCTCTTCTTTACCTTGAAGAAAACTCCCGAGTGTACAGTATGATTAAAAAGGTCTGACTCAATCCGCAAAATCGTTGAAACATATATTCGTAATAACGTGTTTCGGATTCTATTTATAAACTAATAAATCGACCACGCAGCTGGACCGCTGACGTGAGTCGAGCAAATTTCCAAAATTAAGTTTATATGCCCTATGTTTTAGGGTTTCAACCAACAATTTGGCAAATAGGTCTACTCACGAAGGCGTTGAACGTCTGTGTGTACGCAATATATTAGTAGAATTTGTTTCCTCCTAGTGGCCTCGCGAGTTTGCATCACTTGGCTTTGAACTGGGTACTTTTATGGTATTTTACGTTTTTGTCGATTTTGGGGGAACCAAGCAAGCTATAATATCGCGTAAAAAAAAATGCGCAGAATAACATCCTACATTTATGTTGTTAGAAAAAACTCTAAAAAAAATTAATTCTCGTAGTAAAAATCTCAAAAAATAGTTACTTCCGGTCAAAAAACGTACTTCCGGTTGTTGGATTTTTTTGGCTAACGAACTCGTCCGAGCCACATAGACAATTAACACTTGTACCAAATTTGGACCAAATCGGATTTAAAATGCGGCCGCTAGAGTGCGAACACATATATAAATATATATATATATATATATGAATTTTTTTGACACCCCAAAACGTGTTCTGGGGACCATGATCGGTGCTCATTTGCTACTCCCGACCTTGGGTCTCACCATAAGGGCCACTGCAATAGCTCATTTTTCCTAAGGAAATTCGCTAATAATCTGGGAAAGTACTTTAAGTTGTAAAGAAGGTTTTTTATTTTTTTACGTGTTAGCTTAAAATATGGAAATTATTGCTTAAAACTTCCAAAATTGCATTAAAAATAATCAATTTTTACTCAGTTAAACCGTTGATTAAAAGGAGTTGCCGTCGATTTCTTTCAATTATGAGATATAAGACAAAAACACATAGCCTTTAAGAACAAGTTAAGATGTTTCACAACTTTTTAAGTTGCAAAACGGCGTCCGAAACATGTTAGTATGAAGTGCATATCTTTGCTGTTTTACGCAAGGTATAGGCCTAGAAGACCCTTAAATTCAATAACGAAGTTAAACTTCTTTTTGCTCTATAGGATAGCTAAATGCGCTAAGACAATCGGCGCAATGGTACATATTTCACAGACAAGACCTCCTATAGCTGTAGCCCATGAACAGTAAAATCCGGTTTTTGTTATATCAAACGAAAATATAGAATTTACACTAAAATCCATATAAACATCAATGTATATCGTTTTGTACTAGATATATCTACAAAATATGCTTGCTCATTGGTTGAAAAACTGTCAAATCTTAAGGGATTACAGAAAACTTCATATCTACGAAATTATAAGAGTGACGAATGATTGGAAGACAGTGTTAGAAATTTCAAATCTTGACGAATCCAAAGGTGACCTTATATTCTTTTAAAACAAGTCTGTCTAACGATTATGAGCCTTAGAAAAGTGAAAAGTTTTGTGTGTTTTCTTTTTGTTTCTCGTGCGGCGTCATCATTTTAGACAACTACAATTACAAACGATGATTACATAATAAATATGTAAACATACATTTTAGAACAAATTTTTAAATACCGGTACAAAAAATATTTTTTAAAACATTTCTTTTTAAATTGTTTTAGTTTTTTTGAGATTGGGTGATTTATAATGGGTGAAATATTCAACACAATCAGACGATACAATAATGCTGCCTGCCACTTGCTCGACCGGCTGAAACGACAGTATAGTGTTATTTGGCCCTTGTAGGGTTAAATCAAATATATTAATCAAGCCTTAAGAATTTTTTTGAGGGGGGTCATGACCCCCATGACCCTACCCCTGTATCCGCGCCTGGTTAACACTATACACTACAATCGTTCTAACTTTTCGTCTGAAGTTTCATAAGAAAACAGTGAAATGGAAATAGCGCTGACTAGGCAGAGCCTTAGAGATATTTCCCAAAAAAATGCTTGAATCTTGCGTACCAAAATTGCAACAATATAATATCGTTTTCTTGGATTTAAATTGTGTGCATATTTTTGATTGATTATTGAGCTGATGAAAAGTGTCTAATGACATTTTGAATTCTAAACTGTAACTGGTTTTCTGGACGTTATTTTTACAAACTTTAAATTAAACATTAATATCAACTAAAATTAAAGAAACCAAAATAATAAGAAAATGTATCAAGTTAAGTGTATCTAGAAAAAAAAAAACATTGGGTGTGCTTAAGACCACACGTTAGAAGTGATAACTTCTATGACCGATTTATATTTTTATTAGTATTAATATTAGAGGGGAATAAAGGTCAACAAATTACACAAGTCAATATATTGTCAACAAATATTATATCACATTTTGAAATTGCATAATTATAATATTATAAAATAATTTAAAACATTAATGACTTTGCTGACTTTGGTATTTAATATACATATAACACAAATATCATATATATATATACATACATACTATATCTCGAGCGGTGACGGTCGCGAGTTTGATGCTTTTTCCTCTCCCAATAAGAAGTGCTATGTAGTATATTCGCGTTGCGTACATATATATATATAGATACATACTATATCTCGAGCGGTGACGGTCGCGAGTTTGATGCTTTTTCCTCTCCCAATAAGAAGTGCTATGTAGTATATTCGCGTTGCGTACATACATATATATATATATATAATACATACTATATCTCGAGTGGTAACGGTCGCGAATTCAATGCTTTTTCCCCAAGCAAAAAGTGCCCAACGCCGCTAAAGAAGTTTTCACTTCAATAAGGTAGGCCTAAAGGAATCTCAAATATGATATTGGCTTTCAGACAATTGTTTTTTACAACTTCATTATTACAACTGGCTATTCAAACCATTTAGTAATTTAGGCCTATCGTTTTTACGAATAACAATAATTATTGTCGTGTTATAACTTAATGCTTATCCCAAGAAAAAAGTCGCATTGGTTTAGTTCTCTTCAAACCTTCGCTGGTGTCATCCGTCCTTCCTTTGACGCCCGAATAATAATCCATATAAAAAAAATGTATGTGGTTTTGTGTCAAAAGAGGCTAAAATGAAAAATAAATCACCTTTTTTAAAAATGTTCAATTCATGTCAAAAAAAATTTGTTGTTTTAAAGCAACAGTAGGCGTTAGTTAGTTGAGAATGCTGATTTTTTTCTGAAGCAACAATGTGCATTATAAGAATCTTATTAGAAAAACTTCTAAGCATAATGGTGGAAACTAATATAAAATAAAAATAATTCGATCACGCAGCTGAACCGCTGACGTGAGTTAAGCGAATTTCCAAAATTAAGTTTAAGCCTACATTGTTTAGTATTTCAACCAACTATTTGGGAAATTGATCTACTCATGAAGGCGCTGATTAGCTGCCTCTGTGTATGAAATAAAGTGTTTACAAAAAGTCACTCCGCAGTGAAATATAGGCCTACAAAGGAACTCAAGGAAATACAAGTGACTGTCAATACTTACTGCGGAGTGACTTTTTGATCACCCGGTATATTAGTAGAATTTGTTTGCACCTAAGGCCGGCCGCACACCGGAACGGACAAAACGTCTTGTCGCAAGACAAGACATTTTGTCTTTTGAAAAAACACTGGGGAAGACAATTTGTCTTTTGACAAAACGGTAAAGTAAGACACTTGTACGGCACAGAATTATAAGTGGTTTATGAATACTAAACAAGTATTTCATTTCCTAATAGTTTGTATTACAGTACTTAAAATACATTGTATTTACTTGCACACAACGCTTTTAAGATATCTTAAGGGCCTTTCTTCTTCCCGCAAATCCATAACAATATGAAACTGAAATACAGTACACCAAATAAATATTTACAAATGTTTCTCCGTAATCAATACTGTATTTAAACAAAAATATAAAACTGTAACTATACATAATATGTACAAACGTTCCATCTAAACCATAAAAATAGTTCAATGAAAATAAAGTACACCAAATAAGTAATATTTACAAATGTTTCGGAATAATCAAGATGGTTTACAAATAAAATTGTAAAACACTAATTGAAAATAGTGTAGGCCTACTGTATACAATTGTTCCCGAGTGACAAAAACAGTATTTAAAAACATTAATAAGGAAAATGATGATTATAAATAATATTTACATCGAACGTAATTACAACACAAGTGGTCGCGTGAAGTCAAAAACACCACAGGTCATAAACAAACGACTTCTATTTCGAAAATAATAATACAAACTAAAACAGTTGACAGTGATCAGTGCGTATTCAACTCACGCATGAGCAGTTAGTTTTGTCTTGAGTAAAGACATAAATCCAGTGTCGAACGTCGAAACGTCTTTTCTTGTCGAAAGATGTCTTTCGACAAGAAATGGTCGGTGTGCGGCATCCCCATTTAAACGCATGTTAACTCTTACGTCAAAACGTCTTTCGACAAAACGT
>JAGFPH010001334.1:205250-232062 GCA_018207615.1 Philaenus spumarius | reverse complement strand
CTAAATTGACAATTTCTAAAACTTTATAGAAATTTATCATCTCTTAAACTGTAAAAACAGAACAAAACAAAAAACACAATCACGTACATTTTACTTAGTTTATGCAAACAAATATAACGGATGATGTTTCAGGAAATAAATACACAAATGTTAAGAATATGTTAAAAATAGAAAAATGAAATCGCAGTAGTAAAGTTAATACATTTTGAGGAAAAAAACAGTACTAGCCGTTATAATAATTATTGTAGATCTAGGATGTTTTCATTTTACTACCTAGAAGTTAAAGAATTTTCTCCTATTTTATGTTTTAACATAAGACTTTGAAAAATAAATTACTTTATTGTAGTCATATTTAATGAGACTGCTTTACATTCAAAATAGTACATATTTTGAAGAAGAAAATACAGTAACACAGTATTATTGGAAATAATAAATCATACATAGTGTGCGTTAGTTTAAAAATAACATTTTCTATACCATAAAAATACAACTTATCTCTTTCTATCTGTTGGTTTATAATTTTAGAACCAATTATTATATTTTCTTACAGTATGACATTTATAAAGGGTTTAGCATAATTTTGATCAAAATCAGTTGAATACTTCCAAAATTTTAACAATGTATTATGGGAACATGTCAACGGGGATGTTGAATACTACCCCCCGGAAAACTACCCCCCAGGTGAAACGTGACGTCACGAAATCTGCCAACTAACCAATATGGGAGCCGTGTCCGCGATTGGAATACTACCCCCCGGAAAACTACCCCCCTCCCCCAAGCAGGTTCCTACAATTAATTATACTGTTATCGGCAACATACTGTGACTAAACAGTTTAGGTTAGTCCTCTAGTTTTTTTATTCTTTATTACAAAACGCATCGAAACTTGAGTGTGCGTGACTGGAAAACTGCCCCCTCCCCGATCTCTGACGTCAAAATGACGTAGGAACCTGCTTGGGGGGGGTAGTTTTCCGGGGGGTAGTATTCCGGCGACCCCATGTCAACATGGGTCACAAATAAATGTTCTAATTTCAGCATGTTATTATCGTTTTTTACGTAATTTATAACAAATTTCTCTAGAACTTTATTTTATGTTAGTAGAATTTTTAATACGAGCAATCTCTGTTTGTTTGTACGAGCAATCTCGAGATCCAGCGGGAGGATGTTGCTGAAATTTTGGGATTAGAGGCTTTTGGGTCTAAAAAATCGATTGGTGAAAACAGCTACCTCAGAAAAACTCGTATTTTTTTAAACAACTCATTTGAAAATTTAAAATTTTTAACATTGGGCTTATGGAGTTTAAAATCATTACATACATATTTTATGTTTATTGATCTTAATAATAACAGAAATTAGCTGCTTCCTATATTATTTCCATTATCAGCTGATTTCAAGCTTAAAACAATGTTTTTCATTTCTAACCTTTAAGATAGGTTTTTGTGGAGAACAACATCATTCTGTTGAAGTATTTTTATTTCGTATTATAGTATAAGATAAACAATTCATATGTACTTAAGTTCGAAAAATATTCATATTTTTTCAGTATGCGATTTGTATTTACATACACTTTCCTAAAAAAATAACGAGTGATGCTCGGTCGCCCAAGCACTTTAGATCTGAAATATGTTTAGAACTTTCGCTTTAGTTCTCAAGTTATTACCATTGTTGTTATCCAGTATGTTACTTAAATTTAATCCAAAAACAGAATCATTGAAGTTGGAGTTTGGCATTACGAGGTGGTGTCAAAACGTGTATGTGAGCAACTGCAAAGACTAGTCATATATTTATTTAAACTACCGAGATATTTTCGAAATTACCGACCATCAACGTTTGACACGCAGCTCTAAATCGCTTGGAGTTTTAATTAAAAAATTAAGTAAGAGTTACTCGGTCACGAATTTGCATTACATAGCTCATGTTTTATACAGGAATCTTCCCGATAACTTACGTATGTTTAACAACTTTAAACTTCAGACATTTAAGACAAATATTACCAATTGGCTTCTGGACTTGGGAAGGGACGGTACTGAGAATGTCATTTTAGTCATTTACAGGCAGCAAATTTATTTATTTACACTATCTCGCTCACTAATATTGTAAATACTCAGTGTGTCGATTCAGTATTAATTTTTTGACCCGGGTTATTCTAGTCCGATGTTGACTTGAATTCCTCCGTTTGGCACTTCCCACTTAAACTATATTATATTTAAATTGTAAATTTCTAATGTAGACTAGGCCTAAAATATGTCTTCCTTGTTGTGGATATTTCAGATGCGTCTCGTGCCCACGCACAGGCTAATGCCTATGTGGGCACATTTCCTTGTATTTAAAAATATGTATTTTTTTGTACTGTTATTATAAGGAAATAAAATAAATTGAATTGAATTGAATTTCAGCGGTGTATTGTGGATAGAATTCATCTCGCACGTAAAATTTGTAATCAGCGTTCTTCTGAATGTAGGGGCCTACTCCTTCTCAAATTTAATAACCATTTCCACAATCGTTAATAAGTACAATGATTACACAGAAATATTTCCCTCATTGTTAGCATTTTTCAACAGCTTATTACAAATTCTCAAAACGATCGCCAACAAATTTATTGAAATTTGGTTAGGAAATTTGGTTTGAAATTTGGTTGAAAGTTGGGTCATCTATTAATAAAATATTTCTTAAAAAATCAGTTTATTCAAATGTGTATGATTTAGCAAATATTTTATTTAGTTCAAAATGTGAGTCAACAAGGTGTGCCCTACAGTAGACCTACATTAATTCTCACGTCGTCAATGTAGAGTATGCTTAGGATGGACCAATTTGAAATTAAAACAATGTAAATAAAACATCGACTTTTCACACAAAAATACATGGGGTTTCAAAAAAATAGTTTTACTAATAAAAAGCTACACTATCCCTGAGTAACATAGGCTAGAATTAATTTTGATTTAAGGGTTGAAACAACCTCTAAAACAATAAATATTAATTTTTATATTTACCATGATTGACACCTTTGTCTCATAAATGGTAATCTGTTTGCGTTTACTTCACCGCGGGGGTTGGCGAGCAAAGCGAGCAGGTGGCAGACCCTTCTAGGTTTTAATAAAACTGTACATGGTTTCTAGGAAGAATATGCACAGTAATGTATTACTATTCGAAAAACCCGCAACTATTCCTTATTATGGATTTGTAATTTACATCTTTTATTTCATTTCAGTTTGTAACCAAAGTTTCCGTTTTATTACCAGTATATAACGGGTTCCTAGATAAATTAAAACTCTGTAACTATTCGTAATTGATTAATTGATTTATAAAGTATGTAAGTGAATTTTTAATTTGGACAATTTAGTTCTTTGTAACTAGTTATATATATTATTTAGCAATCTGAGACAAATTTATTAGACTACTGATAGGCAAACACTTTTCGACGTAGTCAAAACAGATAAATAATTTTCCCATTTTCATTGAAATGTAGAACGCTTTAAGTGGAGTAATATTTTAGGATTGAGAATAACTTATGTAATTTATAACATATTGGACACATTCAAATAACACAAAGAAGCAACAAAGATACAACCACATCTAAGGAATTGAAAAATACTGAACCTTAAGTTAGGAAAGGTAGGCCTACAATTGACGGCAACACTGTATCTGTTCCATCTGGCAACTATGTAGTCCCCAAAGGTACAGTAACCATAAATGTTGCTGTAACCAAAACAAGGCCATAAATATTTTGACTGACAACTTATTTAATCTTGAAATATTTATTGCATTGGCCATCTATTCCGACAATGTGGAAGTATTTCTGTCATGAAAATTAAAGTGCTTACCAAATATAAAGTTTGGGAACTTTATAGTCCAGGATCTGAAGGGGGTTGAGCATGCATGGAAAGCCTGACGCAATTTTATTTCTGATTATTGTTATAGACACGATAGTGATCATGAAAAGCCATGTCGTCACCCCCCAGCGTTGTCGAGACCCCCAGGGGAAGGGGGAATATGATGGGGGCGCCGTTTATTAAAACTCTTATAACTTGAGAACCGTTCAAGATAAAACATTGAAAAAAGCGACAATATACTTCATAACATATGAGCTTTAAAAAAGGATATTACGTTTATAGTCGTATAGTTGTTGGTTTATGAGTAAAGAGCATTTTTATTGGTAAATGAACAAAAATGGTGATTCAAATAAGCAAAACCAAGAGTTTTGTACTAAGAAAATCACTAAATAGGTCAAATATAGACATTTAAGTTATTAAAAGTGCTTCAATAAATTTAAGAAAGCATGTTGAACAGTTAATGCTACTGTAGAGGTGTTTTATAAGTAGCACTAATAAACACACAAGAGCTCCGCGCGTGTGTAATTAATTTAGAAAATGGCAAAAGTAAGTATTAGTTAAAAGTCACTTTTACTTCTTTAGGCTTGAATGGTTTTTAGGACCTATCTACAATTATAGTGGTTTTGTCTACTATTGTATGCATCGACAGTGTTATCAAAAAGATTTCGAATGTTGGTTAACGTAAAACATTTTAAATCCTGAGATATCTGGCCATTATGAGATCGGCGTTCTTATAATAGGATGTCTGCTGTTGACATGTGTACATAGTTTTAAGGTATCTGACTTCTATAAGTACTGCACAATTTAAATATTTGTTAACAAGTGGGAATTAGGTTTGAGAAACATAATACGACCATATTTATTTATTGAGATCGTTTAATGGGTGTATTTATTTTTAACCTGGATGTATCTTGACCTTTTTCAAAACAGAATTGGAAAAACAGTATTCTCTACAATGTCTTTAAGGTTTACAACCTGAGCGGTCATCATCTCCTGTAAATCGGAGAGCATTTACATAACGTTCAAATTAAATACATTGAGATGCCTACAATCACAAACAGGTACACAAAGTCAATATTTAATTTACACAAACTACTAAACCAATAACTAGCAATAATGATAAAATTGTAAATTAGTTTTAGAAGAATTTACGTTTTAAATGAAATTACATTGTACAATGCAAGATG
This sequence comes from Philaenus spumarius, assembly GCA_018207615.1. Classification (NCBI taxonomy): domain Eukaryota; kingdom Metazoa; phylum Arthropoda; class Insecta; order Hemiptera; family Aphrophoridae; genus Philaenus; species Philaenus spumarius. The sequence continues at coordinate 227,047 of JAGFPH010001334.1, read as the reverse complement.
ACACAAGTTAAATGAACTACAATGGCAGCGCCTGAAACATAGATTACTATTCAAGCTGTTTTTTCAGTGGAATCATTCGATTAATCAAAAATGAGATTTGATCGTTGGATTCAGAGACTGGAAGCGTTTGAGATATTGAAACTCAACATGCAGTAAAAATTAATTGTTTACTCAATTATATTGGACCTGATACTTACGATTTGCAAAGTGACAAATTAGCACCCGCTTTACGAAAAAGTCTGAGACTTACGAAAATGTAATACCCACCTCGAAAACCATTTCAATCCAGCTCCACTTGAAATTGCTGAACATTTCTGATTTCACAAACGTAAGCAACTGAATAGTGAGTCTATTTCGGACCTTTTATTAACTCTGAAAATATTATCAATACACTGTAATTCTGGTGGTTATCTGGACTATTCGAAACCAGCTTGTCTTCTGTCTTCAAAGTGAACGCATACAGGGACGACTACTGGAAGAAAAAGCACTTACGGAAATTGCATTCGGAATGGAGACGTCAACACATGACGCTGCAAAACTACATGGGAAGATGTCGCTGAATTCAGTACACTTTGCCAGGAATCGAGGTAGGAAGCCTATGGTTTCAACTTCAAAACCTATGTCTACACCAAATTTGTATAAAAGTGAAAACAAGTACGCTCAAAACATCAAAAAGTGAAAGCAGGTATAGTGCAAATCACTTCAAGTGTTATCGTTGTGGAAATGCCTCGCATCTAGCTAATAATTGTAAACATATTAATACTACATGCAGTCAGTGTAAAAAGATAGGTCATTTACAATCGGTGTGTATGAGTAAAGGTAAATTTCAAAATGCGAATAGGCCTACAGTCAATCAAAGTAAATTTAAGGAAAAGGTTAGGTCAACATTTAGACCAAATGGTTGTTCAGTTGATGGTAGTATAAATGAAAGCTTTGTTAATTCAATTGATTGTGAAATTAATCACGGTGGTAAAAATACATAATTTTTTAAGTTAGGCCTAAGTATAGATAAGTAAAATTTAAATAAATTGAAAATTTCTAAAGATATTCAACCTTGTAATAAGAAAAATCTATGCAAGTAGTGAATCTGTTAGGCTTATGCCAAAATATACATTAAATTCTATCCCTAGGCCTAGTATGCCTAACAAGGAGATGATGTAAGTTTTCCAGAGAGATAAATTAAGGGTATATGTTCAGATAAATTGTTTATAGGTAAAAATGGAATTAGATAGTGGTGCAGCTGTTTCCATTATTGGGGAAAAAGATTTTAAACTTTTGTTTCCAAAATTTAAATTACAAAAACCAGATGTTGTATTAACCCTATTGTAAAACATTTCTGAAAGTTTTAGGATGTGTCAATGTAAACGTAAAAGTGCACCTGGAACAGAAGGTTCTTCCTTTATATGATGTAGAATCAGACCAGCATCCTCTTTTTGGTAGAGAATGGTTAACTCAATTACACTTAGACTGGAACATTATTTGTAATGTAAATAGGCCTAAGCCCGAACACAGTTATAAAGATAAATCAGGTAGGCCAAACATTCTAAATTTAGATAATCTGCTTTCTAAATATACTCAAAAGTATTTGAACCAGATGCTGGAGAAATTCTTGGGGAACCTGCAACTTTAAAATTTAAACCAGAAACAAAACCTATTTTTATAAAGGCACGTACAGTTCCATTTGCAGTCAAACAGAAAATTGAATTAGAATTAACTAGGTTGGGAAATCAAGGTTGTACAAAGTTGAATCGAGTCCCTGGGCCACACCTGTTGTCCCAGTTTGTAAACCAAACGGTCAAGTACGTTTATGTGGGCATTTTAAGACAACAGTAAATAAATGTTTAGAGGTTGATGAACATCCATTGCCCACAGTGGATGAACTTTTTGCATCTACGGCTGGGGGAGACAAATCGATTTAAGATATGTTTATTTACAATTACCTGTAAGATCTGAAGATCAGATAGCTTTAACTTTAAGTACACATAAATGATTATATCGTAGTACTTGTATGTGTTAAGTTCTGCTCCTGCTTTATGGCAAAGAAAAATTGAAAATATTTTAAAAGGAATACCCGGTGTGGAAGTATTGATGATCTTAAGATAACAGCTCCAAATTAAAAAGGAACATTTGGTAATATTAGATTTAGTGTTATCTAGGCTTTGTAAATATAATTTAAGAATAAATTTGTCAAAAAGTGAATTTGTGAAAGAAAATATTGAATATTGTGGGTATCTCATAAACAGAAAAGGTATTCACAAATCTACTTTTAAGATTGATGCAATTCAAAAAGCACCAAAACCTTAGAATATTTCAGAATTGAAGTCCTTTCTGGGATTAATAAATTACTATCGTCGGTTCTTTAAGAATTTAAGCTCAATTCTAAACACTTTAAATAAGTTGTTGCTCAAAGATACTCCCTGGCTGTGGGATAAATAATGCAACAGGCATTCAATACAGTCAAAAAAGAAACGCATCTAAAGATTTTCTGGTTCGCTATTCTACTGAACTCCCAATCGTGTTAGCTACAGATGCATCGCCTACAGGGGTAGGCGCAGTCATTTCACATATTTACCCTGATGGTACTGAGCGACCTGTTCACTTTGCATCGCACACTTTGACGGTTACTCAAAGTAGATGGTCGCAGATAGATCAGGAAGCTTACGCCGTAGTTTATGAGATTACACGATTCTACCAACATTTGTGCGGTAGAGAATTGTTGCTACAAACGGATAATCGACATTTGACACACATTTTTTCACCAAGTAAAAGTTTGCCATACATGTCTACGCACTTACAACACTGCGCAATTTTCTTACAAGGATTTAATTACAAAATTAAATATCAAAGTTCCCAAGCTAATGTAAATGCGGACTTTGTTTCTAGATTTTCAGTTACGGAATAGAAATCAGTTAATGATCAGTTTGATGACGTTGATGCGTTTGAAATCTGTCAAATTGAAAATTTGCAAGTCATAGTAAAAATTCTTACAGGCTGCATCTAATGATAACAAATGATCACGATTACTAAATTCATTAATTGGGGTTGAAAAGATTCATCCTGCAGAGAGATTTGGAATTGAACAGTGGGAATTTTCAATTCAGAGGTGGTGTATAATGCGTGGTCACAGAGTACTGGTGCCTGAAATTTTAAGAAAACAAATTTTAAAAGAATTACATGTTGCACATTTTGGTATTACTAAGCTCATTTGGCTAGGAGCTCCTTTGGCTGACATTGAGGAATTGGCTCGTAATTGCTCAATGTGTGCTAAAAATAGAAACAATCCTGCACCGCAAAAAGCCCATCCGTGAACTTTTCCATCTAAACCATTTGAAAGAGTCCAAATAGATTTTGCTGGTCCATTTCAGTTACATTATTTCTTAATACTGATAGATGCATAAAGCAAATGACCTGAGGTTCACATTGTACCCTATATTACTACAAAAATAACTATCAGACAATGGTACCCAGTTAACATCTTAACAATTTAGACAATTTTTACAAGCCAATGGCATTACACATAAGATTACAGCACCATACCATCCGGCTACAAATGGCCAAGTTGAACGATATGGTCAAACAATTAAATCAAAATTGCTATCAATGAATGATGTGGGTAAACCGACTAGTAAAGAAAATATAAATTTTAGATTATGTCAAATTCTGACTCATTATCGTATTACACCACACCCAGTTACTGGGAGATCTCCTTCAGAGATTGTTTTAAATTTTCCTGAACATACTAAATTTCATTTAATGATAACTTAACAGTCAAGAGATTGTTTACCTAAACTCAGTATTCAAGAAAAGTATGACACTTGTAAAAAATGGCGAGTTGGTTCTTGCATAGCTGTTAGAAATTATTTAGGTAGCAGAAAATGGAAATTTGGTAGCATTACAAAACAAAAAGGATTGTTACATTATGAGTTAAACTAGATGATGGTAGAACATGGACTAGACATTTTGATGTCTGTTGGTGATAAAGTTTATAACCATATCATTATGGGAAACCAAGGTTCAAAGTATAATGTATTTTTTTTGTTTGATGTATTTTCAGACCAAAAATGTCTGAAAATTTTATTCTCCAAAATCATGAATATTTACCAAATGATATACATTTACAAACAAAAGGTGATAGTTCAATTGAAAACGAACTGAATAACATTTTCTTTGTGTTTAGAGTCAAAACTTGACTCCAGGAAAAGAATTTTCTTTCTTCTTTGTTACACTCAAAATATTACTTTAATTTTTTTATTCTGATAATGCTTATTATATGAGGTAATGCATTTTTTTTTGTGGGGGAAAAGTTGACGCAACACGCAAAACACGCAACATTACGTTGTAACAGCTGTGAGTGAATCTCATGTACGAATATATATTTTCTACTGGCTCCGAAGAAAATGCACAAGGCAATCATCCTTTTAACCAAATGTAGCCGACGTACGAGTCATGAAATCACAGACTGGAATAGGTAGTTGTTCTAGGATGGTACAGCAGCAGGATAGCTGTCACATGTCTAATGAATGTACGTCATTGTGTACGATTCTACAAGTTATGTATACTGCGTATCGGAATGTACTCCGGTAGTTTTGTTACATTACCTCTGTTAATAAAATCAGTGTTTCGAAAAGCTTGCGTTAGTTTTTATGATTGCCCTACGGTCACAACAATGCTCTCCTCTCTTTGCATTTGGTATATTATAATATCGGCTTTGAGATTAGAAATCGTTTAAAATGTATATATTTTTACAATCTTTTTGTTTATCTCATTCTTTACAGAAAGGTCTACAAACGTAAAACTTTATTTGAAACTATCATGCACTCTTGTTCTGAGCAATCGCAATTTTATCATCAAAGTTTTGAACTGGTATTAATTTGTAAGAAAATTTATTGAATTTTAAAATGAACAGTAACATATGTTTGCATGAATTTAAAATATTTGGGATTAAAATCCTTGATTTAAGTAGCTCTATCGTTAAAATTTAAGATCATTTGTTTTGTTTTCCAGAATTCATTTCATGACTTAGTATTCAATTTGTTTAACTATTCTTGAATTAAGATTTGTTTAACATTGTTGTTCTAGCAGTACAATTCCTCATGTCCTATTATTGTCTTCTTTATTTACATCTGCAATATGCAGTGACAGCTTTGCACGAATCTTCAGATCATGAGATGCAAAAGCTTGTTATTTTTGCAAAAAATACCTATTGCAGTTATTGCTGGAATTATGCATTGAATCTTTAAACAGATTTACAACTTTCAGCATTTTGAGTTTATTATTTAGGCGACGGTTAGGTATTACTGGACTCACAGGCGTCATTAAAGGTGGAGGGGGGGGGATGCGTCCCCCCTAATATCTGAGGTTTGTGTTTACGTCCCCCTTAAATCTGTGATATAAAAAAATCGTAAATTTTACTTTTCTTTATATACTTTTTATTATTCATTATTATTATTTGTCATAATCATTACTGTTACTATTTTTAGTAATTATCACTATTTAATAGATTAAGGGTTAAGGTAACAAAATGACGTAAGGTAATCATAAAAACAACAACGCGAAAGGATGCCAAGCTGATGTTTAGGGTATTGTAACCTAATTTCTCCTCAGAAATGCATAAAGACGATGTTTTGAGACATAATATTTTCAATATTCCGGACCTTACGGAATTTCCCCCCTCCCCATAAAAAAACTGCTGATGACGCCCATGACTGGACTAAAAAATGTAAACCCATTAATAATGGAAGATTGCTTTCTCACAATACAGACGAGCCACTTTGTTACATTATCAGTAGTTTTGAGTTAATGTTTATGGAACGCTTCCATTGCATGACATGTATGCTCTGTTTAATAAACTTCCAGAGTAGAACAACACATTAAACAATTTGAAAGCTTTTATGACTGCTTATGTTATCTGAGTTCTTCTTCTCGGTGAGTAGGTTAAGTTTAACAGCCATAAGAGTTAATTTTTTATTTCTGGTTTTCTTAAGTAAGGTTTTAATTTGTGTATACAGGATGTGTCTCCATAATTCTACCAAACTTTACCATGTCATTCAGCAGGTCAACCAAGATGGATGAATTTGGTAGGAAACCGTTTGAGAGGAAGGGTTATCATTCCTCTCTACTTCAAAATAATGCTCCTGCTGGAACTCTTGTAAAACGATAAGTATATGTAAAGTAAAATGGTAAATATCACTAAACAAATATTCTAGTGCTAAACCACTTCTACGTAATACCATAGATCATGAATAATAAAATAGATCATGCATGCATACGGGGTCTGTGTGCCGAAAAAAGGTTGTCGGGAAAATAGTGCATGATCGCTCCGCGAGGTAGCGCTAGGGAGAAATCATTGCCGCTTCCGTCGTTTCCCCAATAGATAAGGCCACTATCGTCGAATTTCCAGTATTGCATTGGATCGGAGTTCTATTATGTTATCCAAATACAATGGTAATACTGACTTTTAAATAATTGCCTTAAAAGAAAAACATCTGACATTATTAATATACATATTTGCCTTTCCATCCGAGCTAGGGAGGGTCTGGCGCCCCTCTACCTCCTGTTGGGAGTTTGTTTAAATATTTTTTCCAATGGCTAAATTTGACTTTAAAGAATTTCTTAGTGTAGTTTTTCCGAAAATTAAAAACCGATATTAAAATTTTTGTTGCACCGCTATCCCTTCTGAAGTGAAGTAGCAGTGACTCTGCGGAAGATTGATAGTGGTGATTCCTGTGTGTTTGATGTAGCCCTATTTGTTGTGATATTGTTTTCTTAAATAATTTAACAGTAGAAAGAGAATAAATAAATTGTGTTACACAAAAATATAATAAATCATTCAATTATCAAAGGTTTAGAAAAGTTTCAATTCAGTTATAATAATAATGTTGAGAAAATAAATATAGAGAGTTTTTCGTAGTATATTCAAATAATTTTGTAGTTATTACTGCATATAAAGGTGTGAGAAAATGGTTGTGGTTAATAAACACAGTGCTCTAAAAAAGGTTGTGCAGTGGTAAATATTTACAGGAACTAACATTTCAAGAATTACTAATTACTTCTACAAACATTGTAATATAATTGTGTTTAGGTCACATTAGAACTATGTTCTGTAAAATATGTATTTAACTTGTTAGAAAATTCTAAAGATAAAATCCAAGAACTGGACAAATCTGGAATTTATTGTATAAACTGTGAAATGTGTCCGAAGAAATATATAGGCCAAACCAAAAGAAGTATGAAGACAAGAACATTTTTCTCATATAAAGTACAATAGGCCAGATAAATCTGCTATGGCTAAACATTGTTTAGATGAAAACCATCATTTTAAAATTAAAAACTCTGTATTATTGAAAAATGTAACTAAACTTAACACAATAGATGCTTGGGAAACTTTTTATATTAACAAACATAGTAAAATAATTGTAAATAATGAATTAGGACCAATACAAAATTCTATATTAATATAAAAATAATGTATTGTATGCGATTATTATTAGGTTAGTAACGTTTTTAGTTATATAGTTATTGTTAGGCTAGTTATAATATCGCAAGGCAATTGGTAAAGCCCCACTAATGTAACGTAGTCTTAAGCCACGCCCCTTTGAATTCTGTATAAATACGGGTGATGCCGGAGCACTGTAAACTAGTTATAGTTTGACTATAGTAGCTCGTGCATCACTGAAGATGGCGACTTTGTCGTTGAAACGCGTTTGAATTAATAAACGTATTAGTTGTGAGATTTTGTGTTCTACGTTTATTCTATCAAATTTAACTTGTTCTATACCATAAAGTACCAATTGTGACAATTTAATTTTCGTTACGTCATTGGTGACGTTGTGTTTATTACTATAAATAATTAACACTAACAAGTAAAAACAATTACAACAGAAACTCATTTTATTACAATTATTCATTAATACAAAATTAACATTAAAAATAATAAATTACAACGAAAACACATTGCATTATAATAATAATTAATACAAGATTAACATTAAAAATAATACATTAGTATGTACAGTATTTTTAAAAAAGATACAAAAGTTTTTAAACATCATTTATAATAACGCTAAAAGGTAAATTACATCACAGTTATCACTAACGAGAAGTAGTAAAATCAAAACATAAATTATTCAGACCCAGGATACAGTTACGTCCAATCATATTAGAAACAAAATATTTACCTGAATCCTGAGTCTACCTACTAAAACGTGAAATAAAACAAAATTACCACTTTTTAAAACAGTTTTATTTTAAACATATTGTTGTGTTTTAACTGAAAGACCCACTCTTTTCTAGGCAAGAGTGTGTGTTGTGTGTGGTGCGTGTATGGACATATGGGAACAGAACCACGAACATACGACTCAGTTAATGAGGCCCGGAGTGTAAGGAAATGTAGTAGAAAATAATAAAAAATAACACGAAAAAAAAGCGGTATACAGGGTGTAAACCAATGGTACAGACCATGGTAACAATTGTGGTACAAATTGGTCGGTAGTCACTGGTATGTGTTGTATGGTGTTTGTGAGTGTTGGGTAGTCACGAACCTCATCGTATGTGCGTGATACCAACATATATACGTTGTTAGTGTTAAGTCTTCAGCTACCATTCTTCCAACGTTACAGTGGTGGGAAGAAAGATGTTAGCAACGTGTATGTTTGCTCATGACTGAATTTCAACAATCAAAAACACCAATAAGATGCATTCTGTTGTTATAGAAATAAATAAATAACGACAACTATTAGTGTATCTATTGTTACAATTTATCAATTTGAAATACATTCATTTTAATAGGGTGATTTTTAAGTATGGAAACGGCTTTATATTGCGCAACTGGGACGTTCTTGGCGGTAGAAACTTATGCCAACCTGTACAGTTTTAAAAATCCTACTTTTTGGTGGTTTTGAAATTTTTGTCCGCCATCTTGGTTCCGCCATATTGGATTTAACTGTATTATTTTAAATGAGATGATGGTCATATGACACATCACCTCAATGTGAAATTTCAAAAGAAAAACAATGGCGCAAACCGTTTTTTGATAGATGCCTTCGTTGTAGAGTTATTAGCATTCAAAGTTGCAGTTTTGAGAAAATTGTGTTCACAATAAAATTAGGTAGAACGCACTGCACTATCCAATTTTAAATTTTTTATTCATGAAGTATTTAAAAAACTAAATTTAAATTCTGGTTAGATATGATAATAATAAGTATAACAATAAATGGACATAGCAACAACTAAAAATAAGTGGCTAATAGGTATCTAAAAGATCAGCTGCGACAATTTGTTAAAAAATTATTTCATATTCTGTTTGCAAGATCTGCTGTTAATTTACAACAATTAACTTTCTTTCATGTACTAACATTACAATTTATACTACAACTTGATTTGATATTGCTAGTAAAAATAAAGTTTTAGGCCAAGTTGTTCATTATTAGTGCCTTCTGTTTATTCCGTTCATTAAATTACAAAAATTCAAATTGGAATGCCTCCTTTAAGTGAAACTGAAAGAATAACGCTGCTGATGATGCATGGGTATGGTGATAGAGTACGGCCTTTACAAGAGGTATGTGATTTATTTAATAATACATTTCTAAACCGAGAACCGATTTCTAAATCCACTGTGAGCAAGACAGTACGACGATTTGAAGAAACCGGTACTGTAAATAATCGACCTCGCACCGGTAGGCCACGAACTGTTACAACTGATGCAAATTCTTTAGATGTATTGCAGTATTTTGTTGACGACCCGCATTCATCAATTAGACAAGTTGTTGACCAACATGTCATAAGTTATTCTTCAATCCAAAAAATTCTCAAGACAAATAAATTTCACCCTTATAAGCTACACTTGGTGCAAGAACTTTCGGAAGACGATTTTGACCGCAGAGTAGAGTACTGTGATACAGTTAATGCAAAAATTAGACATTGACAATAATTTTTCTAATTTAATAGTATTTTCTGATGGGGCAACGTTCCTGTTAAATGGTGAAGTGAATAAGCAAAACTGTAGATATTGGAGCACAAATAATCCCAGATGGATGATGGAAGCTCATACGCAACATCCTCAGAAAGTAAATGTTTGGGCGGGAATCGTTGGTCATTGTATTGTAGGACCTTTTATTTTAGATGGAAATTTAACAGGAGAAACTTACTGCGACTTGTTAGTGAGTAGGATTATACCAAATATCCGGGAAACTCTTGGACAAGATTTGGATAACTTATGGTTTCAACAAGACGGGGCACCACCTCACTATTATCTAAGGGCACGGCAAATTTTAAATGAACATTTTCCAAATCGCTGGATAGGTCGTAGAGGAGAAATAGAATGGCCTGCGAGGTCACCAGACCTCTCTCCTCTTGATTACTATTTTTGGGGGTACCTTAAACAAAAAGTTTACCAGACAAAGCCTGCAGATATTAACGAATTGAAGAGAAGAATAATTGATGAACCTGCTCGTGTACCACCAGACATGATACAAAAAGTTACAAACTAATATTATTCCAGGTTAGCACACTGCCAAGCTGTAGAAGGGAAGCATTTTGAACATTTACTTTAGAAAGGTATTCTGTCAAAATTAGTTAAATACTTTATTTAAATTTAGTTTTTTAGATACTTCATGAATAAAAAATGTAAAAATGGATACTTCATGAATAAAAAATGTAAAAATGGATAGTGCAGTGCGTTCTACCTAATTTTATTGTGAACACAATTTTCCCAAAACTGCAACTTTGAATGCTAATAACTCTAAAACGAAGGCATCTATCAAAAAACGGTTTGCGCCATTGTTTTTCTTTTGAAATTTCACATTGAGGTGATGTGTCATATGACCATCATCTCATTTAAAATAATAAAGTTAAATCCAATATGGCGGAACCAAGATGGCGGACAAAAATTTCAAAACCACCAAAAAGTAGGATTTTTAAAACTGTACAGTTTAGCATAAGTTTCTACCGCCAAGAACGTCCCAGTTGTGCAATATAAAGCCGTTTCCATACTTAAAAATCACCCTACTTTATGATAATAATAAATCGACCAAGCGGTTGAACCGATGACGTGAGTTGAGTGAATTTTCAAAGTTAAGTTTGTATGTTTTCGGGTTTCGACCAACTATTTGGGAAATTGGTCTATAACGAAGACGTTGAAAAACTGCCTGTACGAAATGTATAAGAATAATTTATTTATGCATCCCAGCCGTCGGCCTCGTAAGAGAAACTTCCCCACTGTAAAAACCCCCCTCGTGGATTTGAACCAAGTAATTTTATGTTATTAGCGAATTTCCATAGGAAAAATGAGAAATTGCAGTGGAACTTATGGTAAGACCCAAGGTCGGGAGTATCAAATGAGCACCGATCATGGTCCCCAGAACACGTTTTGGGGAGTCATTAAAAATCATATATAGGTATATATTTACTAGCTGGCCCGATCCGGATTTGCACGAATAGACAAATCAAAGTTAAATGCATATTAACAAAAAATATATATATTAATAAATATATTATACTATGCATTTCTTATGAGGATTTTTAGTAACTTTAAACCTCCAAACACACTTAAAATTTAGATTTTTTTGAAAACCTTAGCGAGCACCTATGGCCCTAGAGGAAGCTACATACCAAATTGTGTTCCAATCCGTTCAGTAGTTTTTGAGAAATCGTGATGAGTCAGTGAGTGAGTGGTGTTTGGCTTATTATATATATATATGTGTTCGCACTCTAGCGGCCACATTATAAGTCCGATTTGGTTCAAATTTGGTACACATGTTGGCTGTCTACGTCGCTCGTACGAGTTTGTTAGCCAAAAAATCCAACAATCGGAAGCACGTTTTTTGACCGGAAGTAAATTTTTTTTTAGATTTTTAATACGGTAGTGAATTTGTTTTGAGTTTTTTCTACAAATATAAATGTAGGATGTTATACTGCACATTTTGTTATTTTACGCGACCTTATAGCTCGCTTGGTTCCCCCAAAATCGATCAAAACGTAAAATACCATAGAAGTACCCGGTTCAAAGCCATGTGGTGTATCCTACCGTGGGGTTGGAGTGCGAAGCACGCAATGCATTGTGTATTGAAGATACTCCCAATACGAGGGTTGGCGTGTGAAGCATGCAATGTTTTGTATGTTGAAGATACTCCCAATATTCGGAATGGAGTACGAAGCACGCAATGCTTTGTGTATTGAAGATACTCCCAATATGCGGAATGTCATTAAATGTTTTGGGGTGTCATTAAAAATCATATATATATATATGTAGGTCTATATATGTGTTCGCACTCTAGCGGTCGCATTATAAGTGCGATTTGGTTCAAATTTGGTACACATGTCGGTTGTATACGTCGCTTGGACGAGTTTGTTGGCAAAAAAATCCAACAACGAAAAGCATGTCTTTTTACAGGAAGTAACTATTTTTGGGGATTTTTCCTACAAGAATGAATTTTTTGTACAGTTTTTTCTATAAATATAAATGTAGGATGTTATTCTGAACATTTTTTTTTTCGCGACCTTATAGCTCGCTTGGTTCCCCCAAAATCGATCAAAACGTAAAATACCATAGGAGTACCCGGTTCAAAGCCATGTGGTGGATTCTACCGTGGGGTTGGCGTGCGAAGCACCCAATGCATTGTGCATTGAAGATACTCCCAATATGCGGAATGGCGTGCGAAGCACATAATGCTTTTTGTATTGAAGATACTCTCAATATTCGTAATGGCGTGCGAAGCATTTTGCTATTCAGCACCGTCGTGAATAGACCTATTTCCCAAATTGTTGGTTGAAACCCTAAAACATAGGCCTATACATTTAATTTTGGAAATTTACTCAACTCACGTCAGCGGTTCAGCTGCGAGGTCGAATTATTTTACGTTTTGATCGATTTTGGGGAACGATACAAGCTATAATGACTTGTAAAAAATCAATTATAAATATTGAAGAATAATGTATTATATTTATTTTTTTACTTGAAACAGCAAAAATTTTCATTCTAGTACGAATAATGTGTGGTCATTTTATTCGCCTAAAATCTTTTAAAACTTTTAGTTTCAAATTCCAGTCATAATATTATAGAAGTTGGCATTTTTAGTGCCGTATCATCTAAACAAAACAAAAATCTGGCCTATTATTAAATAGGTTTAGGCTGAAAACCTTTTAAGGAGTTAATGCAACAAAGACAAACCTTATCTCGATATAAAAATGACATTAAACTTCCATCATCTCGCTCTCTCTTGCGTTCTACTTAATTATATGTATTGCTAGTAGTTTATTTAGACGGGAACATGCTAAAGTATTATGTTTTTCCAAAATCATATCTATTTTATTGGAAATAGAATTTTTCTGAATTTCTAACCGCTAACTTATAATAAATAAATTATCATATTTAGGCTACTCACTCTTGATATTTTTTGTTAGCTGTTCAGCTTTGGATTTAGTTATATTTCAACATAATATCCGATCTTAACAGAACTAAGGTCGCAATTCATGTAAATTTTAAATAAATAAATAGTAAAGAATGCCTAAGATGTTTCTTATGGTCTAGATTTCTGTAGCTTTTAGTAGACTACTAGAATTTCAATATTCACTATTTTTACTAATTATTAGCGAATTTCCATATGAATAATGAGCTATTACAGTGGCCCTTATGGTAAGACCCAAGGTCGGGAGTAGCAAATGAGCACCGATCATGGTCCCCATAAAACCATAAAACGTTTTGGGGATAAAAATCATATATATATATCCTTATATATAATTCTGTAAGCGAAATTTTAGATTCAAAATTGTGAGAATTTGGTAAATCGGAGGATGATGGGAGAGGTATCAAATTAAAGATATCGATTCAAGGAACGAGGGAAAAATATAAGTTTTTTCTAAAATTAAAAACTAATGGGTTTTTGGGGTCCCCGAAAAACGAAAAATCCCCATAAGAAATACATGACAATTTAAAAACATCTGCTTTGTTTACATTAAAACATTTGGTATTAAATAAATAAATTAAAAACATAAAACAGCTGTTCTGTAGTTTACATTAAAACATTTAATAGATACTAATATTATAAAGAGGTAAAGTTTGTTTTTTTTGTTTGTTTGTATGTAGGGGGTAATCTCTGGCACTACAGAACCGATTGATAAAATAGTTTTACTAATAAAAAGCTACACTATCCCTGAGTAACATAGGGTATAATTAATTTCGATAAAAACCTTTTATTTATTTCAATATTTGTAAATTAGTCGGAAAAAGTTCTTAGGTTAGGCCTAGAATGATAAACCAACACATGTATTTACATTTATTACCATAGCAACCAATTGAATAAAATAACAGATACCGTAATGTAGCTGGTTGCTCCAATATTTCCAATAACAGCTGATTTCAAAATTTGAAGCAATCATTTTTGTATTTCTAGCTTTTAGGTTAGGGTTTTAAAGTGTAGACCTGAGCCTTGCTGGTTCTTTTAACCATTATTATTACTGATGTTATAAAATATACGAAACAATTTGATTTGAACATTTAACATTATTTACCATCTTAGTTTTGAGGTTATTTTAATCCTACAACTTTATTATAAATAAAACATAACATATGTTTTTGGAAGGTTCCATTTGGGTTTGGCGTGCGGAGCACGCAGGGGTCTCCCCTAGTATATGTATATATGTGTTTGCACTCTAGCGGCCGCATTTTAAGTCTGATTTGGTTTAAATTTTGTACACATGTTGGTTGTCTACGTCGCTCAGACGAGTTCGTTAGCCAAAAAAATCCAACCACAGGAAGTACGTTTTTTGACCGGAAGTAACTATTTTTTAACATTTTTACTACGAGAATAAAAATTTTTTGAGTTTTTTCTAAAAATATAAATGTAGGATGTTATTCTGCACATTTTGTCTTTTTACGCGACCTTATAGCTCGCCTGGTTCCCCCAAAATCGACCAAAATGTAAAATACCATAAAAGTACCCGGTTCAAAGCCAAGTGGTGCAAACTCGCGAGGCCACTAGGCGCAAACAAACTCTACTAATATTTTGCGTACACACAAACAGCTGTTCAACACCTTCGTCAGTAGACCTATTTATCAAATTGTTGGATGAAACCCTAAAACATAGGCATATAAACTTAATTTTAGAAATTTGCTTAACTCACGTCAGCGGTCCAGCTGCGTGGTCGAATTATTTTAACTATTTGTTAACTTTGGGTTTTGTTTAACTTTTCTGCGTTTTGTTGTTGTCTACTATATATATTATACTATGTCAAGAAATATTAAGGCTGAAAATTTCTTCATTGGAGGCCCGAGAGTTCAAACGCCGACTACAAGTTGGCCTTGGTTCGAATTTACAAATTTATTTATTAAACTTTTTATTAATTTCAAATATAAAATTACTTAATATATTGTACAAATTGCTTAAAACCCTTGTAATTAAATAAACATGTTTAAATTAACACCAGGGGTACCGGCGCGTGGCGATTTCGCTCGCAGATATAAATAAATTAATGGAAGAAAATTGGATAAATTTACTGTTTTCTCTGACCCGAAAACGCATGGTGAGTTTCGTACAAATCGATTTGTGTTTCAAATTCAGGCCTACATACATGACCAGCTGCACAGTAGGAAAAATCCTCTAAATAGTACTAAAATCCTGCTAAGTAGGTTATTTTTGCCGTAGGTATTTTTTTCAACTAAGAATACGGAGTTGAATTTGGTGGGACATTTTTTTGATGAGGTTTCACACTACTTTCTTTGCCATATTCGATCTACATGAATGCTATGTCATTCAGTTGTATCTCAAAATAGTATGGTTGAGTATGTTTTCTTAGTTTTGAGTAGGCTACTATTAGCAATAACGTTATTAACATAATTATGTAATTGACAGTAGCCTACAATATCAGTAGCTTGTTTTACTTTAACATTTTAGAATATAGCGTACTTCTTTTCCTAAATTTGAGAGCTTATATAATATTTAAGCTGGGTGATTTCCCAGGTTTGGGAAGCATAGGTATAGTTTTTAATTATTTCATTTAATTCTTGTGAGTTTCATCCACATGCTCTGAGCAATTTGTGAGATAAGGGTAAACAAAGGAAATATATACCTGTAAAACACGAAAAAACTACAATTTTTAATGTGATAGGCTTGTGAAGGAGTGATGCAGTACCCTAATTTAAAAATTTGTTCATCCATCCGCAAGCAAGTTTCCACTCCACAAAAATTCGAAATTGTCCCTCAATTTCATTGAGATACATCGGTGACCTTAATACCATGAAAACTCACAATTAATTAAAATTTCGTATTTCTCAAAGTGGGGCTGGATTCGTTTTGATTTGACCTGAACTAAATTATTTAGGGTTTTATGAAGCCACTAAAAATTCTCATTTAAACTTTTTTAGACCTTATTTTTAGTCAGAACAGGTTTAAAGTGCATTAAGTTCGGTGCATTAAATTTAAAATTCATGAAACATGAAATATTGTTTACTAGTGAAAAAGCCTCCCGAGGTCGGCTGAAAAAGTCCGAAGTCAAAATGAATCCACAGAAGTAGATATCAATAGTATCATTTGTCGAATATTTTCAAAGACATTTTTAGAATGCTCGTGCGACCCTGTCATTAAACTTTGAATTAATGCAGAGAGGTCTTAATTGGTTCCAATACAACTTTGCCTTTAGAACAACACTGATTGAAATGTTTGTCCCATGACCTTTCTTCTTTGAAATGTTTTGCATTGCAGAAATTTCATCGCTCAGTAAGCTCACCACAATTATGTTGTTCGGCATTGTCATCGAATACAAATGTGCTTGCAGTTCTAATAGTTGGTATATGATGAATATTGTTTGGGGTTCTAAGTCGTGCAGCTAGTGTTGGAGCTATCTCTCGAACTTGGTCCAAGTTCTCCATATTATCTCTTCGACAGCGCTTGTTGGCAGCATTATCGATGTAACGAATATCCCCTCGCTTTGTGCGTGTCATTTTACTGGATGTATCGCTGTTGCTTGAGATGTTGGGTGTCAAGAATTTTGCAAAGATTCAATATTTACAATAATGTCTTCCATCAAAGTAACGACTTCTTCCTCCTTATGACCGAAGTTTAGTATTTTAAAATTAGGCCTGCTAAAAGAGTTAAGTACATTTTCACAAATTGTTCTTTCAGGTTGAATTTTGAAATTTGCTTTTTTATTATAACTCTTTACACTCTTCAAATGTTGTGTTTTTTTATCTTGTGCCAGAATTTGTTTTTTGTTTACGTAGATTTTTTGGACGTCCAAGTTTAACATTTTGTCCGTTTAAACATTTTTAGAACTTAGCGTTTCTACATCATTATTGTCACTGAATTTTATATCAAAATTAGGCCTACTAAATGAGTTAAGTACCTTTTCCTAATTGTTATTTCAGGTTGAATTTGATTTTTAATTTTGAAATTAGCTTTATTATTACTATAACACTTTACACTCTTAAAATGATGTGTTTTTTCTCTTAGGCCAGAATTGTTTTTTTGTTTACGTAGATTTTTTGGACGTCCAAGTTTAACATTTTTGACCATGTTAAAACTTAACGTTTCTGCGTCATTATTTTCACTGAATTTTATATCAAAATTAGGCCCACTAAATGAGTGAAGTACATTTTTCCATGTTGAATTTGATTTTTAATTTTGAAATTAGTTTTATTATTATTATAATTCTTTACACTCTTAAAAATGTTGTTTTTTCTCTTAGGCCAGAATTGGTTTTTTGTTTAAGTAGATTTTTTAACAATGTTATTGAAGATCAAAATACCAAAATGGCCGGAATCTCGGTTTCCAGAAAATTTGAGCTACATATATTCTATATCCATTTCCAATTAACGTCTCGTAATTAGTCAAATCATTAGTGAAAATGTGGAATTTTAACTGAGGGAAAATTTTTGTTGTAGCTGTGATTTCTACATGGCCTTCATGTACATCATCATTAATCATAAGCTTTTTGTAGTCTGAAAAGTTTTTAATATGTTTTCCATAAGTTATTTGGTCACCAATAATAAACTGGGAATAGTAATGCCAATTATTTTCAACTTCATTTACAACCTATGGTCTAATATCTTTGTAAAAATTTTGTGTTCCTAAAAAATGAGGATACACACCTAAAAAAACAGTTTCCATCTCCACATACTTTTTCTATTGTGGCCATTATTTAAAAAAATACAACTTACTACTAAACTACTATTTAAAACAATTACTTACTATGAATAGTTCATTATAAACACTATAGACTCAAAATAAACCCATAACCGGATTTAAATAATGCTAAACAAAATCAGTATCTACTTAAAATAATAATTGCAATCAGCTGATTTTGCAATATTAGTTGTTTTTCAAATATCAACTGTTTTTCAATTATTAGTTGTTTTTCAAATATCAGCTGTTATTAAACAAATATTTAATACAGTAGTGTGATTTTATGACTAATGCTGGAATTGGGTTCATGTTGTAATTATTTCAAAAAAATATAATCATAAAATAAAGTTGAAAATAATATTTTTTTAAATAAATGACTAAATATTCATTTAAAACAAACCGTGTGAAAATTTATCCTGTATTTCTATAGAAATATACATCAATCAAAAAACTATTAAAAACTTTTTTTTAAATCAAATGATGAAATACGTAAAATTGGCATTTCATAATTAATTTTTTTATACGGTAATAATGGTAATGTTTTGGTTTATTTAAAACAAACCCTGAAGATCTGCAGAAATAGGTAAAAGATCTACATAGGATTATAATTTCAAACCAAAAACCTCTAAAAAATTCACAGATAAATACAACGGTGAATAGTTAATATTTCATGTTAATTTGTTCATAATAATGACTGTATTTTATTTCAATTAAAACAAACCACACTAAAATCAGCCAAATAGATCTAGAGAAATAGGTATTTTTAAACTAAAACCAAAAAAATCTGGAAAACTGCTCTTTTAAGTATAGCAATGGAAAAAGGTACATTACATAATTGTTTGATAATAATGACTATAATTAAGTTTATTTAAAACAAACCGCACTAAAATCAACCGAGTAGATAGATCTCCAAAAATAGGTATCAATAGGGTTTTAACCTAAAAAAAAAAAAAACTGGAAAGGTGCTCTTATAAGAACACTGATGAAAAAAATTAACATTTCGTAATTTTTTGATAATAATGACTCTATTTTATTTGAATTAAAACAAACCACACTAAAATCATCCAAATAGATCTAGAGAAATAGGTATCAATAGGGTTTTAAAATAAAACCAAAAAACTGGAAAGTGCCCGTATATTTTTGATAATGACGACTACAGTTTATTTCATTTAAAACAAACCACACTAAAAACGGCCAAGTAGATCTCCAGAAATATGTGTCAATAGGGTTTTAACCTAAAACCAACAAATTCAAAAACTGCTCTTTTAAGTAGCAATGGAAAAATTTACATTTCATAATTTTTTGATAATAATGACTATAGTTTAGTTTATTTAAAACAAACCGCACTAAAATCGGCCTGGCAGATCTCCAGAAATATATATCAATAGGGTTTTAACATAAAACAAAAACAAAAACTGGAAAAGTGCCCTTATAAGTACAAAAATAAAAATAAATTCACATTTCATATTTTTTTGATAATGATGACTATATATATTTTTATTTTGTTTAAAACAAACTGCACTAAAATCAGCAAGGTAGATCTCCAAAAATAAGTACCGGTATCAATAAGGTTTTAACTCTAAACCAAACAAATTTTAATTTCATAATTTTTTGATAATGATGACTATAGTTTATTTCATTTAAACAAACCGCACTAAAATCAGCCTGGTAGATCTCTAGACATAGATATCAATAGGGTTTTAACCTAAAACCAAAAAAACTGAAATAGCGCCCTTATAAGTACAAAAATGAAAAAAATTTAAATTTCATAATTTTTTGATAAAAATACTGTACTTTATGTCATTTAAATCAAACCGCACTATAATCGGCCGGGTAGATCTCCAGAAATAGAAATCAATAGGGTTTTAAAATAAAATAAAAAAAAAAAATAAAAAGCGCCCTTATAAGTACACCAATGAAAATAATTTAAATTTCATAATTTGTTTGTTAAAAATTACTGTAGTTTATGTCATTTAAAACAAACCGCACTAAAATCGGGCGGGTAGATCTCCAGAAATATATATCAATAGGGTTTTAACGTGAAACCTAAAAAACTCAAAAACCGCTCATAAAAGTACAAAAATGGAAAAAATTTACATTTAATACTTTTTTGATAATGATGACAACATTTTCTGCCATGTAAAACAAATAGCAATAAAATCGGCTAGGTAGATTTTCAAAAATAACTATCAATAGGATTTTAACATAAAAACAAAAAAACTCAAAAAGTGCCCTTTTAAATATGCCCATGTAATAAAATTGACATTTCATAATGTTTTTAATAATGACAACATTTTCTGTCATTTAAAACAAACAGACCTAAAATCGGACCGGTAGTTCTTCAGAAATAGCTATCAATAGGATTTTAACATAAAACCAAAAAATCTCAAAAGTGCCCTTTAAATATACCCATGAAGTAAAATTGACATTTCATAATTTGTTTATAATAATGACAAAATTTCTGTCAATTAAAACAAACAGCACTAAAATCGGCCTCGTAGATCTTCAGAAATAGCTATAAATAGGATTTTAACATAAAAGCCAAAAAACTAAAAAAGTGCCCTTTTAAATATGCCCATGAAATAAAATTGACATTTCATAATTTTTGATAATAATGACAACATTTTCTGTCATTTAAAACAAACAGCACTAAAATCGGCCTGGTAGATCTTCAGAAATAGCCATCAATAGAATTTTAACTTAAAAGGCAAAAAACTCAGAAAGTGCCCTTTAAATATGCCCATGAAATCAAATTGACATTTCATAATTTTTTGATAATAATTACAACACTGTCTGTCAATTAATACAAACAGCACTAAAATCGGCAAAGTAGATCTTCAGAAATAGCTATCAATAGGATTTTTACATAAAAGCCAAAAAACTAAAAAAGTGCCCTTTTAAATATGCCCATGAAATAAAATTGACATTTCATAATTTTTGATAATAATGACAACATTTTCTGTCATTTAAAACAAACAGCACTAAAATCGGCCTGGTAGATCTTCAGAAATAGCCATCAATAGAATTTTAACTTAAAAGGCAAAAAACTCAGAAAGTGCCCTTTAAATATGCCCATGAAATCAAATTGACATTTCATAATTTTTTGATAATAATTACAACACTGTCTGTCAATTAATACAAACAGCACTAAAATCGGCCAAATAGATCTTCAGAAATAGCTATCAATAGGATTTTTACATAAAAGCCAAAAAACTCAAAAAGTGCCCTTTTAAATATGCCCATGGAATAAAATTGACATTTCATAATTTTTTGATAATATTAACAACATTTTATGTCATTTAAAACAAACAGCACTAAAATCGGCCCGGTACATCTTCAGAAATAGCCTTCAATAGAATTTTAACTTAAAAGGTAAAAAACTCAAAAGTGCCCTTTTAAATATGCCTATGAAATCAAATTGACATTTCATAATTTTTTGATAATAATGACAACATTTTCTGTCAATTAAAACAAACAGCACTCAAATCGGCCCGGTAGATCTTCAGAAATAGCTATCAATAGGATTTTAACATAAAAGCCAAAAAACTTAAAAAGTGCCCTTTTAAGTATGCCCATGAAATAAAATTGACATTTCATATTTTTTTGATAATAATGACAACATTGTCTGTCAATTAATACAAACAGCACTAAAATCGGCCCAGTAGATCTTCAGAAATAGCTATC
>JAGFPH010001334.1:183138-205240 GCA_018207615.1 Philaenus spumarius | reverse complement strand
CATACAAGCCAAAAAACTCAAAAAGTGCCCTTTTAAATATGCCCATGGAATAAAATTGACATTTCATAATTTTTGATAATAATTACAACATTGTCTGTCATTTAAAACAAACAGCACTAAAATCGGCCCAGTAGATCTTCAGAAATAGCTATCAATATAATTTTAACTTAAAAGCCAAAAAACTTAAAAAGTGCCCTTTTAAGTATGCCCATTAAATAAAATTTACATTTCATAATATTTTGGTAATAATGACAAAATTTCTGACATTTAAAACACCCAGCACTAAAATCGGCCCAGTAGATCTTCAGAAATAGCTATCAATATGATTTTAACATAAAAACCAAAAATCTTAAAAATTGCCCTTTTAAGTATGCCCATGAAATAAAATTGACATTTCATAATTTTTTGATAATAATGACAACATTTTCTGTCTTTTAAAACACACAGCACTAAAATCGGGCCGGTAGATCTTCAGAAATAACTATCAATAGGATTACCAAACGTTTAAGGGTCTAGTGAATTATTATATAAGTAAGATTAGGAAAATTACAGCGCTTTTATTTCAAAAGTTAATGTATCCAGTGCCCTTTCAGTAGCTGAGTTTCGACTAATTCTTTTAATTTTTCTTTTTCTGTCTAAAACTTGTATTTGTTTGTTGTTATTGTAATAAACGGAATTAAAAATAAAATATAAAAAATAATTTGAGAAATTAAATGACAATATTTACTTTCTGCAACGTCCTGAAGGACTGTGTCTATCATGATTCATACTCTACACAATCATCTAAACTTGGATTACCTAAAGAACAGAAACATCACCAAGACGTGAAACAGAAGCAAGAATGTGCACTGCGTAGTGGAATACTGCTCTACAGTAAATACCACGAAATATTATCGTCGAGGGAGTGGCTTGTGTACACCTAGACCAATGAACACAGAAACTATAAGAAGCGCAATCCCCACGTTAAAAAATTCAGCCCTGTTTTATTTGAATTTGAAGAGGTTGCCACGGCGTTTACTAGGTAGCGGAAGCATCACTGTCGCCACCGTGCCTGTGCTAGAGAGAGACAGAGAATTTCACTCAGAGAGAATGAACGCGTTGGCCCAGCTAATTTTAGGCTAATTTTAGTTGTTGTAGACAATTACCAAGAAATTATGTTTTTAGTTTTTTGTCGATAACTCGGTTATCCTTTGACCTACTGAAACTACAAAAAAAAGCATTGTGCCTGTCGTAAAAAAATTAAATATTTTGTCTCTTGTAAATTTTTTGTAAAGTTAACGGTTTTCAAGATATTCCACGTTAAAAATTTCTAACGGCCGCCATTTTGAAAATTATAAAAATAAATTCTTTGTGTTTGGTACACTTGTTAATCGTAACATATAAAATGCTTCTTCCAAATTTCAACTCGATATCTTATCTATTTCCAGAGTTAAAGTGAGTTTTGTAAAAAAACAAAATGGCGGATTACTTCTAAACCTAGCCGAAATCGAAAAAAATGTTATACTACATTTTCGACTTATTTTTGCATGTAGAATCTGAATATGCATAGATCGATACGATTTACTGAATCACCCTGTATATGGTTGTACGAGAAATGAATTACGGAACGCGATGGTTTGCTTATAGTAGGCCTAATTTTGTAATCATTACTCTTGTGAAGATATCAGGTTCTCAAAGTCAGCAGTCTATTAAACAAATACGTCTAGCCTCGAGCGGAAAATACCAGAGTCCCTAGGATTATTCGAGACTAGCACTTCTCCAGTGCTATATGGCAACGCCGCGCGCCCATACTATTGGCCGCCACGCAACGGTAATCTTTCGAGGTCTAGTGCTCTTGCTCGATCTTGCTGCGGGGCAGTCGGTTGTTAGTAGCACTACCCAAGGCGTATTTGGCACTACCAACACAACGGTGAAGTTGTCGGTATCGTTGCTTTTTTGTGGGGTACTTCAAGCTTAAGAAAAATTAATATGCAGTGAGGGTGGGAAAATCTGAAAATATTTTTTTTTAAATTGTTGGAAAGATCAGACATAAAATATTTAAGATGAAACTATGTCTTAACCGTATTTTTAATAAAAATATGTTTTTAGTACGGATAGTATCCGACTTCTGACCCAACGAACACAGAAAAATAATAGAAAGGTCAATTGAGCTGAAAGCTGTCGCCACCCGTATAGCGCTGCCTACCACAAGATGGCGTCCGCTGCGGATGAGTCACTGTAGTAGCGCGCGCCTAGACCAATAAGAAATCACCTTTGCAAAACCATAACATTTTTAGGTAAATGAGAATGAGCTTAGATAGGCTAAGTTATATTATTTTTTTTCATATTCAACTTGGAAAATGTCTTTACATGCATTTACTATTTTGGTACCATAAAAGCAAAGTTCTGTACATAAAATATTGTTTCTTAAGTAAATACAGTTACAACCTTACTCTGACTTTATTGTTTATTTACATTTACAAACTAAAAGAAACTAATAGTGGGAGATATTAAGGGAGATTTTAAACGGCGGAATATTAAGACTGAAAGTTTTAGTATAAAGCTAATATATTTTTCAAGTATCTAACATAAGTTCTGCAATATAGTAATAAACAATTATTTAAAAATTAAATACTTGTCGGTAACTAATCTAATAAGTTATACTTAGCTGTATATACATAATACAATTATATACTCAAAGTATGCCTTTCAAAACCGTAATTGTAAACTTTAAACTTTAATGCTACCCACTATCTAACTTTTTCATGTCACGATTTAAAAATCACTGTAAACCGTCAACTTAATAATTTAGGTATTACAACTGCATTGAGGTTAAAATTGATACTTTCCTTTCAATTACACCATTCTCATCCACACCTAATATAGTTTAACTGAGTTAAGTTTAAAAATTTTATCTTTACGCTAAGTATTGTAAAACAAGTGTAATTAAAAAGTGCTCACTAAAAATGTACCAGTGTTTGGACCGTCAGTAAGCGGGTTGCCTACCGCAAGATGGCGGCGGTGGCGACAACTACGGTAAGTGCATGTTAGTGCATTTATCCCTTCTATTATTTTTCTGTGTTCGTTGTTGTGACCCCATTCCTACCAACACCCTCCTTCACTGGCAACCCCCCTGCTCGAACCTTTTCATGTCTGGATAACTTATAGCCCCAGTCAACGAATGATTCTAGAAGGAAAGTCAATAAGCGGAAAGACCAACTATGGTACATTGTTTAGGGTACCTAGTAGTATAACATACTAAAAGTCCTTGACCCTAGGGGTGGCGGAAGAGGGGGGAAGGGGGGTTAAAGGTACCATTTTCTGAGTTTTTGCCTATATCTCAGTAGAGGTTGGCTCTACAAAAAATATATAGGTAGAAAAATGTAGAGAATTTTGTCAGCTTTAATTTTGTATACGTATATATTTTTTGTAGGACCAACCCCTACTAAGATATAGGCAAAAAATCAAAAAATGGTACCTTTAACCCCCTCCCCCCTCTTCTGCCACCCCTAGGGTCAAGGACTTTTAGTATGTTATACTACTAGGTACCACAAATAATGTACCATAGTTGGTCTTTCCGCTTATTGACTTTCCTTCTAGTCCCCCCTTTTGGGCATTCGTTGACTAGGCTATTAGGACTACCTGTAGTTTCGTTATTAACCTCTTAGACGTTAGTAACCGTAATTCGATGTGATTATTGTTTCCTATGTAACATTTATGAAGTAAATGTACCAAATTTCAACTCTCTAGCGTCAAAATAAAAAAATAAAAAAAGAAAATTTTGTTTATTGGTTGTTATGTACATTTTCATCCCTTAAACGCAAATAATAAAAATGCAAATGGGGTGCTGTAATTTTATAATGTCGTACCACATAAGAAACAATTGTACAAAATTTCATATATCTATTCTTATGGGAATTAAAGGTGTATTGTTTTAGGATGGTTACCAGATTTTAAATCCTTAAATGTAAGTAATTGAAATATTGTTTATGTCTAGTGTACATTAATAACTTTGCGAAATTTGGTCTCGGTCCATCTGGGCGAGCACACCTAGTTATCTCAGTATACATAAAAAAGCGACTCTCTCGCGTTAGAAAGAGTTGATTTCATGCATTGATCTCTTTGCATTTGTTACATTATATTATCGGATTTGAGATTAGAAAACGTTTATAATGTATGTATTTGTACAATCATTTCTTGACAGCTAAGAAACAAATTAGGCCTACGAACATAAAACTATTTTTTAAATGATCACTATCTTGAACTCAAGGCCTGATTTATTGTATTTTATCAACAAGTTTGAAGCTCTATTAATTTATAAATATAGGCCTATTGAGGACGAAAAGTGTAGTGAATTTTCAAGAAATAATATAGTTTTGCCTAAATTGCTGAATTTAAAATATTTGGGATTAAAGTAATTGATTTAATAAGTAGGCTTATGATTAAATTGTTTGATCTTTTGTTTAGTTTTCCAAAATGTATTTCAGGTCTTAGTAAAATGAGTAAAATATAAAATTAACTGGCTCTGTACATTTACCATGTTGAAAATCCCTAACAGCATGGACTCAGTTAGATATAGTTTGTTGCTTGTATAGGGCCTACCTAAGTAGTTTCTCTTGGAGAAGGGCGTAAACAAAAATAATTGAAGAGTTTGATAATAAACAACGATTCAAAATCACAACGGCTGATTTCGTACATTATATTTAATACTTCAATCAAAATTAAATTAATATTAAAACGTGTTCAGTTCATGTGCAATCGTCTACTGGTTTCCTTTGCTTCGTATCAACGCAGTACATGTGGCGCATGCAAGTAGAATGTCTATAACGCATGCGACGGAGGTGGTAGAAATGATTCTTTCTCTTTATTCTCGCAGTGCGCTTGCGTGTAAACGATTTTCTACTTTTTAATTTCAATAGCTGGTTGAAATAGGAGAAGGGGAAGCGTTTCACTTTTTGTCTGGTCCAGGCCAGTTTGCTCTAAAGAAGTTTTAATTAAAAAAAAATAATCAATAGAGTTGAAGCGACGTAAGAGTCGAAAAAACTGCAAGAATCGATTGTTGCCAAAGCTTAATAGATTCTGAGAAGAGTGGAAAGATACGCGCGGGATAGTGAACGAGAGCGATCCACTTTAAGGGTGTGCTCCAGTAAAAAAGAAAGCGACCGGCGACTCCAGCGCTTCACTCTGTAACCTATAAACAGTGCAATTTCTTGTATCAAACCGTTTTGAGATCATTTCCCTAATTTAAAACCATTTTATAAATCTATATTTTGTAATTGATTACTGAAAAAGAAAATTCTTTATAAAATTGCGGATCCGGCTTGCGATTCACTTTTAATTATACATTTCTTATTATGTAAGGAAAACTTCAAAATTGGTACTTAAATAATATAAATTATACGTGACAAATGAACTGAATTTAAAAAATTTGAAACGCAAAATGAATGCGTATTGTGACTGCTGTTAAAATTAGACCTTGCAAACATTAGACCGGGTGCTACAAGGAAGTGGTGTGCAAAATGTGGGGACAGCATTTTATCAACGGATATTAGCTTAAAATAGCTCAATGAATAATCCTCAATCTTGCCAGTCTTTTTTTGGAATCATTTTAATTATTATTTCACCCATAATTTATAGATTTCTGTTATGATGAAAGTGATGATAGATTGTTCAATAAACAAAAATTATAATTTATTAAAACATTTAATATTAATAAAAAACATACAAGAGGAAACAGCGGATTTAAATAGAAATGTATGAAAGCAAAGATAATTAGTAATTTTTATTTAAACAATCATTATTTATACATGTACACAATGAAATACAAGGTAGTTCTGACTTTTTAGAATTAAACGTAGGCCTACATTTACAAAGCTGTGCAAGATTCTTTCACCCGCGGCTTTGGCATTTGGCATTAATGGCTAGATCTTTCCATTAATAAATCGCCAAGATGAATACATCTGCATCAGCACTGAGGATAACATGAGCAAATTGTCAATACTGGGTGAAATATGTGACCAAACATAATTTAATTAGCTTCTAAGTGGTTTGATTTTAATTCAAGTACCTCAAAAAGGAAGACCTCTTTAGCTTAAAACATGATGTTGGATCAACGAATCCTTCACAAATGTAAATCTCGCAATCTTCTTTTATTTGTTCAATATTTTGAAACAGTAGTGCAAAGATATCGAACAAGTTGTAATTTATTTTGAGTGCTTGAAAAGAAAGCTTTACAATCACTAAGAATTTTTGTTGAATGATTTGAAATTATAATATTTTAAAAATAATTTGGCCTTTACTCCGAAAACTCGAATCTAAAAATGTTACTTGAAATATTACCATATCTGTCGAATATTAAATCAATTCTCTTCACATCAGACTGCGTAAAAATCGCCGTGATCTTTTTTAAAAAATGCTTCGGCGAAATCACCAAATTTAGTTATTGAAATGTTTTAACTGAATTTTAATGAGCAAGTGTCATACCACCTACAAATAATCCATCTATAAATATTTGTATTATCTAAATCTTGAAATATACATTAATTAATTCTTTAATATCAATATTTTATTCAAAATATTAAAATTTATAAACTACACATTATGGTGCTCTTTCTTAAAGAATAGTAAAATGTCTTAGTAATAACAATAATAATTGAAAGAAATTATACAGAGAAATAAAGCAGCAATTGGTTACAATAATGGAATTATTTATTGATATTCATACAAAATTTTATAAAAAAGAAAAATCCTTCTCTTGATTTATATAAATCTTATTTAATGAAACTATTAGTGTAGCAAAGAGATTAAATTGGTACACATAACATATTATAAATCCAAATAATAATTAAGGGCTATTTGTGGCTCCTTAGAATGTCTTTCATTTAATAAATGTCTATTTCTTCTATTATCAGAACTGTTTGATGTAATTATTAATTATAAAAGAAAAATTGGTACATATTAAACATGATATAAATGAAATTAATTGTCTATATGAGTCTTTTTCTCGGGGTTAAGGTAAGAGCGGCTTATCTCAAGGAAGTAGGGATTTCAAGCCTAAAATTAGCATAAAATAAATCAAGGAAATAAAAGTTATTGTTTGGTTAATGAGTGAATGATTGGGGAAATAATTGTTCATTGTAACAATCACTTTGGGTACACATTGAAAAGTTTATATTAAAATATTCTGTTAGGCCTACTTTAACAGATAAAATTGATATTCACTAATGTTTGTAATTGTTTTTCTTTTTTTTTAATATAAGATCTGCATACTAGGCTATTAGTTATGACAAAGTAATTCAAATAAATTAAATTAGGTCTCACCCAATTGGTTCTGAGGTTATGCCTTTATCTTATAGGTTTGACTGAGATATTATTAATCATTTATATAAAAATCACTTTCACTTGATTGCTGAAACTTTCTGATAGCCTGTACTTTGGATTGATATCAATAATATTTCTTTTTTCTTTTTGGAAAATCTACCTTAAAATTATTAAATGCAGAGGCCCATTTATCCAGTCTGGGGTCTTATTCAACAATCCATTTTTTTTTCTTTGTAGTACTGAAGCTATGCAAAGAGATATCCTATTAAATCCATTGCTTCTTGTTCTTCTTATATGGGAAGATGAAATGGTATATTATGACCCTATTACACAAAACTAAACTTTTAATAGTTACATTAACATTTACTGAATTTATTATTATTAAAATTATTGTTTAAAACATACTATGGGATTTAAATAACTTCTCTTGCATTATTTAATCCTTACAAATTAACATACATAGCATGACTTCTAATATTATTTAAGATTCCAATCATATGTTGGCCTAAGCCATCAGAATCATGTTCCAATTTCAATGTCTACTTTTATGGTACTAAAACGTTCTCTTCAGACTTTTATTTTTTATTTATTTTTTTTTTAAACCATTTCTGTAATATTTTAATA
Source organism: Philaenus spumarius (assembly GCA_018207615.1). Taxonomy (NCBI): domain Eukaryota; kingdom Metazoa; phylum Arthropoda; class Insecta; order Hemiptera; family Aphrophoridae; genus Philaenus; species Philaenus spumarius. Next base: position 197,317 of record JAGFPH010001334.1, on the reverse strand, counting down.
TCCTCGGTCATATTTTAAGTGAGATAAAATGTGTATACATATGTAATATATCCATAGGCCATATTTATTCCATTCATACTTGACTGGTATTTTCATAGTTAATGAAATTCTATCGCTAGGTGTCGCGCCAGTGTTTCTTTTGATTTAAATGGAATTCCTAAATTAATTTTATTTTGTACAGATTTATTTCTCGACATCATTTTGAATTGTTATAATATCCCCTTGCTTATTTTTCCTGAAAATACTGTGATGAATGGGATTTTCAGGGAACTAACACACAATGAAAAATGAGGTTGATTCCTTATGATTAATGTGAATTTCTATGCAGTAAATATGTTTTCTTTCAACACTTCATGATACGGTTAATGTTTTCCATAAGATCATTGACCTTTCGGTGCTTAGCTGATCGGTAACAATTGCAGCAAGTTATCATTTGTATACTTATATCGTTTTAATGTGTTTATGTGGTATGGTCCTTTTATTTGTTTGTCCTTTAGATTGCTAACATAATAAGTTGAATTTCCGATAATTTGATTTATTTTGTATGGCCCATTATATATTTCAAATAGTTTATGTGTCTCTCCGTCTATTGCATTTGATAATTGAAAGTTTTTTATTAATACTAAATCGTTGATTTTAAAAGTTGTCGTTTTTGAATTTTGATTAAATTTTGATGCTCTTTTATTTTGTTTTGTCCTAATTCGTTGTTCAGTTAAAAATAATTTTGTTTCGATTGGTAAATCGGTGTTTTCGCAATTTTTAATGTAAGGTTCCCAAAATCGTATGTCTCGTTGTCCCAATTGAAGTTAGTTCGGTGTAAATCCGGTGGTCTCATTGTGTACTTCGTTTAACATGGTGTTGATGTCGGGTATACATCTGGACCAATTTTTGTGATTTTTAGAGCAGTATGTTCTAAGACATCTTTTTACTTCACGTATAGGTCGTTCAGCCATATTCGTTTTAGGATGATAATATGGGTTAAAAATAATTTCAATGGATCGTTCTCGAAGGGCTCGTATCCATGCTCGGCTCCGAAATGGAGTACCATTATCGCTCTGGAGACGTTTCGGTATACCGAAGATGGGAAAATGTAAATCTAATAATTTATGAAGGATGGTTTTTGTGTTGGCGGTTCTCATGGGATATAATTTTACAAATTTCGTAAATACATCAAGTACGATAAAAATATATTTTGTTCGGCCTGTGCTCGAGGGAAGTGGTCCAATAATGTCCACGGCCAGATGATGGTTTCTTTCTATACAGGTGATTCCTTTTGCCATTCCTTGAGGAGGATGGGGATTGCATTTACATCGTTGACAGGAGTCACAAGTAGCGAGGGTAGTCCTAATGCGACGTCCCATATTTTTGAAAATAAAACTTTCTTTTAAAATATCTAAGCACTTTTTTGCTCCGCAGTGTAGATAATATATGTGACATTCCCATATGAGTCTGTCAATCAAATTCTCTGGTACAATTATCAACCATTGTTCAGCTAACCGTTTATATAAGACTTCTTCGTGTAATTTATACGTTTCTTGTAATTTTGAATTAATGGGAAGGGATGAATGGCTTTGTAATGTTTGGATGATTGTTATTAAATTTTGATCTTGTTTTTGGTTATCTGCCATATTTTTAAGTTCATGTTGTAAGTCATGATCTTGCACTCGATCTATATATGCCATCATCAGCTCCGGTATATCAGTAATCGGATTAATATTCTGAAAGCTAGTTATCCGGCTTAATGCATCTGCAGTGCAATTCTCATTTCCTTTACAATGTAAGATCTTAAAGTTGTAATCTTGCAACGCTAGTAACCATCGTGTTAGTCTTGAATTTAATAATCTACAGGTCTTTAAAAATATGAGTGCGTGATTGTCTGTTATGATGGTGAGATCAGTACCATAAATGATGTATCTGGTCTTTTGTAGGCAATATATGATTGCGAGCAACTCTTTTTCTGTAGTCGTAAATCTGCGTTCCGCTGGCTGTAGGGCTCGAGATAGAAAAACAATAGCTCTTTTCTCTCCTTGCTCATTCACTTGATATAAATGAACGCCGATGGCGAAATCAGACGCATCGGTTTGCAGATAAAAAGGTTTTTGTGTGTCAGGATGATGTAAAGTTTGCGTGTGAAGGAATAATTGTTTAATCTGTTTGAAAGTTTGATCGTCGTTAGGGGTCCAATGAAATTTTACTTTTTTAGATGTAAGCCGAAGGAGTGGTTGTGTATGATCTGAAAATTTATTTAAGAACTTATTATAGCAATTTATACAACCAAGAAATCCTTTTAATTCCTTTCGAGTTTTTGGTGTCGGAAAGTCTTGAATTGGTTGAATCTTGCTATTATCCATTTGGAGTCCAGTGGCTGTCATTGTATATCCGAGAAATGGTACGGATGTGCGACAGAAAAGCGATTTACTAAATTTCAGGGTCATATTGGCATCTCTTAATTTTTGAAATATATATGTTAAGTGTTTTAAATGGCTGGTAAAATCCTGAGATATGACACAGATATCGTCTATATATATGAGGGTGAAAGATTCGACACTATCCTCAAAAACATGTTCTAAAGCACGAACTAGGGCGGCTTGTGAAGTAGAAATTCCAAATGGCGTAACTTTGTATTGGTACGTTCTTCCCCTGAATTGGAACGCGGTATACTTGCGGGACTCTGGTACGAGTGGGACTTGCCAATACGATGCGGTTAAGTCAATTGTGCTTATCCATTTGCAATTTTTGCCTTTTGCTAAAAGTTCATTAATACTTCGATTTTGTTCGAAGTCGGGTATCGTGATCTCGTTTGCTTTCCGAGCGTCTAAACAAAGCCTAAGTTCTCCACTCTTCTTAAAAACAGGGATTATAGGGTTGATGAAATGGCTATATGACGGCTCAATGACATTAATCTGGAGCATACGTCGTATTTCCTGTGCTACTGCCTCTTGGTGTACCAACGGGATGGGGTATGTCTGTCCTCGAAAAATTCTATCTTCTCTGATTTTGATATGATGCGTATATTTATTACATAACCCAGGGGCATCCGAAAATATGTCTTTAAATTCCAGTAATAATTTGATTAAATTTTGTTTTTCTAATGGTTTCAGATTGTTATTTTCTTCCAAAGCGCAACTTATTATTACTTCATTTAATTCTTCACCGTTGTCTCTGTTCCCTTCTTGAATATCCTTACAATTCACTTCATTTACATTTATTATTTTATTTATTTTATTTTCATATTCATTATTGTGAATCTCTGTATTTCCTTTCATAATATAGCATAAAATTCCTTCTTTTTTTTCATCTTCAAACTTTAGTATTCGTATTTCACTATTCGCCTTTATTTTCAGCGTCGACGTCATAAAGTTTAACTCCATCTCTAATATTCTCATCAAGTCGATCCCTATAATTAAATTTCTTATTAAATTTGGTACAATTAACGCTTGTATCCAGATCTTTTCGCCTCCTATCGTGATTTGTAACATAATTATCTTCGAAACTCTACGTGTTTTAGAGCCGACAGCAGTGGTGATCTGTACTTTAGTCGTTGGAAGTTCTTCATAATTTTCAAGATGTTTTTTGTTGTCCTGAAACCATTGTTTTGCTACACAACTGACGTTAGATCCAGTGTCAATTAATGCCTTAACATGAATTACTCCTATTATAATTTCAATTTCTTTACATTTTAATATATTTGTTGTGGTGGTCTCGGTTGCTAGATTGTTGTTATCTTCATTTATTAGAAAATTTCAGTCACAAAACATATTGCTTATAATAATAAGATGACTGGGTACATATAATAGTTTATTATTTGACGTGATTGTCCTATTTGCTCCGAGGTCCTGACGCAGCACAGAATTGATGTCATTAAGGGTTGGTGAGATGAAAGTCGTGAAGTGATGACTCTCTTGGCTGGTGACATATCCTGTGCTCAGCAGTTTTTCTGCTGAGTCACGGTGCTCGTAGGGTTTGGTTCAGGTTGATTTGAGGGTTGTACGTTTTCGGCAATTGCATGACAAACATTGATTTGTTCTGGAGTCGGGTAAGTTTGATTTCGAGGTGCAGTGGTTCGGGTTGTTTCCTGCGGTTGGTCTCTCCTGATCATGGATTGGTTTTCTCGGTTTGTTTGAGGATGAAACTGTGGAGCTGGAAGGTATGGAGGTCGATGAGTGTGTTGGTATTGTCCAGACGTGTTTCGTGAGAAATTTGTGAATCCATTTTGAGGTCGCAAGTTTTGTTGATGGTACGGTGGTCCTTGATTTGGTTGAAATGGTGGCTGTCGAAAATGAAATTGATTTGATGGTCCGGGTCGCTGTTCTCTACCGATGAAACGGTTTCGAAAAGGAGGTGATGTGTTTCCTTGCTGACGACTTTTTTCTCTATTATACGCATCCTTGAGATCTTCTCGTTGGAGTAGTAATTCGAAATTGAGAATATTATGAATCCTCTGCACTCTCCTTGCATCCTGGACTATTTCTTCAAAATGTTCAGATAGACACGTAACTATTTCGTCTTCTGACTTTGGTGGTTGGATTGCCTTTAGAGTTATTTCTCTTTCAGTGAAATACTCGGATCGATTGAGTTTTCCTTGCGGTTGATATGTTTCTGTTTCAAGTCGGTGACGGATTCCTCTCTGTACTTCTCTACTCCAATATTTACGTTCGAAGACCTCTCGAAAATCTTCCCAACATCGTATATCATTCTTGACCAGAGAAAACCATCTGGCTGCATGTCCTTCTAGACATAATTCTATTGTGTCAATCAGCTGGTTGATTTGGTCTGAGCCGTTATTTACAGTGGTCTTTCTTTCAACTAATTTCTGTATACGTCGTAGTAGTTCAGTTGGGTTATGTTCCCTCCCGTGGAACTTCGGGATACTATTGTCCATCATGTTATTTGTAGCGCCTCCACAGGTCACATGGATTGTTGACGGTAAAGTAGAATTGCTTCTTTGTATCTTCTCTTCCAAGATCTCGAATTTAATATTGTTGTTATTTACGAGCTGTTCTATTCGGTTGATCTTTTGACCTTGCTCCTCATTAGTCTCCTTGTTCTTAGTTATGTCCTCCTGTAATGATGTTCTTACAAGGTTACATTCCGCTCGGATCTTTATAGTAGCCTCTTCTTTGGTCTGTTGGTTTAATTCGATCATGTCGATCTTTATTTGTTTCATCTTTGATCGAAAATCCTCCCTAATATTTTCTAATTTCTCGTTTTGAGCTTCCAAAAGTTTGTTCTGGAACTCAAAACGCTGGTTGAGTCGTGCTTCTTGTGATTCAAAGCGTTTATTTAGCTGACTGAGCTCTTGTTTAATTCCTTGGTTATATTGGTTAAACTCTTGCTTTAACTCTTGCTTTAGTTGGCTCAAAAACAGAAATAATGATTCATTCATAGCTTGACTCGTCGACTCTTGGTTAACCTCAATACTCATAGTTTCAGACTCCTCTTCTATATTGATTGTGGGTTGGTCAGTTTCTTCTGGGAGCCGCGACCCTTCCTGCGAGACGCCCCTCCTGTGTTCTTCATGGTTCGCGATCACGTCTTCGTTACGTTGGGATGAAGTTATATCTGGCAACCCTTCTGACTCAATTGCCTTTTGAGTCTTCGTTATTTGCCTTCTAAGGTTATAATTAAGTTGTCGATCCATTTTCTCTAATTCTCTAAATTATACAATAGGCTACACAAAATTATCTTAAAACTAATAAATTGTTCACTTAATCTAAGAGAAGTTATTTAAGCTTCCTTGAGATAAGCCAACACGTTGGTCGCCATTTTGAAATATACATTAATTAATTCTTTAATATCAATATTTTATTCAAAATATTAAAATTTATAAACTACACATTATGGTGCTCTTTCTTAAAGAATAGTAAAATGTCTTACTAATAACAATAATAATTGGAAGAAATTATACAGAGAAATAAAGCAGCAATTGGTTACAATAATGGAATTATTTATTGATATTCATACAAAATTTTATAAAAAAGAAAAATCCTTCTCTTGATTTATATAAATCTTATTTAATGAAACTATTAGTGTAGCAAAGAGATTAAATTGGTACACATAACATATTATAAATCCAAATAATAATTAAGGGCTATTTGTGACTCCTTAGAATGTCTTTCATTTAATAAATGTCTATTTCTTCTATTATCAGAACTGTTTGATGTAATTATTAATTATAAAAGAAAAATTGGTACATATTAAACATGATATAAATGAAATTAATTGTCTATATGAGTCTTTTTCTCGGGGTTAAGGTAAGAGCGGCTTATCTCAAGGAAGTAGGGATTTCAAGCCTAAAATTAGCATAAAATAAATCAAGGAAATAAAAGTTATTGTTTGGTTAATGAGTGAATGATTGGGGAAATAATTGTTCATTGTAACAATCACTTTGGGTACACATTGAAAAGTTTATATTAAAATATTCTGTTAGGCCTACTTTAACAGATAAAATTGATATTCACTAATGTTTGTAATTGTTTTTCTTTTTTTAAATATAAGATCTGCATACTAGGCTATTAGTTATGACAAAGTAATTCAAATAAATTAAATTAGGTCTCACCCAATTGGTTCTGAGGTTATGCCTTTATCTTATAGGTTTGACTGAGATATTATTAATCATTTATATAAAAATCACTTTCACTTGATTGCTGAAACTTTCTGATAGCCTATACTTTGGATTGATATCAATAATATTTATTTTTTATTTTTGGAAAATCTACCTTAAAATTATTAAATGCAGAGGCCCATTTATCCAGTCTGGGGTCTTATTCAACAATCCATTTTTTTTTCTTTGTAGTACTGAAGCTATGCAAAGAGATATCCTATTAAATCCACTGCTTCTTGTTCTTCTTATTATTATTAGTTATTATTTTAGTTATTTTAGTTTTGATGAAAAATTGTTAATTTTCATTTGTAGTTTAGAGTCTCACCATTTTCTCTAATATTAAGTAAGCATCGCTAAGTGGATTCTTTAGTAAGAGTGCTAGTGTAAATATTGCGAAGAACACAATGTCCACTTCTCTTGAATGGATTACACACGTTGAAATACTTGATAATATTTCCAAAATCATTTTCGTCCTTATTAATCATCGATTGGGTCCATTCATAATGTCTAGTAATGTCACCTGTAGTGTCAGATTGAAGTGACAGTTTATTGAACGCTATTTTTGAAAGGATTCAGAAACAACCATCTGTGCATTGCTTCTTTATTTTTAGTGATAGGGCAAGGTTACCTCATAGTCATGTAAACAAACTCAAACCCCTCGACCCGTTCCCTGTCCAGTGACGTCATTATAGTATAAAAACACCGCGCTACCATGAAAGATGTATGTTTCGTCGTACAAATCACCTCATTTTTTTTTAAAATAAATGTATTAAACTATTTTTGGGGTTGCAGTTTTTTTAAATGATACTTAAGTTACACATTTCAACATTTGTAATTGTAAGAATATATCTTAACCTTTTCAAAAACATTATGTTTATGTCATTAATTTGCAATTTACAATAATAACAAAAGTATAATCATACAAATTTTAATTTATATTTTTACTGACTAAAATTTAAAATAAAAAGCTATCTTGGTAATACATTTTAAATCATATAACTAAAAAGCAGTCATTAAAATTGTATTTAATATTTTTTACAGAATAAAAAAGAAAAAAATGCAATCACGATAATACATTTTAATCTGTATAATAAAAATTAAATGCTATTCGTTGGTAAGCATCACTTGAGAACGGCTGGACCGATTTTGCTATTTTTTGTTTTAAAATGTTCGTAATAGTCCGAATTAGATTTTTATGAAAAGACATTTTTGTGTGGGGTAACGTAAATACAGTGTGGGGTAACGTTTTAACTTATTTTTTTAAACTAAATGTAACAAATAAAAACTAATGTTTAACTTTAATTTTCTTTCAATTCGTGTGTTCTGTCCGGACGAGCCGAAGTCTCGAAAAAGTGTTGAAATGGGGTTGCTACCCCTATAAAATAAATACAAATTAAACTACCTTCCTACAAGCTGTAAACCTAAAATTATGTAATATTAAGGTATTTTTAAGAGAATACAAAACTATTTGCAATTTGATTAAGTCAGTGGGATAACTACCCTTAAAATTAAATTAAGCAATAGGGAAGCATTGCGGGTCGACTAGTTTGTAATAATAAATAAAAATACGATCTAATAAATTTTAATTTATATTTTTTTAAATACTAAAATGAGAAATATTTAGCATGGTAACTACTTATTTGCTAATTTTGCTTGTTTTGCTTTTGCATAATAATATTTGCAAGTTGCAACCGCACAAATGGAACCACCTTTAGGTTTATTTATTGATTTTCTATCCATTGTAGGCCTAAATAATATATTTCTTCTGCCTAAACTTCTTAAACACTTTATAAACACTAATTTAAAAAAAGTTTAAGTTTAAAAAAAAAACACAAGCCGTCAAACATTCACAAATAATGAGTAACGCGTATAAACGTAAACGACAGAGCTTTGATCACTGTCTAGGTATACTAATAACTACGTCACAGCTCCCACTCCACTTTTTTTGATATTTCCCGAATGAGGTAACCTTTCCTATCTAGAGACCTTGGTGATAGGGTACAAACCAAGCCTCCAGTCACTACAGAAGATCGGTTCTGAGACTGGTCTAGTGCTAAGTCGCAGCCTACTGCATTTAATGTACCTGCCTTTCGTTTGACAGAATGAGTGACAAAAGAGTGAGATAACTTTTTTCGGCAGTCTCAAATAATCACGATAGCATTGCTTGTGTACCTACCTTAAATAGAAAATAAACCTTCAGGTTGTTGACAAGTGCTAAGTTGGGTAAAACCATGGTTTTGCTTAGTATGCTTAGTATTTAAAAATGTCTCCACTGCTACAGTTTCGAAACACAAAAGAGTTGCTTTTCTTTGTTCCTCGTAAATTGTCTACATATCAAACATTTAAACTGTTTACGTTTCAGAATAAGTTCTCGAGATGACTCGCGAATGCCTTTCCAACCTGGCACGCTTGCTTCCTACGTATAACGCTATTTCAAGGCGCCTTTTTTTCTCCTTACTTATATAGTTAGGTATTTTTGTAAAAATGTGTCACTTCTAACGACTTTTTTACGGTTTTCAATAAAACATGCTTTAAGTTCACACTCATAAACAACAACACAATTAATTATATTACTTTTACTCAATATATAACTTTTAAAGCAACTTTTCTATGTCGACTGATGAAGAAACACACTGAACTGTCCAAATTCGTAGCAGATTGAAAAACAAAAAAAAAAAACACAAACAATACACTAATTTTATTTAAACAACTAAATTCGTTGCCCTTTCTCTTAGGCCAATTCAATTAGAAATATTTTTAATTTAAAGGACAGAAAATTTGTGTTTTGGGGAATTTTAGGGGTGTTCTAAACTTTGTACGGTCGTGGAACCACGATTTTCATGATTAGCAACCAAAAAACCACAAATACAAGAAGTGGTCTCATTATGAATCGCTTTCGACGTTATAACCCCGCGTTTTTATTAGGATAGAAAGACTGGGCATCGCTAAGGGCGAGAGGGCGGGGTCAGCCGCAGCTTCCTGCAAGATGGGCTTTTCTATTATTTATTAGATAAATTTAAGAATCTGAACATAGTTGCAGGTCTTCACATTTTGCATACTCAACTAGTTCCAGCGCTTGCACTATAATAAAATATAATTGAATATGGTTTTCTACTCGAAACGATTCATTTCTAAAGTGAGCCATCATTCTTTCGATTCTTCGGCTAAATCGTTCTAATTGAACGATTCGTTCGAGAATTAGTCATCACTAACACAGAGTGATCCTATAAGGTTTCGATTTTGTCTTTTAAAGTTACAGCCTAAAAATAATTATTTAAAAATTATAAATTATTACATACATTTTTATAAATTATTATTATTTTGATTATTCTTTTAAAGATAACCTCGCAGGTCATACTTTTGATTGTACTGTAACGTCGTTTGTTGGTAAATCAAGGAAATAAATAATACTTAATTAATTGTGTTTCTATGTCAACTTAATCATATTCTGGGGTTTCTAAAATAGCCAGTTTTAAAAATATCGTGTGTTAAGGAAAAAGCATGATATGAATCCGTCAGATAACAGATAGAAACTTCCTGTTTGCGATTCATAACCAGACCGACCTTAGATCATCTCTGGACAATTGGACATATTGTAAGTATCTATTGGTTATGCAGTGTATACTGTGTTTAGAATATATTTAATTTCGTTAAAAACTATTACATACAAAAAAAGTGAGGTCAGAAGTCGTTTTTGTACAAAACAGACAATTTAATTCAAGTTATAATACTTAAGATGTGTTGAACAGCCCGATATCCTCAATTTTGCATTGAAAAGGCACTTGTTTCTATGGTTTATTTCATATTAGTGCATCAGTGCATCTACTGAAGATTTAAAAGATTGAAAAACTTCGCAAGTCCATCCCATCAGTAGTTTTATATATATATACAGTTCTATTCGCATAGTGTTCCGAGCACTTTCTGAGCCGATTTCATTAGCAAAAGTAATGAAAAAGTTCATATAAACATAGTAAGGAGTAACAGTTGGCGAAAGATCCCCGCAGAAACGGAGCCCTAATGAAATAAGTAGGGCTAAAATTAAGGTGTAAAATTAAATGTATTTTATGTAAAATGAGCAGACAAATTGAATAAAATTGGTCGCAGATCTGTAACTACAGACATTCTTTTTATATATCTGACGAAAAAAGCAAAATTTTATAGAAAAAAAACATGTTTTATTTAGGTTTTTATTACATTAACTTTGTGAAATGGCTATAAAACCATAAACTTACTAAACACAACTTGTAGAGAATTTAATTCTAAAAATAATTATGTAAAGTAGGCCAATAAAAACAAACGCGAACTTGAAAGAAATACTTTCTTAATGTAAATGTAATTTAAATTAAATTTACATTACCAAAATTTTACAATTAACTGTCTACTGTATTTTGCTTTAACGGAAAACTTATTTTTCCATATTTCCCATCTCACACATTCTATCCAATTATTCAAAACCCAACGTTTTTTATTTCTCTTTAAAAATTAAATTTTTTGGACATGTGGCCGTTCAAAAGTAAACGATTTAATTACCTTAATGTTAAACATAAATGAATTACATGGTCAATTCCAAAGAGATCTAAATGATAAAAACACCATATGTTCAGAATAATAAAGCTGTTAGTTTAAACGCTTTTACCCAAAACGAACCCTGTCGCCTAGCTAAGCTCGTTTTTCGTCCCAGCTCCTTTATTAGCGAATTTCCATAGGAAAAATGAGCTATTGCAGTGGCCTTTATGGTAAGACCCAAGATCGAGAGTAGCAAATGTGCACCGATCATGGTCCCCAGAACACGTTTTGAGTTGTCATTAAAAATCATATATATATATATTTATACACAATATATATATATATAAAAAAATATATATATGTATATATTTATGTATGTATGTGAGCGCACTCTAACGGACGCATTTTACGTCCGACTTGGTCCAAATTTGGTACACACATTGGTTTTCTGAGTCGCTTAAACTGGTAAGTTAGCCAAAAAAATTGACCGGAAGTAGACAAAATTTTTGACCGGAAGTAACTTTATGAATATATGTGTGCGCACTGTAACGGACGCATTTTACGTCCGATTTAGTCCAAATTTGGTACACAGGTTGGTTGTCTAAGTCGCTTGGGCGAGTTTTTTTTAGGAAAAAAATTGACCGGAAGAAGACCAAATTTTTGTCCAAAGTAACAATTTTTTGATATTTTTCGTTTTTTGAAGAAATAAACGTTTTTGAAGTTTTCTTAAAAAAAATAGACATAAGAAATAATTTTGCATATTTTGTTTTTTTACGCGACTATATAGCCCATCTGTTTCCCCCAAAAACTATCAAAACGTAAAATACCGTAAACATACCAGAATTAAATCCACGGCTTTTACCTTGGTGACCGATGGCAATATATTTGGTACATGCTGGCAGCAGCTACGTGAGTTGATAAATTTCCCATATAGTTGTTTGAAACCCAAAAACATATATAAATTTAATTTTGGAAATTCGCTCAACTCACGTCAGCGGTTCAGCTGCGTGGTCAAATTATTGTAGATTTACTCTATAGCCTTGTAAAGAACGGTTGTTTCAAGTGTGGTTAATTTCAACTGACATGAACTATTTGCATTTAGATTCTAATTTTAAAAATATCCAGAAAAGTAAATTATATTATGTATAAGTTTCCATTTAGTGAATGACACATATAAACATCCACAAGTGGTAATTAAATTTACTTGAAAACTGTCCACTTACTGCCTATATATTATATACAAAGAAAAGGTTCCGTCTATGTTCGCTGCGATCACCAACCCCCGAGACGACTCGCTCCCCACCAGTACTTGCGGCGAAGCAAATGAAAACAGATTATTGTACACTCCAATTTTTACGGAAATTACTATTGATTAGAATAGAGACACTTGGATATTGTGGTAGGGGTTGCGGTGGACTGGATCCTGACGCATGCGCCATAGGGCCAAAATGTGTGCGTGAATGACAGAAATTTGTTTATACAATAAGAGATAAAGAGTGTACCTAATACAAGTTGACGGAAAAGTACTGAAATTTAAAAGTAATAGAAACAAGTTTTGTTCAATAAATAGTTTCAAGAAAAGCTATGTGTCAGTTTAAAAATACATAGCTTACCTGATTGTAGATATTCTTGTTAGTAGCCTACAATGATATTAATAGGTGCAACCTAACTCCTCTAAACTTTCATGTAGGATATTTTTTCTCAGTAGAATTTCTATTCACTGATGGTTTTACAGTTAGAAATAATTTGCCTCTTTAGTTTTATTTAGTGGGTAGGCCTAGGCTAATTATATTACAGTAGAGTCCCGCTTCACCGGTTAATCCGGTATTAAAAAAAGGTTTTCTAATTGAAGGGGTCGGGGGAAAATAGCGCCAACCATTATTTTTTAGATATTCAATGTTTAAAGTTGTTGTAGGCGTTTCTCTTACGGTAAGCACGTATTTTTGAAAATAAAAATATTATCTTACGAAAAAACTTATTTTCCCATGCCTTAAATTTGTATGTACTACTTTTTTAACCTCAAATTCTCCCTCACCTCAAAAACTGGCGCTCTGGGTAAATGCCTAATTGGCCCGTTTATGCATCGGAGCCTGCTCCTAACAGTAGAACAAAAACATTTTTGCAAGTTTGTTTGAAAACATTAACCATTTGCTCATGCGGTGGAAAAGGAGGAGCTTGAAGAACAAAAACAATCATAACCCTTAGAATTCACATAATCAAATCGGTTTAAATTTATGGTTAACCTTAAAAATACTTTTGTATAAAACTATTTTTGATCCAAACCTTGCTGCATGTACATTCTTGACTTTCATAAAATAGTCTACAGTTCAAATTTAATGATTTTAAAGGTGTGTTAAAGGCGGAGCCACAATTATACCTTATCCATGGTTTTTGTTTGTTACAATACTGTTTAAACAATTTTATAAAAACACTGAAAATTGACTATAGATTTAAATTATATACTTATTATTTTTTACATTTCTCTTTTTTATAACGATTGTTTACTAAAAAAAGAAAGAAGTCGTGTGGTTGCCGACAGTAGAGAAAACTGTAATGAATATAAATCGTTAGTTATAGTCTATTAGTTTAATCCGAAATTTGATCATTATTTTTATCTAATCTCTTTTAAAATTGAAATTTAAAAATGAAATAAACATGATTGTCTTTAGTCAAATAAAAATAACTCAACTTACACAATGAGGAAGCACAATGTCTATTTCATAGGTAGAGTGACGTGACTTGACCCATACAGCTATTGAGTTTAAGATCTTGGAATTTACCACTGCCTATGTTATTTCGTAGATTTCTTCTTTTACGATCAGCTGTTACATTAAACTTCGGGTTCAAAAAGTTTAACGAAATCGAAAACGCAAGCCGTCTCACTTTAGTGCGTATTGCGAGTTCGTATATTTTACCTCATCCAAAAACTGCTCGCAAAGAAGTTTTCACTTCAATAATTATGTCACCTTATATTTTTCCATTAAATTTAATACAACACAATTCTTAAAACAAAAAATATTTATAACTGTTTTTGTTGTTCTGCCTTATGGACTGGTTATAATATACTTA
>JAGFPH010001334.1:160744-173138 GCA_018207615.1 Philaenus spumarius | reverse complement strand
AAGATATACCCACACTACTACAGCACAGTGCATTGTGATATGTAGTCATTGTCACTACTACATATATGTAGTCATTGTTTTAACTCAGCTCAGAATCGAAATGGGACAACTTGGAAGCACCATACATCCTTTTGCCAGTCTGGCGGCACGACTTTGATGTTCAGCGAGCGCGGCTGTGAACAACTACAAATAAGAGCCCGATGATTCAAAGTCGAGGCGGCCGAAAAGTTTAAAAACCAGCGATACTTAGCTTTTATATAATACAGTATATTAATGAGATTATTTTAATCAAAATAAGACCAAACATGATATAATTTGGACCACATTTAGTGATTCATACTTCTCGCAAATAACTCATTATTTAATTTCACGATTAATTAATTAAATAATAAATATCCCAAATGAGAGGGCAACCCGGAATACGTACAAACAATGGCTGTACACTGACAAACGCCGTCACAAATACAAGGTCGAAAGGCACCCCGAAAGAGAAACATATTAAGCGTAGGTACACTGGCCGCACGACGATTTAGCGTGTGTGTTTTGTTCTAACGTTAGCCTAAAGCTTGCTTGTGTTTAATTGTTTTTGTGTAAGGAAAGTAATTTCTTGATATAATACATAAAAATCGCTTAGGTTTATAGTCTTTTACCGAAATTTAAATGTCTGATAAAGGTTATTAACAAAAAAAAGGGACATTTTGCCAAGTTTTTGCTTAAAATGATATGTGTCTTTAAAATTTGCTATGTGCTATAAACAAGTACAAAAATAGTTACAGTACATTACGTGTGTAGGCCTACTTTTCTTATAAAAAGTAAGCATATTATCTGCACCCTTTAACTCGCCAAAGATATACGTAAAATAGGGGTTTTAGAAGTGACAATTTCAAAATTTTTCTGGGGGAGTATTTTAGTTTAGTTCGGCAGCGTTCCGGTACTGGAAAAATTACGAGTAAAGCCCTGCCTAAAGTTGAACTTTTTCCTTTCGCTACTGAACATTTTTTATTTCTTGAGTAACAAAATAACTTTTACAATTTTGTATCAATAAATTTTTTAATTGCATATATTAATTCTTTGAACCTTTCTCTACAAAAAAGGTTCAGAACACTTTTGGATTGGGTTTCATTTAATATTTTTGGCGAATTTTAGCACAAAGTTAATATTGTAATTTGCTAACCAGCGTATACAATTAAAGGTACTAAAATGATATTCTCTTTTACCTGCAATCCCCACAATTCTTCTAGTTCATAATTTTACTTTCTCACTATACTACAGTATAGAGAAAGTATAGTGATCGCAAAAAAAATCGATGTTGAGATTTTTGTGGAAATATCCGTTTTGGGACCCCCTGAGTCCAAAAAAGTGGTTTTTACAAAATGTCTGTCTGTATGCATACAAAGCTAGAGCGAAAACTATTCGATTGATTTCGAACAAATTTGCACCAAACATGCCAATTAGACCTATATAGATGCACGAAAAAGGGTTTTGAAAAATGTTGAAAAACAACCCCCTTTTTGTCCAAAAAAAACCCAGTAAAAATCTGTTATTATTTTTTTATAAAAAAACGGCTCTAAAAATTTTGATCAAATTTGGCTTATTTGTAGCCCTTAACGTACCCTACTAAATGCAGAAAACCGTATCTTTCTAAAAATTCTTGTTTAGCTAATAATAATAATAACTGACTTTTGGGGGTTTTTTCAAAACCTTTTTTCGTGGATCTATACAGGCCTAATAGACGTGTTTTGTGCAAATTTGTTCGAAATCGATCGAATAATTTTCTCTCTAGCTAATAATAATAATAATAATATTTATTAATAATTAATCTCCTACTTTAAAATCACCTCTCCTACCCCACCTACAATTATGAAGTCACAGTGAATCTGTTTAATAATTTAAATATGTTTGTGAGAAAGTGTGTGCCAGTTCCTGGTACCGTTTATTGAGATTGTAATCCAAGCACGTCATCATCTGAGGGTCCAGCTCCAGCATCAGCTGATCCAGAGGCACCACGGAAAAATCTGCTTAATGCTTTTGGACTTGTTTTTCAATATCAGCCATTCTTTTTCTATAAAAATTACCCTAAGGCTTTTTTTTTGTCGACATGTTAATAATTATTGGAACTTACAGTAATGGGTCTATTTCTCATATCGGTCAATGGATTATGCCGATAATGTGGTTACTAAAAAGTTTGATGACTGATTTGAGGAGGTTATATGGAATTGTGTAGTGGCAGGTGGATCCCGTTGGGGGTGAAATATTCCTCCATACCCACCCCACCACTCAGGGCAGCGGAGTAGGGCGCCCCACTCCGCCGCCCTGTACTCTGCTTCGCAGAAACTATGCAGCTATTTTTAAATACAGACTCGCTGCCGCTCCGCTTCCGTATACGCCGCGCCCCCACAACCAACACTTTTAGTTTCCTGCCACCTCGTGCATTTTTGTTGTTATAATATATCAAATCTTAGACAAAAAAATAATTTTCTATTATTCTCCTTATTTTCCAATTACAAGTACCACAATTTTTTTTCTTCGCCATGGCGCCCCGGCGTCGATGGCGCCCTGTGCGGTGGCACAGGTCGCACATGCCAAGATCCGCCCCTGAATTATGGGTATTAAAATGGTAAAATAGACGTAAACATTTATTTTATTTTTTTATTATTTATTTATTTTCTGGTATTTATTATTGCAGTGATAAACACACAATATGATTTCTTTTAGCCAAGCCAATAAAGGGAAAAAATAGGCCTTTGTTGGATATAATTAGTGAAAAGCTGACATTTTGTTTATAAAATTGTTAATGTTCTTTATATTAGGAGAGCCAGTTTTGATTCGGGGGATTATTCCTACTCCTAAGTTATTAGGACCGTTCCATTCTCCATCAAATATGGACCCACCATTATTGGATTGGCTAAAACCGGGAAGTGTCAAGCAGCAGAACATGTTTTGTTTACTGTCAATTTATTAATACACCAATTTATTAATACTGTTGGTAGCGCTTGGGCCTGAGAACCAAACAATCTACTTTTGAAAACCAGTAACTGGACGAAAAGTGTATTACAGGATTTCCAAAATCATCCATAAGCTGAACGACAAAAGGAAGCTTAATCTGCTTGTTTATGCCATAACAGGTTGTGAGACAACATCTTCTTTCTTTGATCTGGGAAAAATAAAATCTTTGGACATTTTACAAAAGTCAGAAGAAGCTCAAACACAAGCGTCGGTGTTTCTACGTCAAGATGATTCCAAAGAACCGAAAACAAACGGGGAAAATTTTATCTTAACAGAAAAAGCACATGAACTTCAATGAAGCTCGTTACTTGCAAAAATTGCAAAAAAATCTAATCTAAGGTTAAACTTCGACCCTTGCAAAGCATCCCCCCTTCATCAGCATTTGTTCAGGGTTTATTTTCAAGTGCAGACATGGCTTGGTAACAGATTGGATGCTACAGTTTTGGAGTTAGAAGATGGAAAAGGTGAAAGAAAATGGAGGTTACAGGAAAGCTTTAACACCAACACTAAGTACTAAAAGTGGTTGTTTGAAATATAATATTGGCTTTATGTTTGATTTTAGAGGTACTATTCCTTCTGTCGAAACATTGTGTCCCAATATTTCAATTTCTTTATACATTTTTTTGTATTTAATTTTAGATGCTTTGTCTAGTTCATTTAGAACAGCCTCTAGATTGTGTATTTTTTCTTCAAAGCTCGGTGCGAATACTACGGTATCGTCTATGTAACATCCTATGCATTTTGAAAACAGGTGTTTTGTTAGTGTTTTATTGTTTAGGGGGGGAGAGGGATATTGCACTTGATACTTTAAGTCCCTGTGTTAATCTCATATATCTAATAATAAGCATTTTATCTTGTGTTCTAAATGTTAATGGTTTACTTTTTTCATGTAGACTACTTACTTGTAATTGGAAAAAGGCATTTTTTAAATCTAACTTTGTGAAATATTGTGAGTTGTTTTAAGCATCTAAACATTAGTTGTAAACTTGGAATTTGGAAGTTGGTGAGTTTGTATGTCGCCGACACCCCGGCCTGTCTCTTGTTTTTATACCTGTACCTTGTTGGTCAGTTTGTATATTAGAAATGACCCAAAAAAAGTTGGGCAGTTTGTATGTGGCCCATTTGAATATAGGGTAATATTTTTCTTACTGTAGTCTATTTTCCAGTAAGAAGTTCAAATGTTTGTTTATAACTAAAAATTTTAATTTTTTCAAAAATCAATAGTAAAAATAATGAAATGAACAAATTAAAAAAAGTATCAACACATGACAACTGTTGCCCAGCATATGCCCAGTACCGGATACTTTCAAAAAGAATTTATTATTAAGATAAATAGTTGTTATTTTGCTAACTTATGGTATATTTGATTAATTAATATGTTATTCTAATGAAATACATCATACAACAAAACCTCGGTCTTGTTAAAGACAATAAGTTATGAGCAATTTTAACAATTAATTATTGTAAATTGATATTTTCTTGATCTGTGCAAGCAATAAGTGCCCTCCGCTTCTGAGATATGCACTGTAACCAATCTTCTTTTGTTGCCTCTCTTCAAATTATGCACTCAGTAACACTCTTTTGGTTGTTGGAGTTCATTTCTGTGGTTTCCTTCTTTAGGACGTTTGTTTTAAAGTGAAGTTTTCTTCGTAGGCCTAGGCCCAATACTTTTGTGTTTCACTCTCAACTCAAGTTGTTTGGGTTTTCTTCTTTGCTAATATATTACATTGTTTTTTTCTTGACTCATTGCTACTTTTTTAATCTTTTCATCTAATTCCTTTACTTTCTTCTCTAGCATATATTTGTAAGGACTTCTATTTAAAATCTCACTCTTTTAACTTCTCCTCTTCCTCTGAATGATTTTCTATCTAGTCTCATCTGTGATGGAAAAATTCCTATCGATCACAACTTGAAATGAATGAGACATGAAGCCTCCAGGTCCACCATAGTAGTGAGAAGTGCTTGGAGTAGCCGGAGATGTTTGTGATGATCTCACTGTAACAACACTTGAAGTTGATGTCATGCAGGGCAGGGAGGCTGTTGTTAAACATGAAGGAATCGGTGCAAACATTGAGCTAGATGGGGTTACATTCTCTTCTGTAGTCACTGTTACTGGTTCTTCAAAGTTCACGGGAGTAGGATTTGTGGTCGCGGAAACTGTGGGTCATGTGAGAGTTCCTTTGAGTGAAATGAGCTTCAGCAATGTAGTCGAAATCTGTAAATATGTCCTTATGCAATGGATAGAACCTAGTACAGGATAAACCTGACTTTGCAAGCTCCGTCCTGTATTTAACCATAAAAGCTGTCCTAACCAAACCTGCAATATCCAGAAGTTCATCCATCTAGCACAGGCTTCATTGTACGCAGTTTTGAAGTGTCTAACACAATAGTAATAGTGTCCAGTACTGGGAAAGTGTTGTCTGTCTGGTACTGAGCAAATGAAAGAGGGGAAGTATTTAAATTCATAACTTTAACGTTTTAAATTAAAATTCACTTATCGCTTCCTATTCAGTATGAATAAAGTGGAGTTAACACAAAAAATAGTTAAACTGATTCTACTCACCAAGTCTCATAGAACAGAGGCTGAAATCTATTGTCGGGAAGCAGCTAACTGGACAAAAGCACCTTTTTCACTAAATACTTAGATAACACTAGCGCGACATGGCTAAAAACTGTACAACAACTTTAAGTGAAAAAGAGTTTTGTGTGCAATATTTCATTTACCTGCCATCTGTTGGCGTCTTTAAAAAACAAGCTCCGTCCGGTACTGGGCAGTGTCCGGTACTGTGCAAGTCTCCCCTAAGCCTATGATAGAGAGCAGAGTAACCGTGTTTAGGCAATATTCCATCAATAGCATTATAGTGGCGTAATTCAGAAGGTCATAAACATTGGTTACCTGGTTTGCGGGAGGAGGACGAAAAGTCTGGCAGACATTTAGAAAAGGTGCGGACTCTTAGTCAGCCTCGGACTGGGCCATTTTGACATAGGGAACGACGGAAATATTTACCATTTAATTACATATTGGTTAGTGAAAAGACCAACACTCTGAACATAATTTAATGCTATAGGCCTAGGCCTAATTATATAGCTTAATGATAATTCCAAAGATCCCACTTAACAAATTTCCTAGATTGTTTTACTAAGGCCTCTATAAAGCTCTTTAAAATTACTCTTACACGGTACTTCATATTCTATATTTCATGTACTAACTAGTGCTATATGTATTATGGTTACAACTTATTCATGTTTTAGACTTGGAAACATACTGTGATTAGAGATTGTAAGTAAATATTTCAGGCTATTTTTTTAGGGTTACAATTATTTTGTTTTACAAAACAACATAGGGATAAGCTAATCAGGGATGTCCCTAGAGGGGGTGGGGGAGGGGCAGTGGGTCACCTACCCTGGGCGCCTCATCAAGGGGGCTGCGAGCTGCCAATAACAATTTGTTATTTAATTCTGTTCGTAAAGTTCACTCCATTTAGAATGTTTTTTTTTTTGAAATGTAATTTCGATGTGATACAATATTATATATCTTTTTGCATTTAGGTCTACTCAATAATTAAGAAATTATTTTTAAAAAAATATTTTTATATATTCATGCCTAGTAGTAAATACAGTTTTGATAAAAACCAGTTCATAGGATGAGTTCAACCCGGTACGGTAGGGGGCGCCTAATGTAAGTTTGCCCGGGTGCCTACACTCCTAGAGACGGCTCTGAAGCTGATTGTGTAACACTATTGAAAAAAAATATTTTATGAATAAGTTTTTATTAAATGATTTAATATTTAGTCTTAAATGATATAACGTTTGGGGAATTATACACTAATTGAAAACAGGCAAAGAAGTGACCAGCCAGGTAGAATGGTAAGGGGGGGGGAGACTAAGAGTCCATCTGTCAATCAAAAAAGGCCCAGCCTCTTTGCCCGCCTTTATGAAATATTTTTGGGGTCGACCCTTCGTTGTAAACTAATTCTTTGCCCTACAATCCTCAATTGACTTTCCTGGTCTTTCACTAGTGTCGGATCTAAAGGTAATCATATCAAATCATTAATCCTCATATAAGAAATGTATTGAATATGCTTATTTAAATAATTGTGTTATTTTTTTGATTCTTGATCAAACCTATTAAATAATATTATTTATTCTCATAAAGGAATTAATAAGCTATAAAATGTTTAAAATTGTTACTGCAACTCGTGTAAGCAGCCAGGCGATAAATTATCACAGTTCGTGTGGTTCATTAGAATATATGTTCACAATATTAAAACTTAAAGGGTGTTAAGACATGCCAGTTTCACACGTTTATCACAATTTTATTTCGATAAAGGCTTATTAGCTTATTCTTTGGTGTGTAATCCAGATATTTATGGACATCACAAGACCAAACTTTTTTCTGGAAACAAACTTGTCACCTGTTAGCTTGTATTTACTTCTATTAAAATCTAATATTATTTTTTTATAGCGGTAATACAACTTCAAGTTTTAAAGCAAACAACTAAATAAAACAAAATCAACCATTTTCCACTTAACTAGCATCGAAGCTGAATACATATTAATATATTTTTAACAATAAACCACTAAAATGAGCTACCATTTTCCGAAATCCATGGTTTAATTATTAATAAGAACATCTCAAACTCAACCTTATCTAAAATCTCTCCATCAATAGATTTCTTTGATGCTCTTTATTGTGATCTTACTTACTGTGTGTTTGCTCAGGTGTGGTAACTAAACAATGCCAAATTACTCTCATTATTTTATGCAGGTATGCCAGTCTATTTTGCAGAAGTATGCTTAGCCTTTGACATAAATAGAATAATATTGTATCGAATTATTCTAGGGAACTGTACAATGGAACTCGTATAAAAGTGCAATATAAGATAGAGTCTTATTCAACCTGGTGTGGCCGAAGTTTCTGTCGGAAATCAAGAAAGATACCTTCTCCAATCGTGGAGGTAAGTAAGGCCCCAGAGAAACTATCATTTATGTAAACAACCCATTCCTATGCTATAAATTTGTTTTGACAAAATCTGTAAATCAACATGCATCAATATATCTTACATGACCCTAGTTACTTCCGAGATAATATTGCCACTTTTCAGCTAGAATGAAAGAAAAGGTCTTGGCTACTTTCTGTCAATGTGTCAAATTTGCAGTTGCCCAACGTAGAAAAGGGTTACCTTGTTTTTAACTTAAAAGTGTTGTCGGGGTTGGAACTAGCCCTTCTTTCACCTGGGCAAGGATATATTTCGGTGCCCCCTCCTCTCGCTCCCCACCATACTCACTCCATTTAAAAATATTGAACAAATATTTACTACCTATTTATTTACTAAATAATATTGAACAGCACATACTTTACTGTTCTTAAGTCAATTCTATTAATTGCAGATTCGTAGTTTTACTCATCAACACGCAACACCCTACAGTGCAAGCAGATAAGAGAAATTCTGTTGTGAAATTTCAAAATTTTTTTTGTAATAATTTTACGGATTCTAAAAAGTCAAAAGTTTTTTTCTTCATTTGCTAATCAATGACTCTGATGAAACTGTGGGATTACGTGATGAAGTCGGATTCTTGCGTTCTGAAAAAAATTGTCTAGAGAATGTTATTGAAAAATTGGCTCAGGAGCTTAGCAACTCGAATTGTGAAGTTCATGATCTTCAAAGTAGCCTGGTGAATATTTTAAATGATTGTTTAAAGAAAGGAACTGCAATACAAACCCTTAAGTAGAAGATACATTTCCTAGAGAATCAAATGAAACACACGGGGCTGAAAGACTTTCAAGTGGTACAAAATCGCAGGAAAACTTTACCCATACAAATAGGAGCTATTCCTAAAAACCTAGCACTAAATAGATTTGAACTACTGGTTAGGTACTGATGATGTTGTAACTAAAAATACAAACATGTCTGAGTCTCCTCATCTTTTCCAGTACCCAAAACTAAAAAAATCCAGAGTGAATGTTGTGAAAAAATCTTTTAAGGACAAAAAAACCAAAACAAAATATAAAAATATATGTATAACAGCACTTGACAGGTGGCTTCTGAGTGGAAAAAAAACATTGTCACTGTGTCTATTAGAAAAACTAACACTTTAGATTTAAGTTTAAAAGTAAATTCCAGATAAAGTTAATTTTTTTTAGAAAAGAGATTAATGCGAAGAGATTAATGTGAATGAGGGGCGGGGGCAAGGTTTTGTTCAGACTGTTTCTTTTATTAATCTAGGTTTTAAAATCCTCCATCTGAATCCGTAGTCAGCCAGAAATAAAATTGATGACATTTTTTTGTTATGTAAGGAATGTGAACCAGACAAATTGATTTTAGCAGAGCATGCATTCAGTAGTATGAAGTAGATTTATTTAATATTTCCAATTTAAAAAATGGAAATATATTCTGTAGACCTGTATATAAGGGTGGGGGAGTAATAATATTTTCGAAAAGAAATATTTTGTATAAAAAGGTGACATTAAAACAAGATCTGTGTAAAGAAAAAGACTTTGAAATAACATCCATTCATCTAGTTATGGAAGGTAAAATGTATATAACATTGATAGGATTATATCGTTCTCCAAGTGGAGATATTAACTTATTTTTTTCTGGTCTGGAAAATGTTTTAGATCAGCTTTCAAAAGATAACTAAACTTTCATTATCATGGGAGATTTCAATATAAATGTTATGGACACAAAACATTTGAACACGCAAGGACTCAGAGATTTGTTGTCTGGGTATGGTTTGAAGTGGCTCATAGATTCACCCACACGATTTATGGCCACATCAACGACTTCTTTAGACAACACGTTAACAAATATTAGTTCAGAGGAGGTTTCAGTTGATTGTATGGAGGCTGGCATTTCAGATCATTTTGCGATGGTTGTTGTTCTTAATAATATTATTCCCAAAGCAGAAAAAGTTTTGTAAAAATGGAAAAGACTTCTGAAGCCTAATAACATTGAATTTCTAGGATTGTTGCTCTTTCGTGACGCTTGGTTAAATGTGGAGAGCGCGGGCAGTATGAACAAAAAAAGGGACTTTTAAAAAAATTGTTTACATTATCTGGATCTTTCATGTCATTGGATTAGAACTAGTAGTAAGAGTTGTAAAGCTAAGTCAAAATGCATGGGCTTCCAAGGGGATTTTGAGGTCAAGGGTAAGGATGAAGTTGTTAAGCTTTCAGAATAAGTGCACAAATGAAAAAAAAAAAATTATAAAAAATATATAAAAGGGTATTAAAAGCTGCTAAGGCTTATGAAATAAACAAAAAATACCCTTTCTAAAGACATATCAAAAACAACTTGGTAAATCAATAATGGTTACAGGATCATAAATCAAGCCCCTTCTCAGGTTGAGCTCATTGTTAATGGGGAAACATTCTCTCAGCTTTTTATATGTCCCTGTATTTATATAATATAGGTAATACTGTTTTGTTGTTTTAAGCGCTGTGCAGTAAAAAATAGCGACTACCACACTATTTCCCCAGAAAGGGGGGTGACTTAAGAATGGTAAAACACAGACTGAATATTTATAAAAAAACTACCTGCTCAAGCTGGAATAGCTTTATTCAACAGGCTCCCAGAGTCTTTTAAGAAAATAAAAAACAATACAACTTTTAAAAAGCACCTGAAGTATTTGTTGGTTAGAGGTGGCAATAGAGGCATGAGTCTGGCTGTGCCCGGACCCTTGTTGATTGTTTTGAATTGTTGGGGTATTGCCAGTGCATTTTATTGTATTGGGGAATATATTTATTAATTGTTTTGTTCCTAATTATTGTTGTGTTCTGTGACATTTTGTATATAGCTGACTGGCATACGTATTCTGTTTTATCTATATAAGCTGTTGTTAACATAAGTTCTCAGTTTTATTATGTATCTACTATATGATTCAGCGGTTGAGTGTGCTATGAGTGGTTGTTGAATAATTTTGTACAATCGGATGTATGGTGCTGTATCAAATGATCTGTATTTAACTGAAGTGTCTGAGGCAATTTTATTATTATTCAAATTTTCATGTAAGTTTTTTTAAATACTTTGACCATGGCTATACAATTGTAATTTTGTAAACAGCTAAATAAATAAAATGAAAAATGAAATGAAAGGTCAGTCAACCTGTAAGATGTTGTGTATTTCATTGTGCTTTAAAAATTGTAGGATTTAACATATATTTTTGAAAATAAAATCATTACCGTAAAGAACTTATTTTTCCCATCCCACAAATTTTCCCCCTATTTTTTTCGTACCTCATATTTTCTGGCCACTCAAAAACTAGTGCTCTGGGCAAATTCCCAGTTCGTCCGTTTGTAAATCTGGGCCTAGTGGCTAGAAGGAAACTTAAATAACCACATTTATGGGGGCGAAGTGTCGTAAACTCATAAACCTTCTTTTTGATATATCTTAGTCATACAAAAATTATAAAGTAATTACAATTAGTTATTAAATTTGTGGCTTTTCTAACTGCAATTGTAAACACTTGAAATATACGACAAAGACGCTAGGGGTTAGCGTAACTGACTGCAAAGCTTGAGCTAATCTGGTTAAGACAATCATAATTAAAATATTAAAATATATAATAAAAGAATCATAAAGTATCAGTGCTTTTGTCTTATAAATGTACAAGCAAACAGTTATACATCATAGTAAAGTAGTAAAAGTAAATTTTTTTCACTATTAAAGCACTATTACAAAATTAAAACACCCTATTTTTGTAAAATTTTAAAGCTTTTTACCCAGAGGCTGTCAAATTAATTACATTAAATGAGTAGGCCCATAGTCGATTTTATACAAAATTAAAGAAACCTTAGTACTAGCACAATTTATCAATAATATAAAATTATTTCTGACTGTATTTCTTACAGAAATTTCAATCATGGCGTAGAAGGCAAACATGCTGCAATGGATACAAAGAACCAACTCATGGCTTGAAACCAATTAAATGTGAGCCTATTTGTACAGAAATATGTATCAACGCAAATTGTTCGAAACCAAACGTTTGCACCTGTTTAGATGGATATAAAAAAGAGACATCTAATAAATGTGCACCTGTTTGTGACCATGGTTGTAGAAACGGGAAATGTACAGGACCGAATGTATGTACTTGCGACAACGGATATGAAAATAGTGCGGTAGATTATATTTGTGAGCCAGCGTGCAGTAACTGTACAAATGGATTTTGTCTTAAACCGAATGTATGTCAATGCTCAGCAGACTATGAACTAGACAAAATATCAAATATTTGCAAACCTAAGTGTGATAAAGCCTGTATGAATGGATTCTGTTCAGCTCCAAATGAGTGCACTTGTAATGATAACTTTGAACCGGATAGAAACAATAAAACTTTATGCAATGCTATTTGTGAAGAAGAGTGTATTAACGGTTATTGTTCAAACCCTAAT
>JAGFPH010001334.1:129285-144174 GCA_018207615.1 Philaenus spumarius | reverse complement strand
TGATTTGTTGCCTATGTAATATATATATATGTATGTGTATGTTTTTTGTAAGTGTACTCTCCCACAGGAGCTAGTTTTTTTTTTTAAGGTTTAAAGGCGTTGTATGTAGTATCGCGAACAGGGTGTTTTTGTGGCTTTTCGAGTGGTTACGCTGCGACCTCCAATTTAAATAATGGGTAATTAATTACCTTATTTTTATCCGTCGAGCACTCTAAAATATATCCTTTCTGGATTACCGGTTTCGGTGGTTCATGCCACCATCATCAGATCAACCTCAAAAATGATTCATTCCACTGTTGTGGAACACGTCGTAAAATAAACTATACACAATTAACACAAAACATTAAAAAACACAAACACTTGAACAAATTTAAATATATACACTGAAAAAACAACTTAATACATCACATGAGGACTTCTCTACACATGTCATTTCATGGAGGGCATGTGTACAACTGTGGTCTTGTGCAATCTTATATATGAGATAAGGATGTCCAATCATGATGGTATTGAGTCAACAATTTTATCTCAGGTTGATGGCTGTGTTAAATAATTCATTAGATGAATAATGCAGTTTATCATTTAACATATTTACTGGATCATTTTTTGATGCACTATATATTTCAAATTCCTCTAGGGATGATCTGAAGGGGGGGGGGTTGAGCATGCATGGAAAGCCTGATGCAATTTTATTTCTTATTATTGTTATAGGCACTATAGTGATCATGAAAAGCCATGTCGTTGCCCCCCAGCGTGGTCGACTTCACCCCGGGAGGGGGAATATGGTGGGGGCGCCGTTTACTAAAACGCTTATAATTTGAGAACCATTTAAGATAGAACATTGAAAAACGGAACACTATACTCCATAAAATATGAGCTTCAAAAAAAATGTTTACGTTTATAGTCGTAAAGTGGTTGGTTTATGTGTAAGAGCATTTTTATTGGTAAATGAACAAAAATGGTGATTAAAATAAGCAAAACCGATAGTTTTGTACTAAGAAAATCCCTATATAGGCCAAATATAGACATTTAAGCTATTACAAGTGCTTCAATAAATTTCACAAATCATGTTGAACAGTTAATGCGTAGCAGTTAATCAGTAGAGGTGTTTTATACGAAGCACTAATATATAGAAGTTAGTGATGCCACGCAGAAATTTGACCGGATATTGTAGAGGATATACTATAGTTCAGTCAATCTGCACATCCATAGATGCAAAAGATGGAGTAGGTCTGATTTTCTGGAATGTTGTCTGTTTAGGGACACTGTTTAAAATTCCAAACTTCGACCTCGGCTCCTAGCGCGCCACTGGCGACGAAAACCCCACATTTTTTGACCTTGTTCTAGTTCTTTTCTGATTTTTAGCATGACATAAAGGACTAGTTTGACAAAAATAAATCATCTAGTCCTTTTTTAAAGAAAAGTAAATTTACCACAATTTAAAATGAAAATTATCTTCCTGAGGATAATACTTTTCGAGTACAGCCATTAAAATTTCAAGCAAATTTTCAAAATTTTCAAAAATTGTTAGTTTTTAGATAGTATTTGTGTTTTTTCACCGTGAAACAAGTGTTTTCCAGCAAAACTGATAAGGACTAACTTTAAAGTAGAGAAATGTAACTTTAATATGTGACCGAAATGAGATTTCTACCATGAATAGCTGAGATACAGCTGTTTGAATTTTGGATACACTTCCAAGAAATAAATAATATGATATGTAAAATAAAACCAAAAGTAATTGAAAAATTAAAGTTGTTGGTACAAGGGTACCGTTACATACAATATCATCAAATTACATGTAATTTACATGAAAGAGTTTATATTTAGAAAAATAAAAAATGTTATATAACATAATTAATACCTAAATATTATATCCTGCACCTCTTTGAAGGGCCTGGGATTGAGGTAAGTTTTTTGTCTAATTCACAGCCCTTTCCTCATCAGATGGTTGAAACTTGTCAACATTGAAAAGGGGAACAATGCAAACACTCTCTGCATCATCATCATCACCCAGTTCGCACAATGTTTCAATTTAGGGAGAAATGAAGTCTAGTTCTATTTCCGGCACATTGTCACACGATTCACCACAGCAAAACAAAAATATGGCTGAACATTTCAATCCTGCTTACCGACATCCACACGAACCAAGGTGTCATTGTAATTGGATGAGAAACCTAGAGTTCAATGAGGTACTTTGATCCAAATTTGTGGTACAAATACACACTAACTCCAAGTAAAAGTGAGAATAAAAATGAACGGGGTCGAACTACAGTTATTAGGGCATGTGCCACTGCGACACATTTCTTTTTCTACCTATCCAGATTGCTACGCTTACCTATGAGGATGAGAATTTCAAAAAATCTTAGCACTGATTTGGAGATTACAGAATCAATATTTTCCAAGAAATTATCTGAAAGTGTATATTCACATATAATTTTTGATAAAATGTTTGACACATACGATAATACTTTTGGTGGCTGTTTCAGGTATGACTATAATTTTGTTAAATATATGAGTTCTAGTGTCAGGTCGATAATCTCCTGGCATTTGATTTATCAGCTCTTCTAATGAAAACTGACATTCCTTCAGAGTTTTCCTCATGGAATGAATAAATATATGTTCCACTGCCTACGTAAGAAAAATTACGTAAGAGGATGTAGCCTATTTTTTATCTAGCAGATGTGAAACGTTTACTTCAACAGTAAAAGTTGTGTTCAGTCAAGGAAATTTTTTCTGCACAAAGAATAAAAGCAGGAAAATTTAATAAGTTGCCACAGATCACCCTTTGGAACAGACCTTAATTCGCTCTTCCAAAGTACAGAAAGGTCTTATTGGTATAAATTAAAATAAAATTGCACACAAAACTGGTGTTTATTGTACTATTTTAAATCTGGAATCTGTCGATCCTTACAAGAATTTTGCAATAAATTCCAGGACATTACTAGCAACGTTGAAGAATTTGTCCACAAAGAATCAAGTAATACAAGGGTAGAAAGAGATGAAAATGACGTGAAAATTTTAATAAATGTATTATTAAATTTATAAATGATCACGACAACCCTTTAGAAAACTTTACACCAGAGTTAAGAAACATAGTGAGTGGAGTTATTGCCACAGAATGGGCATCGAATTTCCTATTTAATATAAAAGAAAAAGGGAACATTATATTAAAAAATTTTAAGAGGCAAAGAATTGTTGAAATAATAAAAGGTTTGTATGAGCCAATCAAGAGGAGACCTGTGATAACAATGTCTTCAACAATGTATGAAAAACAGCAAAGGAAACAAAAAAAAACCCTTCACCAACAAACATTAGCTCAAAATTAGTGCTAGCAATCAAAGGAATATTCACATCCAGGCCATGAGTTATTAGGCTATCCACCAATTTCACCTCACCCAAATGGTCACCTCAAGAAAAATGTTAATACTTCTGACTTGATACTCATTATTCGATAACACTAAAAGTAAAGTATTGATAAATGAAAAAGCAAAAATAACGACACCTGTAATATATTACTGTAAAAAAATTACTTTGAATTCACTGCACAACAGACATCTTTGCATAATTTCCACTCCTAGATAACGCATAGAATAAATTACGACCGAACTTCGACAGTAGTACAGGAATACTACCGCCTGATCAATGACTATGTTCACTGATATAGCATATTTTCTACAGTAGCATTAACTGTTAAACATGATTTGTTAAATTTATTGAAGCACTTGTAATAGCTTAAGTAATTAGAAACACTGAAGCCTCAACCACAAGTTCGGTGAATAAAACTACACAAATAAACTGAAACACATTAATTAATATAGTTATTTTAGTTCCCTGATTTACATTTCGGTAACCAAGTTACCATCATCAGAAGATTCTAAATCTAAACTAAAGCTAACAAGAATGAAACTATAAACTAAACAGACCAATTTTTGTAGTTTTATTCACCGAACTTGTGTTTGGGGCTTCATTGTTTCTAATTGTTTAAATTCACCACAGTACTCATTGAAAATCTAATAACTTAAGTGTCTATATTTTGCCTATATAGAGATTTTCTTAGTACAAAACTATTCACAATTTTTGTTCATTTACAGTTAAAAATGCTCTTTACTCATAAACCAACAACTATACGACCATAAACGTAGTAACCTTTTTTAAAGCTCATATTGTATGGAGTATATTGTCACATTTTTCAATGTTCTATCTTGAATGGTTCTCAAGTTATAAGCGTTTTAGTAAACGATGCCCCCACCATATTCCCCCCTCCCCCTGGTGATTTCGACATGGCTTTTCATGATTACTATAGTGCCTATAACAATAATCAGAAATAAAATTGTGTCAGGCATTCCATGCATGCTCAACTCGGGTTCAGATCCTGGCCTATTAATACAGAACACACGTTTCACTGTAACTACAGATCCAGTTTACTAGTCACTATCTTTTCTACTAACGTATTCTGAAGACAGAGGAAACAGTGCAAGCGCACAGATGTACCAACATAACTGTTTGAGTAGCTCCTTTATTTGATGTATTATTTTTTTTTTAATTGTAACTTAAATGTAATAAATACAGCAAATCCTTAACACCCCGATATTTATTTTGAAATATCTACTATAAACTATTATTTCAGAAAGAGGCTGGATGTAGAAAGAGGAACATCGTAAAAGGATATGGAAAATACTTTCAAAATGGAATTGTTTACAATATAAAATTAAAGTAGAACTACATTTATATTTGAAATGCATTAGTTTCTATATATATTTATGCACCAACTACAGTAACTGCTATGTCTCAAACATAACACAAATCCAATACCGTAGTTATAATTTTTTACAAGAATTCATTGTATTGTTGCAAATAATCCTACAAACTGGCCTTTCAATAAATAATATTTTATATTCACTTATTTATTTTGAAGAAAATGTCACACAGAGAAAACCACATAGTACATTATATGCTGAGGTTTTGGGAAATAATATACTCATACTCCTTTGCTGGTTTAGATAGTAACCTTATAATTTAATTTAACCTGATTAACAAATTCAGTGAACTAAACAGAGCAGAAGTCAAGAAGTTTATGGTAATAATGAATTCTGCTTGGACTGAACCCATAAAGGAGGGGTATGGTAATCCAGTTTTAACCCTAAACTATATTATTGTCTCGTGTAATCGACATACTGTACATTTATTACATAACTTTGTTTATCTAGAATATCATTTTACATTATTGTGTTTGAAACTGTCATAATATATTTATGTAGGTAATTACACATTTAAGTTGTGGAACATGGAATTACAGCTGTAATATTCAGTGAAGTATGTCGCCATTACAGATATGGTTTAAAACAACAGTATAAACAAGATATTATAGCAACCTGTTTGTATCTTTCCTTGCAGTGCAGAGGGATTCTATTTGCTTTTAAAAGTTGGTATTCCAAGTTGGCACTAATAGATTAATTTAGCAATATCATTCAAAATATATATAACTTTTAGTTTAGTGTTTTGTTTTGATCGCAGGATAATGTCAACTGTAAGTGTCAAATACACAAAAATGTTTGGACAAAATCTTACGCAGCTTATTTTTTGTTAAAGAAAATATTTTGTTTGTTAAAACTGACAACATCGTTGCTGGGTCCATCTTATAAATAGTGTAGAATCCTAAGTAATTGACGAATTGGACCATTATCTTGATAGTTATATTGGTTATAAAATAATTTATTTTATTGCTAAGGCTTATAGTAGACCTAGTACTGTTAATAAAAAAAAAAACATTTTATCAACATAGCACTACTTTCTTTGACAGACATATCTTGCCTACAAATCTTACTTATTTTAACTGCTATGGTATAAATTATATGGATCATGTACAGCAAGTATATCAGCAAGCCGGACAGAATATCATGACACTTTGATTTGACAGTGGTAGTGAAATAACTCAGTGTAAGCAGTATAAATCAGTTTCTTTACTTTGAACGGAGGTTTCACTAAGGATGCAATTCAATGGCCACTTAAAACATCAGGTAAAGTGATGCGTGTAGAGAGGCCATAAAATATGCTTGCTACATAAAAACAGTTTTATCAATGAAATACATTTTGTATTGCTACAATGTTAAAAGCGAAGATTTGTTAGAAATCCTGATAAATTTTTAAAAAATGTAAAAAGAATATGTTATAAAATGGTAGGTAGGCTACTTTCCTCACAAAATGACTAATGTATTGTAGCCTAGAATTCAGTAAGCTGAATTATGTTTTCTTTAAGCACATAAAACATCAGTGTGGCTGAGGGGTTAGAGTACCTGTCTCCAAAGCTCAAGGTTCCTGGTTTAAAACCGGGTGAAGACCATGGATGTTGTCTAGTGGGAAAAAGTTAAATCAGTTTTCTAATTTTTTACAGTAACCATGCATTTGTATCTTTTCGACAAGTTATTTATTACAAAATATCACAATCAAATTTATTGTTAACAAAGGTTAAATCTAATAACAAAATAAATTCACTTTCACCATTAATCTTCTGCAGTTAAGTCAACATCAAACATTCAGGCGACCGGTCAAATACTGAATTGTTGTAGTCCACTAGATTTAGTTTTTCTGTAACAAATGAAATTAAAAAAAAAAGACTTCTGTTCTTGTATAAATATAAAGAAAAAAATACAAACTGGTGGAATTGATAACCTTTTTTTAAATAAAGAAATCTATTTTAATTTATACAGTGTTTTCCATATACAACTGTGCACCAAATATAACTAATAGGCCTACTTTATTTATTATTAAAGGTTCATTTCATAAGACATAAAAATCTTGATTTTTAGTGCATCCGTAATACATCAGCATTTGTCATACAGGAAAATAAATGTCAGTTGTCTTGACAAAGAATTAGTGCCATGACACATAATGTAACAAATCAAACTAAGTTAAATTTTAGTTTCACTTGACACATAAAAACTAAATGTCAGGAAATTTGAAATTTGTTTTTTTTTCACTGGAATAATTTCATAGAAAACAAATTCCACAACAATGTGAAAACTACACTGTATATCAGATTGGCATGCTGTCTAAATGCCATGTAGTGTTATAAATATAAAAGACTCAGAACCTTTTAAGAGTAAGGCTTTTATTAACTTTAAACTTTAACATTTAGAATAAAATACATGTACTGAAAACAAACACAGTCTAAACAGTTATAAGTTACCATAGCGATAGTACTTATGTATAGCCTAACAATTGTTTCTACAACATGCATCACATTCTCCTCTCCCAAAATAAAGTCATAGATCATAGTCTTCTAAGTAATTTGGAAGTTTTCTGGTTAATTTGGGTATTTTGCATATTTCATTATTCGATTCAATTTGATCTGATAAATTCATGAAGTGATTTCCATGGAGTGAGGTAGTATATCTTGAGAGCTAGGTGCCATAAAGTGAGGTAGTGAAACGCTTAATTTTAGGCGGAACGGCATTCCGGTACCTCTCAGGGAAAATTGGATACTATAATTTGGCTCTGTGCCGGCCTCGACAACGGGTGAACTCAACGTTACATCTAGTGTGATGTGGTTGTCTCTCCTTTTATCTCCACCCCTCTCTCTCTCACAAGCACAAAGTTAGTCGCACCACCAGTGCGCAAACGCAAACACTTGTGGTGAAGATCCCATGTATTATGTTTAGCCATCGCGCCCTGTCAGTTGTAGTTGCAGTTCAGTCTGCTGCACTGTTTTCCGCTGAACTAGAATCACTGTTTTTATATTTTGTTTACACATTGTGTTGTGAGAGTTAGTGTTGTGGCTAAGAAAGTTGAATAGTTATGTGTTCGACTACTAAAATTAGTGACTTCTTTAAGGCTAAACATCCCAGGATTAGTTCCAAATTCTGCCACCACGGCGCACCACCAAAATGGAGTCATTTTGTATTGGTGTTTATTGGTGGAATTTTCGTCCGATTTTCATTTGCAAAACTGATTTGTGAACGGAATAAGATTAGAATTCACGCCAATGAAGCTAAATTTTAATTAAGTTGCTGGTTTAAAAAATAATAATAAAATAATTGTGTTACAAAACGAAAAATGCAAATCGCAGGTAGTCATTTTGAAGA
Organism: Philaenus spumarius; assembly: GCA_018207615.1. Classification (NCBI taxonomy): domain Eukaryota; kingdom Metazoa; phylum Arthropoda; class Insecta; order Hemiptera; family Aphrophoridae; genus Philaenus; species Philaenus spumarius. The sequence goes on along the minus strand of JAGFPH010001334.1, from coordinate 136,093 downwards.
CAATAATTTTTAATTAATTTTACAATTTTAATTTTTAAAATCGCCTGGCTGGTTTAGTCGGTATCGTTGTTTATACATTTTTTCAGTAATGAGAAGAAGAAACGCGAGAGTGACCCGAAGCAGGTGCAGTGCCGCTGTGACCACTCGCGCCATCTCTACCCCCACCCATCGATGTATAAACACACTGGATCGCTGGCGCTGGCTGCGTGTATTGAATACGGTCCGGCCGGCCAAGCCGCTTCCCCCACCACCGGTTGGTCAGCAACAACACGTGAAGCGTTGTAATGAATTGTAAAAAACCTGATTCTAAATTAGCCCAATTGGTTGGAAATAAATGTGTTTAGGTTCATTGTAGGCCTAACCTAAAATTATGTTCAGTTTTTGAATCAAATCAGTTGTTTTATATAATTATAATATGTACAACCAATGTTTGAATTGAATCAAAATATAGTAAGCATTTTTAGTTGATTTTTTTTTATTTACTTTAAGTTGGTAACCTAAAAAGCTGTTGGTTTTGAAAAAATAATAAACTGATTACAAATTTGCTAGTAAAGTTGCTATGGTAATGAATGCAAACAAACATGTGTTACTAAGCATTTTATAAGAACAGCTGATTTTGTGACCTATGGTCTTGAGTCCATACAAAAGAGGCTGTTTAGTTTTTCCTAAATTTGAAACTTTTTCAGAAAACTTTTAAAATTTTTCATTATATGAAAATCTAGTTAGGACAATTATGAACATTTTAAAACAAAAAAAAATGCTTACAAAGGAACAGTAATTCATTTTTATTATTTACTGTAGATTATCAGTTTGTGTTTAAACTATTATTATTGTTGTTGGATAAGGATAAGGAAAAGTTTAGATAAAAATAAACTGAACCAAAACCATAATGAAAAACATGATCTGTATTAGCATTTTAAACTGCATTTTATTTACATAAAAGTATACCTATACATTATGCACTCTAAACATTGTTAAATAAAACAAGTTTAGTAAGTTTTTGACGCACTCCAAGCTTTGTAAATGTAGCTTGCAATGTTTTGAAATGTTACAAAATTCCGTTAAAATGTATAATAATGTTATTTACTACTAGGAACTCGGCCTCTGATCGCTTCGCTCGCCAAACCCTGCGGTAACATATGGTAATGCCAATGCAAACTACAAAATCTCTAATTATGTTCATAATTTTAACATTTTTTTCATTTTTAACCCCTTAAATAAAATAAAAATGGCGGCCGGACCGGTTCTCTCAGTGTAAGCTTTTTTCCAAAGCCAGTTTGTGGCTTAACTGTAAGTCGAATTTAAAAACTAATATTTTGCGGGTAGCAAATTAGATTTTCAACAAAATTGTATTCTTGATTTTTTTTCCGTATCTCAAACGGTAAGCTCACAAAATGACCGTAAACTTCAAATTTGTAAAAACATCGTCCAAGTTTTTGTATTTCAACCATTTATTCAACACGTTATTCTAAACCAATTCAAGAGGGTTCCATAGCTTTTTAGCGAATTTCCATAGGAAAAATGAGCTATTGCAGTGGCCCTTATGGTGAAACCCAAGGTCGGGAGTAGCAAATGAGCACCGATTATGGTCCCCAGAACACGTTTTGGGGTGTCAAAAAAATTCATATATCTATATATATATGTATGGGATATATATATATATATATATATATATATATGTGTTCGCACTCTAGCGGCCGCATTTTAAGTCCGATTTGGTCCAAATTTAGTACACGTGTTGGTTGTCTATGTGGCTCGGACGAGTTCGTTAGCCAAAAAAATCCAACAACCGGAAGTACGTTTTTTGACCGGAAGTAACTATTTTTTGAGATTTTTACTACGAGAATGAAATTTTTTAGGGTTTTTTCTAACAATATAAATGTAGGATGTTATTCTGCGCATTTTGTTTTTTTACGCGACCTTATAGCTCGCTTGGTTCCCCCAAAATCGACAAAAACGTAAAATACCATAAAAGTACCCAGTTCAAAGCCAAGTGATGCAAACTCGCGAGGCCACTAGGAGGAAACAAATTCTACTAATATATTAGGTACACACAGACAGCTGTTCAACGCCTTCGTGAGTAGACCTATTTCCGAAATTGTTGGTTGAAACCCTAAAACATAGGCATATAAACTTAAGTTTGGAAATTTGCTCTACTCACGTCAGCGGTCCAGCTGCGTGGTCGATTTATTTTTTTTTTGTAGATAAAGGTTCAAAGAATTCATATATGCCAGTTTTGCCTGTAAAAAAATGAAGTAAAATTAACAAAGTTATTAGCTCAAGAAACAAGCGTGTTTAGTAACGAAAGGAAAAAGTTCAACTTTAGGCCTACATAAAAAGTAGTAAACATTTTTTGTAATTTTTTCATAAATGTAAAAAAGTTTCGTAATTTAGTTCTAAAATAGAACGCCCGCCGGCTCGTTTCTCGAACCTTTCAGCTACTCAGCGCGCAATCCAGTGTGTTTATTCATCGATGCCCCCACCACGCGTCTCAGATGTTGCTTGTATAGGCCTACAGTTGGATGACGGTTTCCCTCGCTTCCATCCATGTGCTCTCCCGCGATATGTTATCTTTATATTTATAATGGAACTTTTTGGAGTTTTTGGTTTCAAGTTACAATGCTATTTTTACCTGTTATAGGGTAATATTATTCATACCCTGGTGTTATTGAATAATGTATGGCCAAAGAACCTGTATATAGGCCTACTTTCATAAATCCTTTAATTTTAACTACTGTATATTTTTCTATACTAGGGGAGACCCCTGCGTGCTCCGCACGCCAACCCCCAATGGAACCTTCTAAAAACATATGTTATGTTTTATTTATAATAAAGGTGTACCATTATTAATAACCTCAAAACTAAGATGGTAAATAAAGTTAAATGTTCAAATTAAATATTTCTTATATTTTATAATAGCAGTTATAATAATGATTAAAAGAACCAGCAAGGCTCAGGTCTACACTTTAAAACCCTAACCTAAAAGCTAGAAATACAAAAATTAATGCTTCAAATTTTTAAATCAGCTGGAAATATTGGAGCAAACAACTATATTATCTTTTATTTTATTCAATTGGTTGCTATGGTAATAAATGTAAATACATGTGTTTTTTTATCAGTCTAGGCCTAATCTAAGAATTTTGTCCGACTAAATTTACAAATATTGAAATAAAAAAGGTTTTTATCGAAATGAATTATAACCTATGTTACTCAGGGATAGTGTAGCTTTTTATTAGTAAAACTATTTTTTCAATCTATTCAGTAGTTCCAGAGATTACCCCCTACATACAAACAAACAAAAAAACAAACTTTACCTCTTTATAATATTAGTATAGATCAAAATGTTTTAATAAAAACTACAGAACAGCTGTTTTATGTTTTCATTTATTTATTTAATACAAAATGTTTTAATGTAAACAAAGCAGATGTTTTTAAATTCACATGTATTTCTTATGGGGATTTTTCGTTTTTTGGGGACCCCAAAAACCCCTTAGTTTTTAATTTTAGAAAAAACTTATATTTTCCCCTCGTTCCTTGAATCGATACCTTTAATTTGATACCTCTCCCATCATCCTCCGGTTTACCAAATTCCCTCAATTTTGAATCTAAAATTTCGCTTACAGAATTATATATAAGGATGGTGTATGTTATTTTTACTTCAAGAAATGGCTTTGATCATAAAGTTAGTAAAATACAGATTAATTTTTTCAAGTTTGAAATCAGCTGATAATGGACATATGATAAGAAACGGCTGACTATTGAACACTAACACATTATTCGATTATTTAGTTACTAAAAATTAAAAAAACTACATACAGTAATTTAAAATATACAAAGTTCAAACTTATACACCAAAACATACAAATAATGTTCAAATACCTTGTGGTATAAAAGTTAACAAATATACTTTTCCTTGTTCAGAATCGTGTTTTTATGAACAGGAATTTCTAAATTAATAATTGTAATATATAATGAAAGTGAGGTTATTAAAATAATAACAAATTTCTCACAGCTGACAAATATTAAACAGCTGACGATTAATTTATGATTACAACTAAATTTTATTCTTCAATAAGAATTGTATTGATTCGATTTTTGAAGGGCTGTAGGTCGTAGCCCTTAGAAAAGACGTAAATTCTAAAGAATTTTGGCAAACCTACGCATTATCCCCTTTAATTTGACACAAAAATATTGAAGATTGGTTCAGTAGTCACTGAGAACTCAGACTTTTAACTGTGTATTAAATATATAGATTTATTCTAGATGACTCTTTTCGACTTACAGAAAATACTTTTTAACAAATAACACCTGTCGTAATCAGTAGGCTAGTCTAGTAAGTGTGTCCGGCCAGAGTATGAATGCGAGTAGTGAGTGAGTTGACGAACGCTACAGTTGCAGGGCCGGGCAGAGCGGCTGGCTGGAGGGGGGGGGGTGATGGTGCGCTACGCGGCGGGGGGAGGGAACTGGAGCGTGAGAGAAATAATGATAATATCTTTAAAAAACGATTCCGATGCGACCATTTGACCGAGTTAATATCTGAAAACGGCAAAATTCTTTTAAAATTCGTATTTACAAAATGACTACCTGCAATTTAAACAAAATATTACAGCAAAAAAAAATCTTTATAAAACTTTTTTATAAATACATTTAAAAAAAAATCATCACAATAGCGTGAATGTTTTATTCATATCATTTACAAAATAACTTACAAAACAAAAATCGGATAATAATTACGGAAATTATTCGTAGTACAAATTTGCCGCAGAGGTGCTGCCATCTATCGGGCCAAAAACACAACTTTTTCAGGGATGTTTAGCCTTAAAGGTTAGTATTCTTATCATTTTGACTCTGTTAAATAATTTCATTATTTGAATGTGTTCAATAATTATTTTTGTGAGATTTTGTATTAGTTTTACCTATTTTAGGAGTATTTTATATAGGCTTAAATTAATTTTATCTTATATAAACTCAAGCTTTAAGTTGTATTTTTCCTCATGTAACCTATTTCGTTAGTGTTTTATTTTGAGGTTATAAAACCTTTCATTACTGTAAGATGTTGTTATGAATTCACCATGTGAGGTTATGTGAGTTTAAGGTTAGTTTTGAAATGTACTTAGTTCTATGAAAGTTCTGAATTTTGGGGGCTTCCATGAGATTCGACTTACGAATCAAAATTTAACTTGACATGCGGGATGATTTCAAATGAAACTAGGTATAAATAAATACAGAGACCATTTAATGGTTAAGTGAAACATATTATGACCATTACTACAAAAATGATCTTCTACAACCTATAACCTTCTAAATGAAATGAAATTAACAATAATTGCATTATAAAACGAAATTAAAATAAAACAGCAATAAAATAAAATCTTTTTCGATTTTATAATTTTGAAGTATGTATCATAAATCCCTTCCAAAAATGGTGGCAAGGCAATACATTATTACACAATAAAATTTTACGTTTACTAAAGAAAGCTGAGCTTGTTATATTCACCTCTCTTGACATTTAATTAATGAAATCAGTTTTTAATAACATGGAACTTATTTTTGGTGACCAGTACAGACTAAATCGTTAATCAAAATCTTGACACCCTTTTAAATTATTATTTATTACCCTTATTTAAATTATCAATTATAAATTATTCATATATGAACTAATTATTAACTTAGACATAATGTGGGGTTATCCTCCTGGATTGAATACGTAATGCATATATAAAGGTTATAAATACCTTAATTCATTCCGTCGAACAATCCAATGTATTTATCCGTTTGGATAACTAGTTTCGACGGTTATACCGTCATCGTCAGATCGTAGACACCGTTGTTGGGGAGAATTGTCTAGGATCTGACGATGACGGTATAACCGTCGAAACTAGTTATCCACACGGATAAATACATTGGATTGTTCGACGGAATGAACTAAGGTATTTATAACCACTATATATACATTAATTATTAACATTATCAACTATTAGAAATTGACAGTATCATCTCGACCTTAACAGAATGAATGAAACTACAGCTTTGTAAGCTTATCCCCTATTTTCATTTTATACGTGAAATAGTACCCTTGATATGATTTCGTTAAGACCCTCGAGATCTGTCTTACAACAACTGAAATTGTAAATCTACTTACATAATTTGGCTTTTCCTCGCTAACACACTCGGCACTTTCACTGGATTGACTTATTTATTTTCCACTTTACCATTGCATTCTATATCCTTCATTTTGATGGTTCCTGGATTCATTTGATGATTGTAGATTGATTGAAGACTTTGTTTGATGATTATATTTTAGTTGGATGTGTAACAAGAATTAGTAACAAAGATAAATAATATCTTCTATTACTGATAATGAAATTATTTATGAAATGGTTAGGGTAAAATAAAACTGACGCATCTTGAAAGGTTTGGTTTAGATGTTGGTTGCTTAAAGTTTAGTTGATGACAACACCTTGTGCTATCTTAAGAATCTCCCGCCATACTTTTCCACTTGTTTTTTGTATTCCATTCTGAGGCCGGCCGCACACCGGAACGGGCAAAACGTCTTGTCGCAAGACAAGACATTTTGTCTTTTAAAAAAACACTGGGGAAGACAATTTGTCTTTTGACAAAACGGTGTAAGATGGATTCCGATGAAGAAACTGCTGTTGTGTTGTAGTGTATAATCCAAAGTTTAGAGGAAAAACCTAACCGAAGTTACTGGGTTCATCGTATTACTGCCAAAAGGGATATACAAAGTTTCATAGCTCAACAGTAGAGGTAAAAGGATGGATCTACCCCAGCTGGATCCAGCTGGATC
>JAGFPH010001334.1:96434-119894 GCA_018207615.1 Philaenus spumarius | reverse complement strand
GGGGGGGGGCAAAGTTACTAAATCACGATTTCTCTAAAACTACTGAACGGATTGGAATGAAATTTGGTATGGAGCTTCCTCTAGGGTCGTAGGTGCTGATAAGAAAGAGTTTAAACAAATTTGAAATCTTTGGGGGTTTGGGGAGGGTCAAAGTCACTAAATCACGATTTCTTCGAAACTACTGAACGGATTGGAACGAAATTTGGTATGTAGCCTCCTCTAGGACCATAGGTGCTCTCTAAGAAAGGTTTTAAAAAAATTCAAAATTTTAGGGGAGGTTTTGGGAGGGGGGGCCAAAGTTACTAAAAAAAACCAAAAAACCACCGAACGGATTGGAATGAAATTTGGTATGTAGCTTCCTCCAGGACCCTAGGTGCTCACTAAGAATGGGTTTAAAAAATTCGAAATTTTAGGGGAGGTTGGGGCAGGGGGTCAAAGTTACTAAAAATCCCCATAAGAAATACATAGTGTAATATATTTATTGATATAATATATTTTTTGTTAATATACATTTAACTTTGATTTGTCTATCCGTGCAAAGCCGGATCGGGCTAGCTAGTACAATACTATAAAATTCTAGTTGATGCGATTAAGTATTTGCGGGCCTTCCTAAGCAACCCATTCAGTTGCATGTTCCTGGCCACACGATTGTATTCCTTTATCTCTACACTCCCTAATCTATATATACGACGCGACGCATGCGCACTAAGGTTAGAAGGAAATCTTCTCGGGAGAAGAAATTTTTGGTCGCAAAGAAAAAAAGATCGTCGTATCGAGTAAAACGAGTGGCACAGTCCTTCAATATCTTTATTAACAATATTCTGAATGGATTTTTAATTCAAAATCACACAATTAGGCTTCATATATCCTATTAAAAGAGTTTTCACTTCATTTAGAGCCGCGGCTGTTAAAATAAGAGAAAAAGAAAATCGAGCTCGCCCATTTCAAACATAATATAGTGCAGTAGTGTGCCATAGCTTGACGCATGGAACGCTACCGCGTTCCGTGATTATGTTTTCTAATGGCATTCGATTTTGGATAAATTTAAACATTTGAAATAAATTTTCAAAGAAGTATATTTATTATTTTAATGGGCGTGAGTAAAGGTAATAATGTTGCCGAAATTGTAGTAAAGGTAATAATGTTTTTGTTAATACTCTTACGTGTCATTACACAAACTTACGTATTAGGCCTATTTCAAATGAAAACATATTTTTCAACTGGAACAAAATTGCAAACAAGATCTGCTACACGTATTTATCACAGTATTATCAAAATAAGTATAAGTACATTAATGAAATTCCTCTGGCAAGAATGCATTCCAGAACGGGCAAATTGCAGTAAGGCAGCTCTGGAATTCTGATATAAGTAAAAGTACAAGAAGGTGTTTATAATTCCCGCCTGAAGAACCTTTGTTCGTTTGACATTTTACCTTGGCTGTGGTGACAAATTTTTTGAATACATTTTAAAGTGGGATTATTTTGATGTGTTATTACGTTTGTTAGTATTGAGGGAGGAAGAAAATTCTGGCTATTTTACTAATTCAGGTTCTAGAAATTTAAAATTTGTTTGCTACAAGTTGGACAACATACTGTCACCTGGACATCATGAACAATGAGTAAATCTATACATCTTAAAATCTAAAACAAAATCTAAGGGCAGAATTATATCTTATGTTTAGTTAAAACCCAAAAAATTTCATTTTATTCTAAAAAACTTGTTAATTTCGGTAAAAAAACTTGCTTCTGGTTGTTGATTTTTTCCTAACGAACTCGTCCAAGCGACTTAGAAAATCAACGTGTTGAGACGGATTAAGGAAGGCGTATCCGCTCAATGATGTATTTTGTTCAAGTTCGTCAGACAGGCCTAATCATAGTACAACGTGTTTAGAGTCAAGTCCAAATTTGGAGGAAATAAGCTGAATCAAACATGTACAGTAGAGAACAATAGATTTGTAAAAAATTAATAAAAAAACTGATTATTAGTAGCTTGTAATATGTAAAAAGTGTTAACTAAAAAATATGTAAACGAAGCTTTTTATAATTTTATGCGATACAACAGTTATTAAAAAAACAAAGGAATTTCAAAAACTTTATCTGTAAATATTTTAAAGAAAACATTTTAATGTAATCAAAAGGCAAGGGTAAAATAAGATAAACATAATTTTGGAAAAGTGATAATTAATTGTAGGAAACATTTTACATTTAAAGTTCACTCTTGTAACGTTTGTTTACAAATTGTATTTAGTAAAATACAAGTTTGTATAAATACTTGTTGTTAGTATAATAAATTCAGGGGAAAATAATACATATCCCGACCAACAGTCAGCTCAATTAATTAAAGTTTTATAGGGAAATAATTAAATAAAATTTTAGATGCCAGAACGGATTTAATATAAATATGTTTGATGTGCTAATGTAATATAATAAGAGAATAATCTATGAGAACTATAGTGAGATAGATAATTAGAAATTTTAATGTAAAAATGTGTAATAAACAAAAAAATTAAAATGTTGCATTACGGAACAACCATAACTTCGCCAATATTATAAGTAAATGGAAACGGAAAAAAGGGGGTTCCATTACAGGACCAACTCTAAAAACTGTATGACGAAAAATGCGGAAAACTGGAAAATCGGAAAACTCCCGATTTGTAGAAAGAAGAATTCGCGAACGCTTGTAAAAACCCATACAGCTACAAAATCAAGTTTGTAGGGAAGCAAGAAGAGGTCAAGAATACAATACCGTAAACCAAATAAAAATTGGTCCACGGGAACGGGCGTTACAGTAAAAGTAGGTTGCAAAATAAGGCACAACCAGAAACAGGGAAATAAAACGAAAGGCACGTTTCTTAGCGCATGGTGGGTTGTTGTCTAAGACACGTCTCTTCAATTGTTCCAACAGCTAAACTGGATTAATACGTAAAAGCACTTAATTATAAATTCATAAAAAATAAAAATTCGTAGAACAAATGTTAAACAATAGAGAAAGTGATCCTGAGCAAGGGAAAAGTAATTAATAAATTATCCGTCGATAAATAAGTTATTCTCACAATTTACAATGAACGGTACCAGGAACGGCACATACTTTCTCACAAACATATTTATTTAAATTATTAAACAGATTCACTGTGACTTCATAATTGTAGGTGGGGTAGGAGAGGTGATTTATTAAAGTAGGAGATTAATTAATAAATATTATTATTATTATCTAGAGAGAAAACTATTCTATCGATTTCGAACAAATGTGCATCAAACACGTCAATTATTGCTGTATAGATGCACGAAAAAAGGTTTTGAAATTTTTTGAAAAGCAACCTCCTTTATGGTCAAAAAAATCCCCAAATCAATTATTATTATTAGCTAAACGAGAATTTTTAGAACGATGCGGTTTTTTTGAATATGGTAGGGTACATTAAAGGCTAAAAATAAGCCAATTTTTTATAGCCGTTTTTTTATAAAAAAAATAATAACAGATTTTATGGGGTTTATTTGGCCAAAAAGGGGGATGTTTTTCCAAATTTTTCAAAACCGTTTTTCGTGCATCTATACGGGCCTACTTGGCATGTCTGGTTCAAATTTGTTTGAAATCGATCGACTAGTTTTCGCTCTAGCTTTGTATATATACATACATACATACATACATACAGACATTTTGTAAAAACCAATTTTTTGGACTCAGGGGGTCCCAAAACGGATATTTCCACAAAAATCTCAACATAGATTTTTTTGCGATTACTATACTTTCTCTATACTATAATATAGTGAGAAATTAAAAGGGAAAGCCAGGGAATAAAATAAAATTAATTGGTCACTCATTTCACCTCGTGAAGAGAACACCAAAAATGTTGCTGTTTTAAATCGTCAGTCTTGGAAGGTACTCGGAGGATGTTGCCACGATTCTCGTCTTAATAAGTTCACAGAAATAGTTGGTGTGCTCTTAATGTTGATAATTATATAATTGGAAAGTTTAAGTCAAGTACGCTACTATATATTAACCGGCTTAAATGTGCTCAGAATTGGATTACAGTGAAAAGTGAAAGTGAATAAATAGTTCGAATCACTGTATATAGAATACTAACGGTAGGGTTCACGCGCATCTATTCTTGACGTCATCGGTGCCCACTGCTAAGAGAAATGGAAATCAGCTGTTTATTATTGATTGCAGTCGTATTAACATTGCAGTCGTTTTTAGTATCGACAACGTATATACTTTGTAAACAAAATTTTACAATAGATTTTTACAATGTACATATCTTTTGATACATATATTCGATTTTAAATATTAAAACAAATTTGGATTCATAATAAAATTCTCTATAACTTATGATACTCATAACCCAATACATTATTAAAATAAATGTCAAATAATACAAAATAAAAAAAATATTTTTCACCATTTGTCGAATTTGAAATAGTAATTTTTATATAGGCCTAATCAGTAAAGATATTAAAATTTGTTGTAACAATCTGATTTTTTTAAAATTATTAATATAGATATGTTTTCTATATGTGGTTCAAAAATTTTTTAAATCGGTTAAATATTTTTAAAGTTATTCAATTTTTACATAAGGCTCTATGAGAAACTGGGCACCGATGACGTCACGAGTTACTGCGCATCCACGCGTGAACCAAAAAATCAGTTAGTATTCTATATACCGTGGTTCGAATGGTATAGTTAAGAAATACCTAGCGAACAGTGCTATATAAAGGGTTATATACCAAACACGCTATAACCATTGGGGAAAACGTTCATTTTAATATAGTAATTAATTAAATTAACTAAATAAAATAATTTGTTTACTAACGTCATTAAAACATATTGTAATAATTCAATCAAGTAAACAAAATATTATATTATTTTCATTTGTTGATATTGTATCAACAACATTAATTATGTATAGGGAATGTTTGTATGGATTGGAAGTCGTTGATATAAAGTTGCTTTATTTATCATCCAAATCAAATCTTTTTTATTTCTTGAAACTCGCAAACTCGCATGTTTTCTATTTGTGTTAATTTTAGTGTATCAGCTTGCTACGACTGTTCTGCATACGGCACGACTCTTGAAAAGGGTCTAGGCTCAAAATAGGCTTTCTCATAAAAAATTAAGAGTTATATAGCAGAAAACTGACAGAAGTTTGATACGATAGTATTCCTTGTGAAAAGCTGTTTTATAAGAATTTGCACTATTTTTACGCTTGAAAATAAAAATGTTGCTAAATGTTTTTTTATTGGGCATCTCTGACCCATACCTTTAAATTTTCGTATTTGCATCAAGCATTTTTTGCTCTACGTTGATTTTATTTTAGTCAGACAGGCCAAAGCCTCTTGTATATATAGAAATGCTGAGTAGTGATGAGAAAAGATAAACATACTAATTATACTTAAAATAATAATTCGAAATCATTGTGAATGACACAAGTAAGTCCTTGACATTTTATTAGAAGAATAAAGTTGTTATTGTGGAACTCAGTTACTCTGGATATCGGGGAAAATGTATAATTTGACTTGACTACATTCACGTCAGAATATTTTCTGCAAGTCTCAGTCACTTATTTCATGTTCTTTATATGAACATCAAAGTTAAATATTATGAAAGTTTATAATATATCAAAATGTGTTAGTGTTTATAGTTTATGTAAAATAATTAAAAGCACGCAGTAAAATATCAGCAATGTTTAATAAAATCAAATATACATATCATTACTTAAAGTACCTTATATTAATATATTGAGCGGCTTTGACCTGACTGGCATATAATCAAAGTAGAGCAAGAACTACTTGAGATACAAATACGAAAATTTAAAGGTCAAAGGTCATAGACTCACACTAAGAGAGAATTTTGTGAAAATTGATTTCAAAACGTAAAAATAGTGAAATGTTCTCCTAACCCTATAACAGATAAAAGCTGTTGTGATCAAAATCTTTTGCAACGCATGTTTGCTTACAGCAACCAACTTAAATCAGTTTATTATTCTTATAATAATAACCATAAGCTTTTTTAGGTTGAATTAACAAACTAAAAAGTAAAAACACAAACAGAAATGCTTACTGTATTATAATTCAATTATATGGTGTTACATATTTTATTATAAGTATACCATCTTATTTGGATCAAAACTTAACATAATTTGTGTTAGGCCTAAAATGAACCAAAACACGTTTATTTGCAACCAATTTGGCAAATTTAGAATCTAGTAAGTCAAACATCAGGTGTTACATGTTATACTGTTTCCTATAGTTGGTAATACAAAATTGTTTTGGGAATGTTTATTATTAATTATTTAAATATTAATGGTAAAATTACAAAGCATGCCGTCACATATAGAACGAGCAATAAACTTGAGTCTATCCTACAACAACAAGCTAGGTTTAGAGTGGACCCGCAATTCCAAACAGGCTCAAAGCCCAAACGCAATTATAAGCTCAAATGTAGCGATTGTCCCAGGTTTTACATAGGCCAAACAGGACGTCCGTTTTACATAAGATATAAGGAGGACCTACCATCGAAAAAACTAACTGCCTCAAAGTCTAGTTTTGTGGAGCACCTTATGGACAGTTATCATTCATACACGAGTTTTAATGACAATCTAGAAATAATGCATGTGTGTAGCAAAGGACGAATTATGGATGCAACAGAAGAATTTGAAATATATAGAGCAACGAAATTTCAGTCCACAGTGTTGCTAAATGATCAAATCTCATTTAATTCAAATATGTTATACGACACGTTAATTCAGGCACTAAGTCCAACAAACATTTAATATACAGATAAGACACTGAAGAACAAAACCGGTACAAGTACCGTCTCAACAATCCAACGTGCACGTTGCCGGAATAGTGCACCTTCCGCTTATTTTAATTATTACGACCTCCGCATGGAGTGAAATGTGTTTTGTGTATGTTTTATGTGTATGTGTTTATGTTTTTATTAATCCTGATGATGGGTGAATACCCGAAACTGCAGTAGAAATGTAAGACATTACCAAAATAAGGATTAGTAGACGTTTAGTTGTACTGAAATTAATTTCACTAATCCGTGGGCTACCACAATGGATTTTATAAAGCACCTTATGGACAGTTATCATTCATACACGAGTTTTAATGACAATCTAGAAATAATGCATGTGTGTAGCAAAGGATGAATTATGGATGCAACAGAAGAATTTGAAATATATAGAGCAACGAAATTTCAGTCCATAGTGTTGCTAAATGATCAAATCTCATTTAATTCAAATATGTTATACGACACGTTAATTCAGGCACTAAGTCCAACAAACATTTAATATACCGATAAGACACTGAAGAACAAAACCGGTACCAGTTTGTGCACGTTGCCGGAATAGTGAACCTTCCGCTTATTTGAATTATTACGACCTCCGCATGGAGTGAAATGTGTTTTGTGTATGTTTTATGTATATGTGTATATGTTTTTATTATTCCTGATGATGGGTGAATACCCGAAACTGCAGTAGAAAAGTGAGTCATTACCAAAATAAGTATTAGTAGACGTTTAGTTGTACTGAAATTAATTTTACTAATCCGTGGGCTACCACAATGGATTTTATAAATCTATCTTTTGTAATTAAAGATGGAAAAAACTAAACATGGTTTATTAAATTTCGGATGCGGCTTGAAATTTACTTTTAACTATTAATTTTGTATCGTGTAAGAAAAAAAATTCAAACTTGGTACTTATAAAATGTTAATTACATAACAAATTAACGGAATTTAAAACATATGAAACGCAAAACTGATGCGTGTCATCTGGTTTTTGTGGTTAAAGTGAGACCTTGAAAATAATTTTGTTAAAAACTAAACGAAATAAATTGTTTCAAATTTAACATCGATCTTATGAGATAAAAATCCAAGATGGCCACCAATATAGCTGACCGTTAAGATTGGACATAGTTAACAGAATGAAATAAACAAGAAGCAAGTTTACCTGACCATAGAATGATAGCAAGGAACTCCTTATTTTATGCTCCGATATTTGTTTGCATACTGCACTTTCACTTTAATTTCTTAACTTGTGACCCGAAGAAGTGGTTGATATAGTTCCCGGATTAACGTAAAAATACGTTAACCAATTTTTGTTTTGCTATCACTGAAACTCGTGTTGGATAAATGGTTTTAATTTCATTTATCGCAAGTCATATGGTGTGTTCATTACAAATTGTTGACATTGGTGATAGGAGTACGGTTGAGGGAATTTTGCAAATAGGATTTGTAAGGTTCTCATAACTGTACTGAGAACGGATTTTAGATATCTCTTTCCGTCTTTTAAATATTATATAGTTATACAAATAACTCACAAAAGTTTTGAGCTTAGCGAACGAGTGTGTTAGCAGATTATTATTTTCTCACTACAGAAATTCATGGTTTGCAATGGGATCTACTTTGATGTAACACAAGCAACGTATTTGCATCCACGAGTACAATAAAATTGTTTTTACAACTTCACCTTTACTTAGGAATTACAGTGCAATAAAAAATAATAAATATACAGGGTGTTTGAACTCTGCACTAAAATTTAACTCTGCAATTCACAATAACTTTATTAAAATAATCGAAAGTTTCTAGTTTTTCGCACAGTTGCCACTTTGCTCTTTCACTTATTAATTTGTATGTCAAAACAGATGGACGTTGAAATTGTGCATGACAAATATTTACCCGTCATTAAATATCAAACCCGTTACCTTTATTCAAACACTCATCCACCACATTTCACCTGCCATCTTAACATTCGCCACCAGAAACTTGTATTTTCCCGTGAAGTACAATTGATTTATTTCTCTAGAGTCGAGTTAAAGCCCACTGCACATACAAAATATTTTTATTTAGTTTTGTTACAAATTGAGTTTTATGATTATTTTAGTTTTCAGATATCGTGATTTGATACGTTTGGAGGTCAATTTGATCTGTGCGGTGAAACATATTCCCCGTAGGTTTAATTTGTTGCGGTATTTCGTTACGTCGTTTCGCTGGAGATTTTATGTGGGCTCTCATTTAATTCCTTTTACCAAACTAACCCTTACCATGTGGACAATATTTTAGGAGTGTTTGTGTGTGACATGTGCCGCTAAAATCGGAAATGTTTTAAAATTAAATCATGTTGAATAACGAATTTGTTTAGATTTGTTTGTTTAGTGTTTCATATCTTTATATTTTTATTTTGACGCTCTTCTGATTATAGTGCAGTATTTTATAAGTGCTTTTATACTCTAAAATTAAAAGAATGCAGTACAAGTACTGAGTTTTTTAAAATAAACTTTATTATTTAGATAATATACTTTGTATTTATTAAAATATAAAATGTCTCAACTTGCCCGAAACAGTTGCCGATTTTGCCCCGTCATAAGGGACATGTTCAGCTAATAAGAAAAAATGGTAAATCAATAGTAAACACTATTAAATAATAAAATTGCACAATACAATATAATATACTATTCTCGATAGTTATTATTTTATATTTTGAATGAAAGATATTTTTGTTATTTTGTATATGTGTTTATAAACAAATATGCCTTTAAAAAGTGCCGAACTTGCTCTGGCCTTTCTAGAATGAAACTTTTTGGGGTTTATCTAAAACAATAAATATTGGAGATGATTCTGCAACTTTTTCACAACCTTATAGCCAGTCTGTTTCCTCCAAACTTGATCAAAACTTAAAATACCATAAGAGTACCCCGTTAAAATCCACGTGGGGACCGTGGTGACACCTTCTGATCCGGAACCGACGTCCAGGCTGCGAGTACATCAAGGTCGAATTGCGCATGAGCCGGGGCTGGAGGCTGAGGTGCAAATAAATTATACTAATATATTTCACTCTCAGGCAGCCTTTGCGAGTAGGTCAATTTCCCAAATGGTTGGTTAGAATCCTAGAAACTTAGCTTTGGAAATTTGCTCAATTTACGTCAGCTGCACGATCGAATTATTATTATTTTAATTTTATAACTTTCAAATAATAGGATTTTTAGTGAATTTATGTCTTCGTTTTTATCTCATAATCTTCTTTACGTTTGTGAAAGACTAGCTGCGCAGGCGATTCTGTACGCGCAAACATGTTACTAAATATACATCCATCCAACATTGTATCCGTCAATAAATTAAAGGACATTGCTGCAGGACATAAGACTGATGTGTTTGGAAAATGCGTTGTAAGCAATCATCGTCAGCACGCCTTACAATGTCACGTTTATTGAATTCCTGATCAACCAAGACCACTACAACTTTATCGGTAACGGGGACACTGTACCTCACACGATGTTCTGATAAAATTGTGTCCCAACAGGCGCGTTTATGCAATGTTGATACATACTGACAGTTTGGATTTTGCATACACTGCGCCGTTAGTTACAATAATATATTGCGCGCGAGGTTCATTTTAAAATTTACATATATTTTTTATTTGTAAACCGATTTAAATGAATCAAACACTAAATGTAGTTCTAAGCTTACTTCAATGCATCACTGAAAACCACATTAAAATTGGTTCAGCCATTATGGAGATTAGTGCGCATAAATACACAGGCAAAAAGTCTTTTTATGATTATATTATGCTAGTACAGGTAAAATTACATTTTTATTAGAATTAATACAACCAGTTGGGATTGTTTGCCCACAGATTGTTTTTATCATAAACATTGTAGAAAAAGCCTACCAATTTCCCCCCTATGGAACGGTTTTTTGGGAGGGTGGGTCGAAAGGGACAAAAAAGTTATTTGGTTTTAGCGAGTAAACGATGGACTTTACCTACCGGCACCCCTGAAATAAGAGTTTAAAATGAAAATATGGGTTTAAAAAAAAATTGAATAAAAATAAATCAAAAATAATTTTTTTTTAACATTTTCGGAAATTTTAGTTTATGGCACATCTATATTTTGAGACCTTGAGCACCTCTTTCGTGACCTTGGGGGAATAGTTAAGGCGTTAAAAAAAAGGCACTTGTAACGTGAGATTGGGCAACATTTCTAATAGATTAAATGTAAAAGCTGTTGCTTACATTAATTCCTTTAATTTAAGACCATAAACTTCCTTCTAAAAGCTGCCTGTGTAATGTTAAAATAGATTTTTGTTTGTAGAGATTAAATATGGGTTTCTTTCTGATGAAGTATTGTTTTTGTGTGTGTAAGACCGTGTTTCGAAAATGGATGTCATATTTGTCTGTAAATTTCGATTTTATTATTGTTTATTACTGTTTTATTATTTTGTATTTGCAGGTATTCTAAAGTCTCTCATTTATTTCCTTCGGT
This sequence comes from Philaenus spumarius, assembly GCA_018207615.1. Classification (NCBI taxonomy): domain Eukaryota; kingdom Metazoa; phylum Arthropoda; class Insecta; order Hemiptera; family Aphrophoridae; genus Philaenus; species Philaenus spumarius. The sequence continues at coordinate 108,637 of JAGFPH010001334.1, read as the reverse complement.
TTAGTCAGTGGTATGCTTTAAAGATAAAGGAAAGTTGAGTATTGCTAATTGAATTGTATTTTGTTTTAGGTTGGTTTTCTATATATTCAGTTTTATGTATGCTGCATGTATATATTTGTGCAAGCGTTTGTTGTCTCTTTCTACGAGTTTCCCTTTTTATGGTTATTTAGGATTCGTTGGTGTCATTGTATTGAATAAACAAGTTTAGAAAAACATTATCTTTGTCAATTTAACTATTTTCTATTATCTACAGTTAACAATGTCGTAATCAAAAATTTTGGCTTTTGCATTTCTTATTTAAATAGTGTGCTATTGTATTTATTCACACGCCACCATTATATTTATATTTTGCAAAACATATTATATTTTTTTTGTTTATAATAATTATGAGTTACCATTTGTTTGCACAAGATATGTACGCCTATATGTATTATATAAGATTTGTTTTGTATTTCATAAAAAATTTTGGGGGACAACACCGAACAAAAATAAAAACGTTTATCTCTAAATGACAGAAGGCTTGTATAGGGTGTGGAATGTTTAAACTGTTCTATCTATGGACAAAAATCTATTATGTAAAATCAAAAACAAGCTAGTGTATGTTTATTTAATTTTACTGCACTGTCTCTTGAATTACACGGTGTATACAGAGTGGCCTTCGAAGAAACTCTCCACCTCGTTTCGCTAATAAACCAGTTATTTCTCAATTTATGTTTTTACTAAATAATTTATGTCTAGAACGGATTCACTGATTTAATTGAAACTTTGTATGTTAATCATCAATGTAAAAACCTAGAGGAACAAACAAATAATTAACTTTATCCCATTATCCGTTTCAAAATGACAGCAATACACATCTTTGTGGCATTCCAGCTCAAATATCCTTTACATCTAGGTATCTGTCGTGCTCAATGTTTATACAAAAAATGCCAAGAGTATATTTTTGTAGTTCGTTTTTAATTTCCCATCAAATGGTGTAGCTGTTTTATAAAATGTATATAATAAAGGTACGAATACACATCCTTGTGGCATTCCAGCTGAAATACCGTTCACATCTGAATAACCTGTTAAATTTGTATCCCAAAACTATATAAAATTGCAAAGAAATGGAGATTTTATTCACATACTTTCTTATAAATAATCCCTATTTACGTACCACATACTATAAAAAGTAATTTATTGTTCACACGAAAATGTAGTTTTATGCCAGTAAGCCTTTGTGGGCTGTACGAGGTACTTATCCTTCATTATAAAGGATATGTTCTACCTGAAGATGTACTCGAACATTTTATCCTTATTGTAAAGTTATTCTGTTAAATATTAGCACACTCCTTGACAACACAATTAATTACAGTCCAGCTAGGACTAATTAGAATATTGAAATGAAAAAATATTTAAATATATTCGTTGGAAAAACGACTTCCATATAACTTGCTGCAAATATTGTCTTCAAAAAATCATTATGGATGGTAAATTTTATGTACATCATAATTAAACAAACATAACCTCAACATAAGGCTTGGTACTAGCAAAATCACTTATCAGATTTGAGCCTGGATTAAATGGATTCGATCTCAGACTAAGTGCTTGGTCACAAAGTAAGTGTAACAGGAATTGATAGGAATCGGTGGTTTAAAACATAATCAGCGATCATGATACTGATTCAGGTATGGCTCAACAAAAACATAGGATCACTCTTGTTGATCCCGGATAGAATAAAAACCGATCTTGGTTGGTGAAACCCTGCCTAAAAGAAGCAACAAAAACATTTTTGTTTAATATATATAATATATCCAAGAAATAACGTTTAAGAGTAGGTAATACCATGGATATGAATAATAAAATGGATCATGCATGCATACGGCGGCTGTGTGCCGAAAAAAGGTTGTCGGGAAAATATTGCATGATCGCGCCGCGAGGTAGCGCCAGGGAGAAATCATTCACACCTCGCTTCCGTCGTTTCCCCATAGATCGCGCCACTATCGTCGAATTTCCAGTGGATTGAAATATTGCATTGGATCGGAGTTCTATTAGGTTATCCAAATACAATGATAATACTAAGACCAATCAAATTAAGGATTCTTCTGAGAAAAATGGAAACAACTCTAAATCTAGCTGGCTCAAGACCGATTCCTCTACAATTCCTACAGTAGATTAGGATTAGGGGTGAGCAACAATAAGGGTGGTGACCAAAGGGTCACAATGATGGTAAGGATAAAGGAGGTAACAATTAAAAAAAAAAAAAATATATATATATATATATATTAGTGCCAAACTGTAGAATATGAAAAAATAAGAAACTTTTATATTTAACATATTTTGACATAACCTCAAAATCTCGAGTTCAATAAACATACATTATTAAAAACGCGTATGAAAAATTTGTAATCTTCACAATTATACGAAGCATTAACGTAGGTGAAAGCTATTTGGAATACTACTTTTGGGTCGAATGTCATATAATATATATTTACTTAATGGTTTATTTTTTTTAAGAAGAGGACCGTCATGGATGCAGGTAAACGTACTGTGACTAAAGACTATAATTTATAACTCTATGCTATTTTTTTTAATGCTTGCATTTCTGTTATATAAAATAATTAATGGTACTAACTTATTATGGTATTTGTTTACAAAATTACGATTAAGTAATGTAGATGTGTTATTTTACTTCAATATATATATAGATAAAATATAGTTTATTACTAGTTAACAGTTTCGTTACTTTTTGTTACCCTGAGTATATAAAATGTTTTGAGAGTGGCGGTCCTCTATTAAAACGGTCCAATGCTTGAATTTTTTTAGTGATTTTCTAGAAAAGGCTAAAAAATTAAAAAATAGTTCTGACACTTCAAATTTGTTAAGAATATTAATATTATGAAGAACTTATACAATGTTTATCGATAAAATGTAATTTGACACTGTATAGAAAAGTCTAACATTTTTTTGTGTGCCTATTTTCAATATTATAGAATAGGAAAAATATGTTAAAATTTGTCCATGAAGTTAACAGAAAGACAAAGAAAATTAACCTAAATTTAATTTTTTTCGGCAAAACCCCTGCTTGCCAGATTTTTGCAATTTGACCTTATTTTTTTCAAAAATCTCAAAATCAAATACATTTTTTTTATGAACAAATGCTTGCTCATTTGCGATATTAAAAGTCACACTTTTCCCTAATAATTTAAAAATTTGAGTATTTTTGCCGGAGAAATAAAATAGTTTCTAAAAACATTTGAGGTTATTTCATAATAATATGTTAAATATTAAAGTTTCTTATTTTTCCATATTCTACAGTTTAGTTTAGCACCAATAACACTTAATTTTGGGGGTTAGTTAAAAAAATTATCCCTTTTCACCTCTACCATTTCAACCCTTATTGGTCCGCTTGTCAGAAGTGCTGTTCGCTCCTGCTGACCTAGGCGTGACGGTGGAATCTAGTTTGTTTACTCCGAGTGTGGTAATGAGACTATTATTTCAGGAAGGACTAATTTTATTTACTAGACATTTATCGGACAGGTCAAGTAACAGATTTACATTGTACAAGCAGAACGTGACACTTTTTTTATTGTAGTTCGAAAATATATCTAAGTTAAATTAAAATCAAGAATAAATAAACGGTACCAGGAACTGGCACATAGTTTCTCACAAACATATTTAAATTATTAAACAGATTCATTATGACTTCATAATTGTAGGTGGGGTAGGAGCGTTGATTTATTAAAGTAGGAGATTAACTACTAAATATTATTATTATTATCTAGAGAGAAAACTATTTTATCGATTTCGAACAAATGTGCACCAAACACAGTCAATTAGGCCTGTATAGATGCACGAAAAAAGGTTTTGAACAATTTTGAAAAACAACCTCCTTTTTGGCCAAAACCTCCTCAAAAATCAGTTATTATTATTATTATTATTAGCTAAACAAGAGTTTTTAGAAAGATACGGTTTTCTGCACATGGTAGGGTACATAAAAGGCTACAAATAAGCCAAATTTGATAAAAATCGTTAGAGCCGGTTTTTTTTATAAAAAAAATAATAACTGATTTTTGGGGGGTTTTTGGCCAAAAAGGGGGTTGTTTTTAAAAAAATTTCAATACCCTTTTTCGTGCATCTATAGGTCTAATTGACATGTTTGGTGCAAATTTGTTCGAAATCGATCGAATAGTTTTCGCTCTAGCTTTGTATACATACGGACATACAGACATACAGGCAGACAGACATACAGACAGACCTTTTTTAAAAAACAATTTTTTGGGCTCAGGGGGTCCCAAAACGGATATTTCCACAAAAATCTCAACATAAATTTTTTTCCCGATCACTATACTTTCTGTATATTATACTACAGTATAGTGAGGAAGTAAAAGTTTAGTTAGTGTTAGCGAAGGTTAGAACTTCTTAACTTTCACCCTCAACATAACCCTCTTACTTTCACCTGTAAGATAAAATAACAGAAACATTTATCTGGAGGCATTTACAAGATGATTGCATTGCGCAGTATTGTTTATTAATTCAAGATAAGGAAGACACTACTTGTCAGTAGAGCCTAGACAATGACCATACTAATGTGTGGTTCACAAGACTGATGTACAAGTTATATTGGTTAATTATACAGGTTAGCGAGGTTTATTTTAAGTTAAAGGTATTTTTGTAAATATGTTGTGATGGTTTAAATATAGACTATTGGGATATCGTCAAAACTGCTTTGAGTTTATAACGATTAAAGTTTTTTTTTTAGTTTTTCTGTAAATTATTAGGAAAGAAATATCGTCGTTCCATTTCGTACATGTTTGTTTCCTTCTTGAAAACAAAGGCTAAAAATTTTCTGGTGCAGCACCACCAATCATTTTAGGTACGAACCGCCATTGCTCTGATTGTTATTACAAATTAATCTATGTAGTAAGTAAACTACCTTGAACTGCTTTTAAAATGCATTGGTCTTTATAAAATGCACGTTTATAATGGGATTGTGCTCTTAGGGTAAGTTTTTTCAGAATGATAATTTTCCCTTTGTTTCATTCTGCCCTCAAGTCTTACATTAATTTACGTATATACGTAGTTTATTTCAGACTTGTAGATTTCCAGGTTTAGTCATAATAGAAAATTTGTTTAAATTAACATAGATTAATAGTTTAACATATTTGCTTCAATGATTGCTCTACTAAAAATTCAAATGAAGTTGTCAGAGAAAATAACTTAAGTTTACTCTTTTAACCAAGTACACAAAACTATCGAACATTATCTATAATTGTGTCCTGAAAATTTACATTTTTTAAAAGTTATACTTCTTTAAGACGCGTTATGAAAAAATGAGAGTGAATGTTTGTAATGCGTGCGCACAGGTCTCATAACTGCTACAGTATCCTGTTAATTCAACATCGTTTACTCTTTGTGTATAACAACTTCTGTTTGTCTAAGAACCGATGTTATTCGGATAGATTTTAGGTTATGTTGTTTACTGGATATATTACATTATACAGGATGTCCCCGAACTCTCTGGACCCCTTTTGTGGATATGTTCCTGGGATTCAGACAAACATATTTCACAATATAAACATGGGTCTACGGTGCTTATTTTTTCGTGTGTCTGTCTGTACGTGTTTTTTACAAAATACTTAACATTTTGGGAAGTAGAAAAGATATTGAGCTCAAACTTTGTATGCCTATTTTTTGAGTAACCTTTTATCACTGTACGACAAATTAGAACGTTATTTTAAATATTTTCAAAATGTCGGCTGTTTATAATTTTTAATATTAAATATCTCAAAAATCGCTAACTTTACAAAAAATTTACAAGAGACAAAAAAGTTTACTTTTTTAATGGCAAACACAATGGTTTTTTTATTTTGTCTGTAGTTCAAATGATAACAGAGATATTGACAAAAAAAAAAGGAAAATGTATTTGTTAGTAGTTGTCAACAATACCCAGAATTACTCTAGAAACAAAATATTTTAAAGTTATAATGAGCTAAACTAATAAGTTATTTGCATAATGTTTCGAGCGCTTTCTGAGCTGATTCCACTAGCAAAAAATAATAAACATGTTCATAGGTCTGGAAATGCATCGTTAGATCGAGCCGGCGGAAGTTTTCACCCATGTTTCAGATTTTTAATTTAATTTACGTAAAATGAGCAGATACATTTAATAAAATATGTCCCAGTTCTGTAACTGCAGTAATTGTTGCGATATTTGACCCAAAACGCAAAATTCGGTCTTAATAAACAACTAATACTTTTATTTGTAAACATGGTCACATTGTTGTTTTCTCTCATTCGATTTTCTTAATTAAGCTACATTTATATTTGTATTTAAAATGTGGATATTTTATAATTCAGTAATTTATTTTTAAAGATTTGAGATCTGTGAGTAATCTGAAATACGGTTTTTTGTCAATATTATCTCTGTTATCCTTTGAGCTACAGACAAAATGAAAAATAACATTGTGTTTCTCATTAAAAAAGTAAACTTTTTTGTTTCTTGTAAATGTGTTGTAAAGTAAGCGGTTTTTGAGATATTTGATATTAAAAATTATAAACGGCCGCCATTTTGAAAATATTTAAAATAATGTTCTAATTTTTCATACAGTGATAAAAGGTTACGCAACAAATAGGTATACAAAGTTTGAGCTCAATATCTTTTCTACTTTTAAATATATTAAGTATTTCGTAAGAAACACATACAGACAGACAGACGAAAAAATAAGCACCGTAGACCCATGTTTATATTGTGAAATTTTTTGTCTGGATCCCAGGAACATATCCACAAAAAGGGGTCCAGAGAGTTCGGGGACACACTGTATATACAGAAAATGGTGATGTTTAATCCTTCTAATAGAAATAGTTTTTTACTAACAACAGCTTCTTGAAAAAATACACACCCAATCAAAATTGCTACAGTAGTTCCTGCTTCGGATTTAATAAGAATTTTACAATCAGAATGTGTTAGGTTTTCAACCGTTTATTTGTTGTTTAAGTTATATTCAATTTGTACTGACTTCTTTTATATTAATAAAATTTAGTTTACGAATAAATTCTGTACAATAATATACAATAGTATTGCCAGTAAGTCAAGAAAGCTATTCAAATCCCATATGCGATTATAAATTTCAAGTTTGGACCTTTTAGAAAAAACGAAACCCTAAAGGATCACTGGTTTGTCTGTATTATGAAATTTGACATATTTATAAAAACACCTTTTAAAAAGTATTCATTTTATAATTTTAAGATATGTGGTTTTCAAGATATTCTCAAAATAATGTTAAAAATGTTTTTTTTAATGTTATTAAAAAAATGTTTTATTGCACTTAAAATGCTTTTAAAACTTCATACTTGACAGCATTAAGGTTTTAAGTCTATTGAGGATGCGAAATTTTATGAAATATGTTTTCATTCAAGCTGTTTATAACTAAAATTTTATTCCCGCAATGGTTACGGTTTAGATGGACACTACAAAATGTTATATGATGACGTTTCTTTTGCAAGACATTTTTAATGTATAATTTATTGACAATATACATGTGATAAATGCCTGTCATTGGTTTTTCAATCATCCGTCATTTTGAAATTGAGGAAAATCTTTAGCGGTAGGAGTTGCGTAACGAAAAAAAGTGTTATTAATTGGTTGCTATGGCAATGACAGATATAATAAAATACGAGTAACAAAAAAGCGTTAACAAATGGTTGCCATGTCAATGAATGCAACTACATTCAAGAAGCATGTGTTTTGGTTCACAATTTAAATTAAGATCGGTTCCGTCCGGCGTAGTTCAGATACTATCGTCAAGCTTTGAAATACATTCAATAAACATAAAATGTTGGTTCATCAGTCTAGACCTAACCTAAAATTATTGTGTGTGCATTTAATTTATTTTTCCTGCCTTAACGGCAACATACATGCAATAATTTTTGGTTGGGCCTAGAAAGTAATTTTAAGTCTAGGCCTAACCTAAAATTATTGTATGTATGTTGGCGTTAAGACAGGTAAAATAAATTAAACATAAACTCAATAATTTTAGGTTAGGCCTAGGACTGATGTACCAACTTTATGTTTATTGAATGTATTTACAATGAATGGACATTTAACCGTGTTTACCATCTTAGCTTTGTTGTTTGTTATAATTAATTCTACACCTTCATTATAATAACATTAATCGTATGGAAACAGTAAATATTTCTATAAAAAACAAACTAATAATAAACGGCAATTGAATTACAATTATGTGTGTATGTTGCCGTTAAGCTGGTAAAATAATTGAAGAAAAGACGTGATTAACTTCGTTCCTGACGGGGTCCCACGACCGCACACATTTACATTTTTTAATAGAAATACCAATTTCTTGTGGTAGTTTTAGATTGAATTTATAATTAATTGTAAGAATCTGTACAACTTGTTTCAAGAACCGCGTAAAGAAGAGGTCCTGAGATCAAAACCATGGTCTAAATTTTTTCACTTAGAATATAGTTACAAGCTTTTATTGCTTAGAGCTTAATGCTGTTGGTGGAAATTAATGTTGCAATGCTGGGAATGTTTAGATCGTTTTTTTTTTTACATCGTATTGAACTGTCCTAGATTTGCACCATCCTCATCTGCGAGCTTCAAATATGAAGGTCTCAAAAATCTACGAATTTTCTGAATTAAATTTTTTTGCTTTTAACTTCTAAACTATACATCCAACAGAAAATTGTATAAATAAAGAGCACGAAACAACGTTTGATCTGATCCAGTCGGAATCAATGACTATTTTTTACCAAATTCACTGAAAAAGTTAATATGAACATTTTTAAACTTCCGTACCGTGGAAAAGTTGTATAGGCTTATTGAAAGTTATAGAGCATCAAATTCTGCGTTCTGGAAACACCAAACATTTTAAATTTATTAAAGTCTTCAAATAGATAATTCAAATTGTCGATATAGCCCAGTCGGTATAGGTTACAACTACCAGTAATTTGCAATACGGCTGAATTTTTTTATAAGTACATTGAAGTATGTAGATTAACATAAAAAAAAGTTTACCAGTCTATCGATTACCCAAAGTCGAAAAAAAATCGATTATCATTTTCTTTTCGATTATCCTTAATATTTCAAGCTGGGATGAAGATAGAGGAAAATAAAAAATACCACCGTGTAGGGGAGGTATTTTTCAACAAAAAAGGTCATATGTATTTATTTCGTCTTAGCAATGGTTTGTCTGGAAAAAAATCGATAATGCAGGTGTGTATTTTGCAGCAGGGGAAATCACTAAAAGGGGACATCTTATTCACATAAGCGTTGGCTCATTCTAAATTGGCCGAATTTTAATATATCGAATTGAAACTTGACATAGGAGTTAAAATATATATTTTAAACATTTATGCTGAGTCTCAGCTTGTTATCTTGAAAATTACCCGATCTAGGAGTCGATTTCGATTATCGATTTTAGGAGTACCGGACCCACGAACTAATTTCAATCTATTCCAGTTTCGTCAATTTTTGGAATATCAACACCAAATTTGTTTTACAAGTTGAGTATACCAGTATAAATATTTTTAGTAAGTATGAACGATTTTTTTCTTGTTATTTTTAAAAACGAGGCGCTTGAAAATAGTCTTCTGTTTTACCTATCTCGTTTTAACTATAACACTTTTGGATTCAACGACTCCATTTTCGACATTTTTGAACATATCGATTTAAAAATTGGTACAGAAGTTAAAAATACAATTGTTTTTTGCTATACTTATTTTAAAAACTATATTTTGAAAAATGACTAATCTGCAGCTGATCAACTCAAACGTTTTGATGAAAAATCTAAAAATGTCTAAAATTATACTTTTTTAATTTACTTTTGCTTTTAAAAGTAAATAATGAAAAAGGTTTATACTCCTTGAACTTGTTTGAATATATATATTTAACTTGTAAACAAACTTTCAGGTTGATATTTTGAAAATTTTCTAAACTGGAGCTGTTTAAAATGAATTGGTGGGTCCGGTACTCCTAAAATCGAGAAACCCATTAATAAGTCAAGTGGCTCTAGATCAGGTAATTTTCAAGATAACAAGCTGAGACTCAGCATAAATGTTTAAAATATATATTTTAACTCTTATGTCAAGTTTCAATTCGATATATTAAAATTCGGCCAATTTAGAATGAGCTAACGCTTCATATATGAATAAGATGTCCCCTTTTAGTGATTTCCCCTGCTTCAAAATACATACCTGCATTATCGAATTTTTTCCAGACAAACCATTGCTCGGACGAAATAAATACACATGACCTTTTTTGTTGAAAAATACCTCCCCTACACGGTGGTATTTTTTATTTTCCTCTATCTTCACCCCAGCTCGAAATATTAAAGATAATCGAAAAAAAATGATAATCGATTTTTTTTCGACTTTGGGAAATCGATAGACTGGTAAACTTTTTTTTATGTTAATCTACATACTTTAATGTACTTATAAAAAAAAATTCAGCCGTATTGCAAATTACTGGTACTTTTGGTCTAAATTGACCTTTACCGACTGGCCTAATAAGCGTAGCAATTAGTAGAAAGGTACCTGCCAGTCACACATCTTCTCCCCAATTAATTAATTTAGAAAGTGCAATTTAGAAATTAGAAGCAAATGAAAAAAATGTCGCTGTTATTTGGAACCCCCTTTTAAGTTCGCAGCAGGAGAAGCAACCTGGGTTACTGCATTGTCAAATAAAGAGATCAAAACGATTTCCAGCTTTTTCAAATTTTAATTTCACCACCAGGTCTTATGTAATCGACCTATTCTAATAATAATAACATTGCTTCTCTTAGTTTTGTTGAGCCTGATTTATATGTAATATGTATGAATGAGTTTGTGTGAGAATGGGTGAGTGTGTGTGGGTGTGTTGGTGTGTGCTTGTGTGTATGAATATGTATATCATTTTGAAAATTAAGCTACTGTATGCTAAAATGTAAATGTCAGTTTTCTGTTTATTTCAATTTAATTTTCTATTTATTATTATTAGTTTAAAAAAGATTAACTTAAAAATTTTCTTGTACTTGTATTTTTTAACTTTTAGTAGTTTTTTTTTGTTTTTTTATAACCGTTTTCCGTATTTTTACTTCAGTTTATTTTTTATTAAATTTTTAATTGTTATTTTTTTTAAAATTCGTTTAATGTAATATATTGTTTTTCTTATAGTAATGTAATTAATATATAATGGGGTAATGTGATACATCAGACTAGGCAGTGTTAATCTCGCCCTATACAATATGAATGCAATTTTCTATATATCTATTCTACGAATGTTAACGCCCTACATTTCTCGATCCATTCCAAGTTCACTAAGAACTAACTATTACAAAGAAATAATTATTACTTCACCTTTGTCTAATTACTTTGAGCATGTTATAAGCCTACGTGCAGTTGAGAACAGTGCAGAAACTTTCCTCTGTAATCAATTCTGTATTGTGCCGCGTAAATTTAATATCCTGTTTTCATAGTGAGAACAGTGTTGCTTTATAATATCTAATATCCGCGCCTATCCGTCTAAGGAAGGCAATTTTATATCATGAAAACATAACAATGTTTTTTAATAATCTAAAAACAGGGTAGTTAATTGTTAAAGTATGGCATTGATTTACCTTGAAAAATATTGGTTACGCAATTTTTATAATACTGTAAGTTTGTCCGTCCGTGTACCGCAGCCTTGCAGTTCTTTTGCACTAGCTTTTGTGACGAAATTCTATTAAAATGTATACAAGTTTAAAAACATTTCATGTTTTAATTTATAAACATTTGTAATGGATACATATATGGCTTGCGATACCAGTACATAAATTTAAAATGTTTTATAAAACATGATTTTCTGCTGTCATAAAATAAAAATTGTTTACACATTTTGTGTTAACCTAGAACCATATCACTACTTCTCATTCCACAAGTAAATAAATTAAAGTGAAAGTGCAGTATCCAACCAAAGGCTGCATTCTTATTTTTTCTTATCAGAGCATAAGGAGTTGCTTGTTATTATTCTGTGATCATTCAATTTTGGCTCTTGTTTCTTTCATGCTGTCAACTTTGTCCAATCTTTAATATTGAACTTCATAATAAATCGTTATTTTCATAGTGCGATAACCAATCTTTATAAAATAATATACAGAGTAAGAAACCATAGGAACAAACTTTGTCACGTTATTCAGCACGTCAAAAGAAACAAAAAATGTAATATAACATGTGTCCTATCTCATTCC
>JAGFPH010001334.1:53221-64115 GCA_018207615.1 Philaenus spumarius | reverse complement strand
GCCCTTAACATACATTGAGCTCATTTTAAGGGAAGCACAACTTCAGAGTGAGCTCTGTAAAATGACACCAAAAACATCAAAATCGGTTAAAAACTCTAGGGGGAGTTCTACTCACAAAATAACCCCTATCAAATTAATTATGTATAGATAGATAGATATAACTAACTACTTAACCAGTTGTTTTCGCCTATAAATAGATCAACATTTTCTGACTGACGCAACCTGTAAAATAGAAAACGCTGGCTGATTCGTTTAAGCTAAAGTATAATATTTTAATTCTACAATTCCGTAGCAGCTTACAGATATCTATTTTCGTTTTCTAATAATAAGCCTTTTTACCTTACCACAGGACTGTTAGTAGGCTATGCCAAGCAAGTTTCGGTATGAGCATTGACGTAATAACAATTGCGATGCAAATTTGGGTGAAATTAAAACATTAATAAAAGTTTTATGAACATCAAATTATTGGTTTTATATTCAACCCGTTACAAACAATTGAATATACAAACTCCTTTCTTTGTAATATAGTTTTTATTATTTTATTAATTGGTTATAAAATCTCCAGTGACGTCATACAAACTTCAGCGAAAGCTTGCAGCAAATTGGGCCTACAGGGATTACGTTTCGCTACGCGGTTAAATTGTGGTGGGAACTTATCAAATTACGCCAACTGAAAAAACACGCACAATCTGCGCTTCCAAACCAATCATAAAGCTCAATTTTCTCTTTCGCACATCGTGTGATCATTTCATTTGAATAAAGTTCGTTTTGTCCCTTGATTACACAAATATAAAAGACTGAAAGGTAATTTTTCGGGAGTTTTTAGGTTTTATGTTGGTAGTCAGATCTATATGTTGTTTGGCAATATACTGACAGGCAATTTGTTGGGGGATGTCATAGGTTATTTATTTGGATTTTGGAGGTCAAGCGCTGTATTTGAATAAATAAGTAAGGATATTCCGATTTTCATTTCAATACATTTATACTTAAATATATTTATTTGGATATAAAATGCAGAATATACGTTATATACGCATTGAAGTCAGTGAGATATAATATATATCTTTATTTTTATTTTTAACGCAAATAAAGAAATTTTTCAACTTTTATAAATAAATCTATAATGCCTTGTTTGCGGTATATAAAACTAATCCATTGTTAATAAATTTATTTTTTCAGAATCCAGGTTTCTAAATTTTAATATAATAATACAACACCTTATATTGTTCCGTCAGTGACCTATTTTTGCTTATTTATTTGACGCGTTTCAGGATGGCTATTACATCATCAGAATATCTCGTGAATGAAGATCGTCGAAACATTAAATAAAAGCACACAAACACATAAAATAACAACATATTTAAAACACAGTTAATAGGTGTACACCTTATGGCTACCGGATGTCGTCTCAAATTTGAGATATTCTGATGATGGGTTAGAAATCCCGAAACGCGCCAAATAAATAAACAAAAAGAGGGCACTGACGGTTGAATTGCGTTTACTGCAGTTTCAGACTGCATGGGACCATCGTCAGATCCATATAAAGAGGTGTTATGCATCTAGAATCGTTAGTATTTAAAACAATGATGTTTACAAATACATAAGATACAAGTTTAAATAGAATACAACAATTATAAAAACACACTGCACTATTCGGAGAACGGTTCGAGACTACTAATTTGTAACTTGTAGTTTTGTGATGGAATGAATATGTTACCGGCCAAACCCAATTTTAGGACAAACTAGTTCTGCCTAGGCCAAACTAGATTGTTCCGTGAGTTTCAGGACATATCAGATTTACCTAGGTTTGATCAGGAGATCAGGACTAACTACTTTATACCAAGATCATCAGGATCAAATAATAGTTTATTATTGCTCTTTTTCAGGATTAACTAGTTTTTCTTATTTATGTTTAGAATAGGCTATATTAGTATTTCCTTGTTTGTAAGGATTAACTTGTTATTCTTAGTAAAACTCACATCCTACCAAGTCGGACTATTTATTTATATTAAGTAAAATGTTTTTACTTAGTCTTCAGGGCACTAACCTGCATTGAAAGGAAATAGAGCGAACTTAACCTAACCTGAACTAATCCAAAATAACCTAACCTAACTTAATTTGATCGTGGCTTGTATTCGATATTTCCAAGGCCAAATTGCTATATCCTAAAACTATTGGGTTAGTTTTCAGGCAAACTAGTTTGTCCTCATTAGATCTAGTCTGAACCGGTTTGAACTGACTCGCGTAGGTCAATTTAGTTTTTCCTGAAATCGGGTTTGGCCTTTAACATCAATGATTACAAAGTATAAAACCACTATGTAAGCATTGGTTAACATCTACAACACAATGTAGGCCTACTGCTGGTGAACTGCTTTACACCTTAATGCATATTTTATGACACGATCAATAATATGTTTAAATAACCGTAATTTTTCGTTTTACTTTATAAAAGAATGAGACTATATAATTTTCAGGTACTAATGGATATATTATGAAAACGCATGAATGACTTAAACTCCTTTACATAATATCGGCCGATTTATTCACTTGGTCAATCCCCTTTAAGAGCTTTTATCGTATTACCCACCACCAATGCTTTTATCGTATTATGTATACAATTTCCGTACAAAGGAATTCTGTACAATATAAATTGCCTAATAGGTTGAAAATGAAATAAAATGACCCTTTCACACTTTTAGCATCACAAAAGCAAGGGCTGGATCAAACACTATTTTTAGTTTAAGTGTAAATATTTTCTTCAACTTTGTTAATGCTTTCTTGTATGGTGTGACATTGTTGCCACTGGCATATTTAATTAATTTGGTGCTAAATAACGGCACATTTCCTGATCGTTTAAAGTTAATAAACATAATTCCTGTCTATAATAATTGAATAGGAGTATTTTGATAGTTACAGACCAATCGATTTAGATCCAACAATTAGTAAGATCATAGAATCATTTATATTTCTTTAGCCAAAAGACTACTTTATATACAATAAATTGCTATATGAGTATACGGCTTTAGGCCTTAGGTTCAACTACAATGGCTGTAAATCACTTATTACAGTCGTTTGAGAGTTGACGGGTTACTGGTATGTTCCTTATTGATTTATGCAAAGGTTTTGATCCTATATCTTATAGAATTTTGCTTAAAAAGAGAATTTTAAAAGTTAAATATATAGATTCATGCAAGATCAAGGAGTATAAACTTTTTTATTACTTACTTTTAAAAGCACAAGTAACTGAAAAAGTATAATTTTAGACCTTTTTAGATTTTTTATTAAAACGATTGAGTTGATTGGCTGCAGATTAGTAAATTTTTTTAAATATAGTGTTTAAAATAAGTATAGCAAAAAACAATTGTGTTTGTAACTTCTGTACCAATTTTTAAATCGATATGTTCAAAAATGTCGAAAATGGAGTCGTTGAATATAAAGGTGTTATAGTTAAAACGAGATAGGTAAAGACTATTTTCAAGCGCCTCGTTTTTAAAAATAACATGAAAAAAATCGTTGATATTTATACTGGTGTATTCAACTTGTAAAACAAATTTGATGTTGATATTCCAAAAATTGACGAAACTGGAATAGATTGAAAGGGCTACAGCATTCGGTAAGCAAAAACATCGTGAGGCTCGTAGGTAAGTCTGATGGCTCTAGCTTATCAAATTTTTAAGATACCAACTTGAGTCTTGGTACATAGGTTAAAAATAAACTTTTAACTTGCTATACCAAGTTTTATTTCGATATATTACAAAATGGCCAACTTAGATCTGCTATAAGTATGGACGGAAATGATATTATAAAAACATATTCATTGATAATTATGCGTTCATAAATTTGCTGGCCTATTTAGTTTAAAATTATCGCAGATGTATAATTTTTGTATATTATATTTATACACATATTGTTTATGTATATTTTAAATTTCATACAAATTGGATGATTATCTTGAGAGAGAATGAATTTTTTCGAAGAGAAATTAATCGAGACTGAGTATAGGCTATTACACTAGTCTTAACGAAATTGTATTATTTTGAATGTAAAAAAGTTTCATTTTTAAAGAAAATGGCAGCCATTTTGAATCCACCATGTTGAATTTTCATATTTTATATGAATCAGTTCCTCCTAAAAACTCCAAATAACTAGTTTTCGTTTTCTTTGAGACACATTTTAAAATTAATTTTAATATATATATTTGGGTAATTTGTTAGATGATTATGTGTAATGAAAAAAAAAACATGTCATCGTAAAGCTGACACTTTCCTCTTGAAAACGCCATATTACAACCATTTATTTAATACATTATAAGTATGCGATAGTTTATAATGTACTGGGCCGCGCTTCAAAAAATAGGTCTTTAGCCGTGCGGCCGAGTCGTGCTGCTGCAAAATACATACCTGCATTATCGAATTTTTTCCAGAGAACCATTGCTCGGACAAAAGAAATACATAATATGACATTTTTTATAGAAAAATACTTCCCCTATACGGTGGTATTTTTATTTTTATTTATCTTCATCCCAGCTCGAAATATTAAGGAATAGGCCTATCGAAAAAGAAATGTTAATAGATTTTTTTTCGACTTTGGGAAATCGATAGACTGGTAAACTATTTTTAGGTTAATCTACATAATTTAATGTACTTATTAAAACAATCAGCCGTATTGTAAATTACTTTGGTCTAAAATTACCCCTACCGACTGTCCTACTTTGTTAGTTTTAAAACACGCCTTTTACAGTAAAAATCATATGAATTTTGCGAGGTAGAATGGAAACCAAAATGAAAATGGATCAAAATATGAAATAATTTGATAACTGCCCAGATTTGGGGGACCAGAGGTGTTGGAAAATTTTCTTATATCCTGAAAATTCACTTTAAACTACCTATAAACCAAAAAGAATTTTCGCGTTAAATAAATATTATAGAAATTACGAGGAAAAAATACACGTTAAGTTCATATAATTTCGGTATTTTTGCATTAAAGAATAGAAACTTAAGACTTTACTGACACCAAAAAGTTAAATAATATATGTAATAAACAAAAAGAAAAAAATATGCGTGAAATATGTTTGTAAATCTTCCAAAACTTGAATTAATAAATCATCTACACTAAGACGTATAAAACGACATTGAATGCGACATTGAATGTCGTATAAAACGACATTGAACTTATGAACCAAAAAATTTTAATTTTGACAACGTTGTCAAATTGAGCATTACGCCCATACAAATACTATTGAACGTAGGTGGCGTGACATCCGCGAGAAAATACCTTAAATACGCAAGAAAAAAGCACATTTTGTCGGTATAGTAGCAGAATATTGAAATACCCGTAAAACAGGGTTCATAACTTCCTGCTTTGGTGAAACTTTAATGTGGTAAATTGTTATTTTTCTACACTGTTATCAATTACCGGCACGTTGTTTCGTACAAGAGAGTTGGCATCTTTTTAAAAGTAACCTGAAGTATCACTTAAAGCTCTGGTCACAGTTTGTTTCCAGTTTGTAAACATATATAAGTTGGTAATACCTATTAAATAGTTTTGCATGACATAATTGCAAACCTTTAAAATAATAGTCTGGGGTTCTAACTTGCAGCCTCTAGTGACAGTATGTTTCCACTTTCTAAACATATATAAGTTGTTAATACTTATTAGTTTTTTTTTTAAACAGGCCTTCAGCAGATGCTATGATTTTAGTTTCTCAATATATATGTTGGTAGCAAAGCTTACTTTCAGACAAATCTGGCAACACTGTTATATCGCCTCAGAAAAATGGCTGGAAATTGACTTTGTTAGTTCGCCTGTTCAAGTATTTGATTTGTTGTTTCTTCTGTAAACTTGTTTTAGATTGTTAACATTTGATTCTCGCCATCAGTGAAGTGTAAAGTTTCTCTTTATATAACCTAAAATGCGAAGTTCTTTCTATTTGAACTGCTGATCACCCGTATCTGCACTAATACCGGTAATTTTAATTTAAGTAATTACCCTAAAATACTTTTAAAACACTAAATTAAATTTCGCTATTTGTATAAGAGTAAGTTCTTTGTTTAATTAGAATATAAAACCATTACATGTAAAAGTGAGTTAAGTTTAATCAATCCAACTGTCTACTTTTACTGTTTTCATCAGCTCTTAAAACTTTTAAGTATTGAGTTGAAGGCTTCATGTTTATATACTGGAAAGTTTTTGTTTTAAAAGCAAGCTTAATATTGCAGAGGAAGTAACTTTTTTGTAATAGAATATCATGCACACTGAGTTTATGTGAAAGTACAATTTGCAGAATACGCTGAGGTATAAAGTCGCATGTGCTTAAATATAGGATTGTATGCCTACTTTTTTTTTTTTTTTTAAACACAAGAGTATATAATTTGGAGCAATAAACATTTTTAGAAGTACCGTTTGCTATTTTTGATGAGTTATAGTTGTTACAACGTGAATGCAATATTTTTTGTTAATCTGTGTTCCAGAAGGTAAGCTGTACAGAGTGTTTCAAAAAGGACTTTACAACTTTAAAAATTTATATAAATTTTATTAAACAAGGTACAGAGCTGGTTTTGGTGTTGTTTTAAAGGAAAACAGTTCAAGTTTTGACTCGCGTAATCCGCTAGTGCCTAATCGCGCAGCACAAGCGCTAGTGACAGTTACGTTAAAGATGGCTGCCTTCACTGGACCGGAGCGTGCTAGTTGTGTGTTTTGGTTTGAAGAATCGAAGTCTGCGACAACAGTTCAGCGTAATTTTCGTACCAAGTACGCTAAAGATCTTCCTAGTAGGCCTACAATTTATGAGTGGCATGGGTGTTTTGTAGAAACAGGGTGCTCAGTTAAACATAAGAAATCCTCAGGTCGTCCAAGCACATCTGACGAAGTGGTTGAGCAAGTGAGACAAAGTTTTGTAAATAGCCCTACGAAATCGACCCGGCGTGCATCTCGTGAGCTGCAAGTACCACATACGATGGTTTGGCGTGTGTTAAGAAAACGTTTGCACTTGAAACCATACCGATATTCGCTTTTACAAGCAATTAAAGCCACTGATAAGATTGCCCGTAGGAACTTCTGTGTGGATATGTTAAATCGAGTGGATGACGATGAACATTTCTTGGACAATATAATCTTTTCTGAAGAGTCCACTTTTCACTTAAGTGGCAAGGTAAACACAAATATCTGTAGGATTTGGGGCAGTGAAAATCCACATGAAACATTACAACATGTTCGTGATAGACCTAAAGTGAACGTTTTTTGTGCGTTGAGCAAGAGGAAAGTGTACGGCCCCTTTTTTTTCCAAGAGAGAACCATCAATGGGATAGTGTACCTTGATATGTTGCAACAATTTTTAATACCACAGATCGATGAGGATGACTGAGAACGAAATGTTTTCTTTATGCAAGATGGCGCACCACCACACTATCTGACTGACGTCCGGTATTTTCTAAATGACCGCTTCCCAGGTCAATGGATTGGCCGTGATGCGCCAATTGCATGGCCGCCCCGTTCCCCAGAC
Organism: Philaenus spumarius; assembly: GCA_018207615.1. Lineage (NCBI taxonomy): Eukaryota > Metazoa > Arthropoda > Insecta > Hemiptera > Aphrophoridae > Philaenus > Philaenus spumarius. The sequence continues at coordinate 56,614 of JAGFPH010001334.1, read as the reverse complement.
CTGACACCGCTAGATTTTTTTTCTGGGGTTTCATAAAAGATATGGTGTACGTACCTCCTTTGCCGGCCACTCTACCTGAACTTAGAGCAAGAATTTACGCTGCTGCTGAGCAAGTTACACCTGAAATGCTAGTGCGAGTCTGGGAAGAAATCGACTATCCGTCTGCAGAATAACCAACGGAAGCCACATAGAACATCTTTAGTTTAAGGTAAAAAAACTTGAAGTTTTTTCCTTTAACATAACACCAAAGCCAGCTCTGTACCTTGTTTAATAAAATGTATATGAATTTTCAAAGTTGTAAAGTCCTTTTTGAAACATCCTGTATAAATATGCTATAAAAACATAAACATGTACATTAATTCACATTAAATTTTTCTCTTTTCTTGAGAGACACAATAAAATACAATACAATAAAGACAATACAATACAATACAATACAATATAATAGTTATAATTTTATAATGTAAACGCTGTTTGTCCCTACGTGAAACTATAATTAATTAACCCAACCCATGCGGGTTATAAGGTATGGTGGTGTCCTCCCAGTTGCGGTAAATTGAAAAATTCTTTGCCCCACTTGCTGTCATATTTTTCATTTGAACTTTGAATTAAACATGGTTAGGTTAGGTTAAAAATAATATTTAATTAAGCTTAAGTCAACTGCGGTTATGGCGAGAGTCCACGGCGTCCGTCCCCCTCCATGTCTAGGTAAGAGGGCACGCAGTTCCGGGTGATACAAACAGATGACCTTAATATTATTTAAAGATTATTAATTGATAATCAATTGAAAATATGCGGGGCATGGCGTCATCTGAGTGAACCAGAGCAGGTAGAAAAATTTGCTTTACCGCTCTAGAACAGTTTTTCTCATTTACCGCAAGTGGGACGACCGCTTCTGGGAGGTAACCGGTGTGGTAGCAGTAAGTTTTGTCTGCAGGGTTTGGGGTCTGAGTTGTCCCCAACTTATTTATTATAAAAAACCAGAGAAGCAGTTGGGAATTGAGTGCCGAAGTGAGCGATACTAATCAGAATGTCCCAGAATGTTCTAGATTGTTCCAGAGTGATATAGACATAATCGGAATGTGTAATGTATCTCAAACTGGCTGAAATCGTGGTTTTTGCGCTTACCAGCGCATAACTGATCACGTAAGTAAGCCTAATGGTACACAGATTTATTTGGACAAACTCACTATACGTTTTTGGGATAATGAACTCTAAAATATTTTCCCGATTTTTATTTCAAGCGTTTATTATTATTTGCAAGCGAAGCACACGATCTGCAAGTGTATTATAAAATAATTATTTTGTGTCTTATGACATACAAAATATTACCATTACTTTTGTTTATTCATATAGGCCTACATGATTTTATGTACTTATAAGACAAACTTAAATTTCTGGGATTTTCCAAGAGAGAATGTCTAGGTGAACTCTTACAAGGTTTTCAGTATTGAAAACACAAATGCACTATACCATATATGCTCATAAACTATGCATTGCTACAACAATGCGAGAACCTGCTATCTTATATTGAATTATTTATTACATACTAGTAAGGCACATTCAGTGGTTACATTTTCATTGTTGTAATCGATTTAGAAACTCTCATTTAGATTAATGTATCTTTTAATTTTGTAATGTGCTGTTAACTTTTGTCAAAAAATAATGAATTTATCAAGTGTCAAAATTGCCTTAAATGTATATACATATTCCCCCCCCTTTCTTACCCCCTTTTCTTACTCTTTTTTCTTCTTTTTGTTATGAATAAATTATCATCTGCTTGCAGCCTCAAAACGGGCTTGCTTGCCCTAGAGGTTGCAAAATATTTTATTCCCCATATGGAAACTATTCTGTTATTTTTTTATATAAGTTAAGTTTTATGTTATATATTACAGGTAGTTATTTTATTTTATGTTATGTTTAAGTTACCTTCTTATTTTATTATTTTGTATGTGTTTGTATATATTAGGAAATAAAATAAATATCTAAATAATAATTAATATTCCTTATCCTGAATAACGTAGGCCTATATTTACAAAATAATAACTTTATGACTTATTGCAGAAACTGCATTTACATCTATTTTTTTCCAAGATATATTTATACAAAAAATGTATCAAGATTTAAATATGATCAACTCCAACAACTAAAATCTTATTTCTTTTAAGGTACCCATCACTTTTACAACAATATTCTACTCCAAGATCCAAAATAACTTTATTATAAACATAAATAAACGTTTAGGTTCCTTTGAAAAATTACATGAAGATTAGTTTGATACACATAAAAACCCTTTATTAACATGGAAGCGATATGACGAAAAAAGTGTGAAACTAAACATTTTACTTAAAGTCCTGAAAATATTTGCAAAACAAATCAAAAGATCAAAAATTTTGACTATAGGCGTCCTTAAATCAACGATTTTAACCAAAAATATACCAAATACTAGGCAAAACTAATTAATCTGCACTTTGAAATTCACATAAGTTTTTATCGTCAGTAGGCCTATATTTGTAAATTAACAGTAGCTCAAACTTTTATGAGTCTATAAAATAGCAATAATTCAGACCAAGACAGACTATGTCAGGAAGTGTATATGACAGAACGAATCAGATGTATCAATGTACATTATTATTCCTATAATAACAACAGCAAATCAACTGTTATAAAAGCGAGTGTACGTACGAGCGTACGTGGAGTAACATTTAAAGAAGAAATAATATAACTTAATAATATAACAGCTGATTTCACCCATCATCTGTAATATGCAAACAAAACCCAGTGTAGATTATACTTTGGGGTTATGTTTACAATTTCAATCAATAATATAGCCTATAATATTAATAACTTCTAAATCATTTGATCTACCAATATGAAATAAAAGGCAATTAAAAGATAATATTTTTATCTTTCTTTAAATATATATAATAATATACATAAACACAAATTCTTAACAAATATTCCTACAGTTTTATAGTCCTTATAATAATTGTACACATTTACCGAGTTAAAAATCCCTGTCTGCATAGTTAGGTAGCCTAGATAAATGATGTATTTCTAATGAGTATCTAACTAATCCGCCTGTGATTTTTCACGGATAATTACTAGTTTAACATAAAAGTTGTAACCATAACCTCAAATGGTTCATATGGTTGTTAAAGTATTACAGCTGATGGACGAAATCAGCTGTTATCTATATATATGTAAAAGCGAAATACCACTCACTCACTGACTCACTCATCACGATTTCTCAAAAACTACCGAACGGATTGAAATGAAATTTGGTATTTAGCTTCCTCTAGGGCCATAGGTGCTTATTAAGAAAGGGTTTGAAAAAATTCGAAAATTTAGGGTGGGTTTGGGGGGATCAAAGTTATTAAATCACGATTTCTT
>JAGFPH010001334.1:3869-47204 GCA_018207615.1 Philaenus spumarius | reverse complement strand
GAGATTTTATTTACAGCTTTACTTAGTATTATTATTTTACTTATTTTAAAATTTTAAATACAAACCTAAAGTAGCATTTGAGACTCACACTAGCTTCTAGAAAAGACAATCATCGCTTATCGACGGGTATGTTCAAGAAATAGATAACTAATTAAAAACCGTGGACAACTGTTTTTATAATATAATTAAAAAAGCAATTTTTTCACTTGCTACAGAGTTTATGTTTAAAAGTTTAGAGTTTGAATTCATATTCACTGTCCAGGCCATTAACTGAATAGAAGAAAGTATCTTATCTTCATTTTTGTCACGAGACCTCATTTCGATAGATATGTAACGCGTTTCGGAACTTTTATCCCTTCTTCAGGTATATCAATCACTCGCCTGAGGTCGTTAACACATTAAAACAGTTGCCGTCCGGTATCCAGATGTACACATACTGTCCGTAAAAGTGTTGTGTAGTTTAGAATAACTTTGTAAAAATATTATCTAAAATATTGCTTACACAAAAGGAACTTTTTTTTAAATCTAGGAACTTTAAATTTTGTATTTTAAATCAAGATCGTTGTGAAATCATCACGACGATTTATTTGAGATTATATAAAACAAAATCCATTTTGATAAAACTATAAAGCCTGGAATTAATACATAAAAAAGTAAACAATAAAGTAAGAAAATTTAAAATGTTTGGGAAACATGTTTACTAAATATTTTAAATGATAATGTTTATTTTACTTTAAACTAATAAACCCACGTTAAAATTACGGGTACATTAATTTGATACAACTCAGTTAAAACTAAAAAAAATTATTCATTTCAAAAGTGTATTGAAAATTCTTTGTCAGGAAGCAGACATGATAAAAAAAGAGTAGCATTAGACATTTTAATTAAAGATCTGAAATAAATTTTGCAAAATAAAAAACAATCATACATTTTAATCATAGGCCTACATTAATTAAATATTTTAACACTAACTAATATATTAATTGCAGTCATTAAAGCATAAATATATCATTGTGTCAGTAAGTCTATATATTTGTTAATTAACAGAAACTCAAATTTGTTTGAGTGTATTAAAATAGCAGTAATTCAGATCAATAGCGAAATATAGACGTTGCTCATGCGTTATCCATACACATGTCAGGAAATTTTGCTTTATAATTTTAAAGTTAGAAAAAGAAGTTCGGTTTTCATTTAGCTCTCAAACAGCTTAAAACTTACTTTTCAATTTATGGTCGCTGAATTCTTGATTACTCAGATTTGACAATTTTATAATTTCAAGTGATATAATATTCAGAGTTCTATTTCAATTAATAGAAAATAGAAGGATATTTAACTTGTAATACACAATTCACAGGTATTCAAATGATTAAAATTCCTCGATGGTGTTTGTAATTTGTTTTCGTACAAATGTAAAGTGTGAATACGGAATTCCTTGTGTTAAAGTATTTATCAATAACCGCAAACACTCTTCCAAAGTAACACTAGAGGAAGAAATCAACAAACACGAAGAAGAGTATCTTATTAAATTCCTGTGTGAAAGAATAAGTTCCAATAGTGTTAATAAAAGTCTATGAGAGGTTTTTCTGACTGTTGTGGTCGGTTTTATTTTAATATAGTTTCATCGTTGATTTTCGAGATAACGTTTTACATTGGACTAAAGTCTATTATATAAAAAGTAAGTACTTAAAAAAATAATTAAATAAACTCCTGTAAAAGCAAGTGTATGTAAGTACGTCCATGAGTTACAAAATTGTACAGCGCATGCTCACGGTTATATTGTTTTGAATTATTCGTTAACACACAACAACTGTTTTCATTGATCAGCTGTAATACTACAAAAACAATGTGAACCATTTAAGGTTAGGTTTACAAATTTGGGATTAAGTTTTGTGCTGATATTATAGAAATATTAATGAACATCTAAGAAAAATCAACACAAAACCAAGCATAGAATAAACTTTAAGGTTAGGATTACATCTTTTATCAAAATTAATGCTCAAAACTTTAGAATTTGATCTTCGATAAGGATTTTAGTTTATTCCCTCTAAAGTGAAATTAGGCTCCTTTAATCACGGCTTGTAGTTTAGGTCAAACAGCTCCGCTCTAGCTTTAATAACCCGAGTTAGAGATAATGTCTATTTTATCAGTCATATAACAGTAGTTGTTTAGGTTGAGAGTTAGGTACTGCTGGTGATATACTGATGTTCTGAGCCTGCCTATATATTAAGCCAACCAACTCGCCTTCAGAGCCTCCACGACACATGGAGTCTGCTCTGAAATCTGGTTCAATTGCCAACTTTTTTTCCATTTTTTCTCAATCCGGACACTTAAAAACATTTCCGTTTATGACTTGCTGTGCAATCTTTCTAGTCAATCTATCACGAGTTTTTAGATAAACTTTTAATGTGAATCAATTTAATATTTCAAACTCAGTTTCCAAATATAATTCGAGGTATTAAAAGGAAAACGAAATAGTCTTTTGATAAAAAGTTGTTGTGTTGCTTCGACTCGTTCACTCTCTTTAAAGCCCCAGACCCCCGAACCGTAGCATATAATGGCCTTGCCCAAATCAGGTACTGTTTTGGGCACTGTTATTTATCAAACCCCCCCCCCCACCCCCAAAACCATATTAACCACTAGTTTCACACTTCAAATTTTTCTTCGACATGATTTTCCTATGATAAACTAGGCGTTAAGAAGACATCTAAGAATTTATAATGAATAACTACTTCGATTCTATAATTTGTGTACCAAAATTATCTTTGATTTCCAATCTACCACCTTTTCTAAAAATCATTATAGACTTGTAAAAATTTAATTGTAGACCATGACTGACTGAAACTCCCATTAAGCCTTAAGTTAGGGAGGCTCATATAAACTTATTGGCGATAACTGATTATTCATCGGTTTCAATTCAAAACTTTTACCGATACTAAATTTACATATATATTGCTTCTCGGCACACGCTGTCGGCTGTTTTTAATTCTTTATGGAAACTGTGCCATTGGATATAAGAGCATTTGATAGTTCAATATCTCATTTACTTTCTCTCTCTCTCTCTCTCTCTCTCTATGTATAATATATATATATGAGCATCACCTTTTTTATTTTAAGGGTGGAAAATTGAACTAACCAATTATCAAGTAGGGAAGGTACATGCAGATAATGTACTTTTTGAAGTTATTTTGATACATAATGTGGTATTAGTGCAGGTGAAGGTGATTAGCAGTTCTAATAGAAAGACACAAAATGTCACTTTTTTTCTTCATATATAAAGAAACTAAACGCTGAACTGATGGTGGGAAATCAATTTTTACAATCAAAAACAAGAATTACAGAAGAAACAATACAACTAAAACTTGAACAGGCGATTTAAAATAGGCAACTGCCAGCCATTTTGCCGAAGTGATATAAAAGCTTTTCCAGAATATTATTAAAGTAATATTTGCTACTAACGTATATATATAATATGTTTTAAAACTAAAAACATAGCATCAGTTAAAGTTCTTTTATGGAAAACTAAGAAGTTTTAAAAACTTAAATAATATGTTTACAAATTGGAAACATACTCTAAGTTAGAACTTCAGGGTATTGTTTTACGGGTTGAAATTTTGTCATGCAAAGAGAGCTATTTTGGTATATATATATATACAAAAAAAATTTTGTTGGTGGGTAAAGTTTCGTTACTAACTTATATGTATTTGGAAATATACTGTGACTAGAGTCTGTAAGTTAATACTTCAGGATATTTATGTAGAGATTGCATTATGCCATACAAAACAACGTAATGCCCTACTTGTCATGTGGGTAAAGTTTCGCTGCTAGCCAACCAGACGTTATGAATTATGTCGTTCAAATGGGGGTATTTTGCTTTAAATAATTATGCTGCCACCTTCATTCAATAGTGTTTGTATCTAATTGGTGAAATGTTCAATTTGACAATGTTGTTAACATTAAGATTTCTTGTTTAATGATTTAATTGCATTCAATGTTGTTTTTATACGTCTTAGTTTTGTATGATTTATAAACATTTTCGCCTATTTTTCTACCTTTTATTTATTTATTTTGTTCAGCACATTATTATACACCTTTTTGGTAAATTGTTACATTTTTTTTCTTTAGTGCAAATATTCAGAAAATAGCTAAACTTTTAACCTGTTTTTTCTCGTAATTTGTATAGTATTTATTACAGAATTGCTTATCCTGTGCTTATCCTCGTCTGTACAATTACTCATAGTGTAATTTTAGTTGTAATGAATGAGACGTCGGAATAAATATATAAAATAATGTAGGAAGCGAAGCATAGAAGTTTATATTGTTTGAGTCAAAAAAGTAAATGTAATAAATTTGTGTGTTTGGTTACTATATACGATGTTTTCTTAGAAATTACCACACGTGTGTACAATATTCTTATTACTCAATCATAATGTAAGGATTATAGAACTGACATTAATACATTAAAAATTCTTAACATTTTATTGCGAAGGTTTAGTAATGTTTTGAAAACTTGTACGTCAGACCACTCACAAAAAATTACAAATGCAACTTAATATTTAATCTACCGTATTTTTTTACATGTGTACTGTATCCAAATTGTTTTAAGACATTTAAGTATATGACATTTACGAATTTCAGAAAATTGGTCACAAGATAATATTTACTATAGCATACAGCCAACATGGTGTTAGTGAGGAAGTTTTTCGTTAAAATTAATTTGACGTTTCAAAATGAATATCTGGATTTTTAAGCTTTGTAGTATTTATTACATTAAACTTAAATTATAAATAATACATCAAATGAAAGAGCAATGCAAATAGTTTTTTTTACACCTGTGGTCATGCGCAAGCACTGTTTTCTCTGTATTCCGTTAGAAAGAGTTAGTAGCAATGATGTGAACAGAAAGATTTTTGTGTTTTACAGTTTGCAAGGACTGAATCTGTAGTTGCAGTGCAACGTGCGTCCCACATTAAGTTAAAATGTATTCCTCCAAGTGATAATAACATCCGTAGATGGTCATATTAGTTTGAAAACTAGGTGGTATCATCATAGTTTGGTATCATCAGCTGCCTTTGCAAAGGGATGAATATGGGACGACCAAGGATGGCTGACAAACAGGTTGAATGAGTGAGTCAGTCACGCGTAGCCCAAAGAAATCTGTTTGGAAGGCTAGTTGTGAATTAGGAATTCCATTGACGTCTTTGTAAACAGTTTTAAGGAGACGCTTACAAATACATCCTTATCGTTTGCAGTTGTACTTGTCAACTTTGCAAACAATATGTTGTTGCATGCCGACGAAGATTATCTGGATTGTGTCATCTTCAGTGATGAATCGAAATTTCACCTAAGTGGACATGTGGACACTCATAATGTACGTATTATCTGGGGATCAGCAAATCTGTACCCAAGAGATGACCCAGTTGCAACGAGACTCCCGTAAATGTTATGACATATCCCGGAGGGCAAAGTTTATGGGCCCTTTCTTTTCTTCTGAAACAACTGTAACTGGTGTTTCTTATCTTGATGAGCTACAACTATGGCTCTTTACTCAATTGTAAGAAGCTGAACCACAGAACTTTATTTGGCAGAGAGATGGTGCGCCGTCTCACTGGTATAACTCAGTACGCGATTGGTTAAACGACGTTGGATTGGCCGAAAGGGACCGGATGACAGAAGTTGTTTTGTATCTCTTCCACGTTAGCACATTCTGACTTCTTGCGATTTTTTCCTTTGTGGGTTCATGAAGGATCATGTGTATGTGCCTCCGCTACCAGCTGACCTATCCGAATTAAAAAACAGGATTGAAGCAAGTGATGCAACAATTAAGACCAAGTGGGCTTTCCACTGGATGTGTGCCGTTGACTTGTAGGGAAAACTGTTTGTGTTGTTTTTTTATTTGATGTAATATCTATAATTCTAAGTTAAATATAATAACTAGCAAAAAGCCTTAAACCCAGATATTCATTTTGAAACACAAGATATACAGTTCGAGCAAACTAGGAGTGCGCTTGGCCTAATGGGCGAGTCATCCCTTCTACTTCTCCTTAAACCTGCCTTGGCGGTACAACCAATTCCACAAAAAAATAGGTCCACAAATAACATTTAACTGAGGAAATAGACAGCGCTTACATTCTTATAACTTTACCTACTTGCTTACAACCTTTATATAGAAAAGTATTTCACATTTTAGAGAAAACTATGACAAATATCTATAAATAAGTAATACTTTGTTTCATAAAAAATTATAACATGTTATAACTGTGATGCAAAATTTTACTACGTTTTTATAAAATAAAAGTAACGACAACAAAAATGTTCAAAGCGAGAAATTTTGGTATTTTTAGGCAAAAAGAAAACTTTTTGCGAGAAAGTTGTTGATAATTAGTGGAATTAATTTTTTTATTTGAAACAATTTTTCGTACGACCTTTTGTTTAGTCAGGAGGAAGGTAAATTGAATACATTTTGTGCTTGTTTGACATTGATTTGGTGCGATCCTGGCTGTTCCGTAGGTCCAATGACACCATAATACTATCTTGCTTTAATCATACTGTATTTAAAGTTTAGTTAGGTTAAAGTTAGTTTTAGGTTTTGTATTATTTTAACATTGTATTGTTGGCAAGGTTGGTGAAAGTTAGTAAATACACACACGAAATTTTGTGGGAAAAGTAAATAGGACGATGTAACGGGAAGGGTATCTCAGGACTTCCTGCCTTCCTGCTGTCCCGATTCCAAGAACGCATTCTCCACTTTAAAAATAGACCTATACAGGGTGTCGAAAAAACGGAAAGGCTGGATTTCTGAACTTCTATCAAAGGTAGACAAATGTATGACATTTCATTTAAAAGCTTGTTTATTTGCATAATTTAGTGGTTTTCAAATTGTGATAACATCAAACATTTTTCAATTTGATGGCCAACTTTAAAATTTCCAACGAAAACGCCTATTTTGTATTTGGTAATCAGATTATACAGGCTACGTAATTGTATTATTCTTAGATCTTGTGTTTTTTCCTAAATCCAATCATTTTTTTGTAAATTGGACTTCATGCTTAGATTTTTGAACTATTTTGGACCTTCAAGTAAACTTGCCAACTTGGACCTTGAATATTTTTAAATATCAAATATAACATTTTTTGTTTACTCATTTAGTAAATATTTTACTATTACAACATTATAACGATTTAGGCCTACACAAAATTGACATAGGTCTAATAATATACTACCCATATACAAAATGTCACAAAAACCTTAATGCTCTATGAAGTATCAAATTCAATACATTAAAATAAATTTAAAAAAATGTTCAGTAACTTTTTTTTTCGAATTCGGACATTGATTTTTATTATCAAGAATAACAATGTTAAAAAAAGTAATTGTAACTACATCATTTGGCAACCGTTTCCAATAAATAAAAAATAGCTGATGAAAATACATTAGGCCTACTACAGATGGGCACAGTTATTGTTGTTGTTATTTTAACTGTTGTAAAAAAAAACTAACAAAAAATTAAAATAAACTAACCCGAATTCGAAAAATGTTTCTGAATATTTTAATTTATTATAATGCATAGAATCCGATCATGTATTATAGCACGATAAGGTTTTTTGAGGCACCTGTATATATTTATAAATAAAATAAATAATTTTTACACGTCCTGTTCACTAAGAAAAATGTGTTTATTACTTTTATTTACCCTTACTTTACAGAGACAAACTAGTGTGTACAGTAAAGAACAGAGGTCAATTTTTTTTATTGAGGTTGTACTGATGACGTTGGACACAACAAACAAAGCGTGGGGACCGGGCCTACTTCCAGTACCTCCCCTATCGGGGTGCATTGCCGGCGTGAGGAATCTGTTCGTATTTTTCTAATTGGTGAGATTTTTTAAATATTTTTGAAAATAAGTGTTTTTTATAACTCGTGTTATTATCTATTAAACAGTTAATTAAATTTATAAAGTGAATAATACACATTTATTCTTTTGGTTTATTAACCTGAAATTCGTTATAAACAAAAAATGGTGCCCCATTTATATGGCAGTAACGTATAATGGTACTACGCTGCTAGATGAAATTCTCGACTAAAGGAAGCGAAGCTATTATTGCAGGAATGTCTTGCTCACAAGTATGTACATGGAATTCCATCGAGTCTGGTGAAATCATGTAAATCTCTGTATATAAAATACTCTAGATTGATTCGTTGGAAGCATGTTCTGGCTCGTTTATTGTGAAACTGTTTTACTGAGACCGAGCTAGAGGTGGGTAACCGATACTTTGTATACTTTACATGGTCGAAGTAAAATAATCTAAAAGTATCGCTTTCAGGTTTCGTTTTAAATATCGGTTTTAGTATCAGTATTTGTTTGCGTATTGGTAAACAGGCTTTTGTACTAAACAAATATTACTGAATCACGGTTTTAGTTGATTTTCACCAACTAATTATTATTAATTAACTCGAGTTGGTTTAGTTTGTTACAAAAGTAATATTAAGTTTTACACTAACACTTTAATTACCACATAACATTTAATAATTGTAAAACGAAGCTTAACAATACATATCATGAACGATAATGTATAAATAGGCCTACTTAAACCGATACTCAATAGTACTGTGCCATTATCATTACGCATTGTGTTGTGTTGACGATGAACAGTATCTCTTGTTATTTTGTAGGTTCTATAATAAGTATTTAATAAAACCACTTTAGTATAGTAAGCGAAAAGTTCGTTATGTAAACTTGAATAATAATAATAATAGGTACATATTATACAATACTGCCAGCCATCTTGAATCTACACTACTACCCAATCCACCAGTACTGGCCAAAATCTTTGATTATATCAAACAATATCCATGTTAAAAAAGTTTTCTTAATTTTTTGTTCTTTCAGTGTTTAAACAGATATTTGTAACCGGTATTTGTAATCATTATCGGTTGTATCAGATACTAAGATGTATGCTTTCAATCCACGTCTAGAACAAATGCAGTAAAATTATTTTGTTGTTGATTGCTGACACACAGGTAAGATATTATGCACTATTAAAAGGATATCAAAATAAGTAACTGATCGAATAGGCAACACAATAATATGCAATACAAATATTCAAATTAACATTGTCTTTTCTACAAATACTTAAAATAAGTTTAATTCGGTTTAAATGAAGCAGAACAAATTTTAAAGTATACGAAATAAATTTTGTTAAACAATAAATTAAATCTATAAGGGCCTTACAAACCTAAATAAGTAGTTAAGTTATTTAGGGGTAATCGGACCAAGGGAATAGAGACAAAGAACAGTTAATACAACAGTTAATAAATAGTATAAATAAAATAGTAAGTACAGCAAAGTGGGGCAAAATCAGAAAACACGATTTCATTGTTTTTTTGCCGCAATTTTTAATCGGTTAAAGATATGGATGTGAAAATTTCACCGTTGGTTTTCCTTTGAAAATCTACATCGAAATGATGTATCACATGACTACCTTCTCATTTAAAAAAAACAAAGTTACATTCAAAATGGCGGATCCAAGATGGCGGATAATTTTTTTGAAATCATTAAAAATAGTATTTTTACATAGATAAGGTTCCTCAATCACAACTACCTTTAAATTTGCCTTATATACGTAATATTAAACCGTTTCCAGACTTTCCGAACACCTGGTATAAACACTGCATTAAATTATTTGCATACAAGGGGTAAATTTATTTGTCGTATCTAATATTGTATGTAGAATGTACTCATAGATGTGAAATACACAAGACATGAATTGTAATTTACATTCGTCCAGGAGTTATGAGTAACAAACGGGATTTTCAGAACCTCTTTTGGTGCATAGCTAATCATTTGCGTAGGAATAGAATGAAAGTAGATCGATTTGGACGAAACTCACGATGCGCTTTGGCCATGGAACTCAGATCGGAAATAGCTTTTTTTAATTGCGAGTCATCGTAAGGCTCAATATTTATCCGATAGTCTATTAATTTATTTAATCAAATCTGCCTGCGATCCGCGGGTATACCAGCTATTAATGTATAATTGTTTTGATTTAATTTTGTAACTTAAGATTACTTAAAAAGAATAACGAATAGAAATCAACGTACGATATTTATTATCATTTGTATTATAGGTTCATGAGATTATTAATTTCCATGAGCTACTTTTGAAGTCAAAATCGACAAATAAAACGGGTTTCTCCGTGTCATGTTCCATGCAACAACTTCAGTAACCCAAACCAGGTGTAAATGTAATAAACTGCTAAAGAGTTAAAAATAAAGGAACCACTTTTGTTGCTTGACGGAACAGGGCGTAAAATTACGTTAGTTGAAAACGTTTTCGATTGCTAGTATGTTTACCTAATGTAAAATCACTGTTATTGTTGTATATGTTACCGGCCAGACACAATTTTAGGATAAACTAGTTCTTTACTCATTTTTGGGATTAAGCCTCCGGAACCGGGTATATGAGTAACCAATTTAGGTTTTTTACGTTTTAAATGTTTCATGATGTGTTTTGTGTATGTGTTAAGTGTTATGTCAAATATTTTAACGAAGTTCAGTCGAACGGAACCTTAGTGTAACAATAGATTTGCTAACGATCTGAACAGAGCAACTGAAACCGGTCATCTGTGTAGAAAACAGGAATTTACGTTTTTTTTCAAAAAAGGTACGTCACCTAAATTTATTAAACTAGATCCGCCTAGGCTAAACAAGATTGTCCTGTGAGTACCAAGACAAACCAGATTGGCCTAGGTTTGGTCAGAACTAGTTTATCCCTAGACATCAGTATAACCTTGATCTTTTCAGGATAAACTAGAGCCTATTTTGTATGTTTAGAATATATTCTTTATTATTTCCTTGTTTTTAAGGATTAACTGGTTATTGTTATTAGAACTCACATCCTACCAAGTCAGACTGTTCTAGGTATCATCCTATTGTCTATTAGGTCTGTAACATTTTGTACTTAGTTTCCTGGACATTAATTTGCTTTAGAAGGAAGTAGAGCTAACCTAATCTAACTGGACCATATCCTAAGCGTTTTTGGACAAAGCAGTTTGTCCTGACTCAGTTAAAACTATCTAGTTTGGCCTAGACAATAGTTATTCCTGAAATTGGGTTTGGCCGGTAATATATACAGCTTTGGTTCGTGTACAATTCACTGATTATTTTCAATTGATTTTTTTTTAATTAGAAAACTCGATGATAGAAGCAAACATATACTTTCCATTACAAAGCAGATCACCTTAAACTGTAATTTAAAATATTGAGTTTTAAAATTTCAAAACATTTTCAAACTAAGAAAACCAGACAGTTGAGATTATCTGGAGTTTTGGAAAAGACAGTCTATAACCAATGACTTTATTGAAACAATACACCCTTCAATCCGCCCCGTCACTAAGGGATGATTTGCAGACTGGTTGTGATTGAAGAGTTTTTGATTGCCTTACTTGATCAATTCCTTACTTATTTAGGACCCTCAGTTGTTCAAATTAATGTTTTTTTTCTGTAAGGTCTGATTTATAAATTGGACAGCGACGTTTCTTATAACTGCATTATTAAATTGACGTTATTTTATTGCACCTATATACAGCAATATAAAATTAGTAATTTTTATAAAACTTATTTTTTAATAGATGAAACCTTTTCTGAGTTTATATTATATTAAGTGTTTCTAAAGCACAGAATAAATTTGATGAAACACATTAACTTTGTCAAAAATTTCATTTTTAGCGGCCATCTTTAGTGAAAACTATCTTATATATGTATGAATGTATATATATATAAATAAATGCTATTTTATACTTATAATAAGAATTATAAATTTGCACTGCCATTATAATACATACAGACTTACATTCAATTAATCAATAAAGGCAGTAGTAGTCAATGCCGAATAACTAAACTTGTATCATTTAAAACAGAAAATTACTTACCTAGCTGTTCGTTCTTCAAACACACTAAATATGATTGTACATGTTTAATGTAAATAGTTACGAATATAGTTTTATATTTATTTACTAGAAAAATAAAACATTTTGTATACATATATACATTGTGTAGTAATTGATATAAATATTAAATAAATGTAATATATATCTCCTAAAAAAGAGAACAATTTCAAGTAAATAATAAAAAAACAAGCCTACATCTTAATAGTAGAATATTTAAAGATCATCTTCAAGTTACATTTGCATACAAGTTTGCTGAATTTTCCATATAATCATGGGGAAATATCTTATGCCGTGAGATTATACTTTAGTAGCTTATTAGATGGCAGAATGTACATTATGTAGACCAACTAAACAAATTAAAATCGAATAGCAGTTAATATAAATTGCCGCCGTTAAATAATAAAAATCTGAGGGAGGGGTGCGAAAGGTGACTTCCTTTGGAGAAGCCCATTCTGTTTTAAATAATTATCAAGGAACTAATTCGTAAAAAATATTACATTAAACAAAGTAAATAAAAGTATATCAATATCATAAGATTTTAGTAATAATCAAAAGGGAATTTCATGATACATTAAAAAAAATCAAGTGTTAGATTCATAACTTATAACTTAAAACCAAACTTTAGTGTAAAACATCAAATAAAAAGTCGATATATCAAATGAACGAAAAGTGTCCTAAAATTGTGAATGGTGGAAGTTAAGTATTATGAATTAAAACAAAAGATTATCTGAAATTATGTTATCAGTTGTATGTAAAAATTTGTATAATCAATACAAGGACTTATATAATAAATTTAAGCAACTGAATATTGTGAAATAATAAATCATAAATTAAAAAAATAAGATATTTCTTTTATAAATTAGCTGCCACATGGTCAAAAGATAATTAATTAACAATTAATAGAAAGAGTGGATTAAGAACCTATGTCCGATCATCCGAATTTTTGCTCAAAAGATACCGTTTAACATTAAAGCCGGGTTTCCCTAGCTCCGCACCTTTTTGCGCAGCGCACTGTGCACATTTCAGCGCAGTGTGCAGAGCTATGCGCAGTTGCGCAGCATATTTGACTTCGTTTCTATAAGTTGTTTGCTGACAGTAAGTAAGTGAACATGATTGCTCTCAGATTAGTCATCCAGTTGCGCACTGCGGACCGCGGAGCGTTCTAGGATAACGGCCCCGTCGATTACATGTTGTTGAGTAGGCTCAGCAGAGCGTAGTGCGCAGTGAGCTTCGAAAAAAGTGCGGAGCTAGGAAAATCCAGCTTTATACACTGAAAATCCACACTTTACACAATAATACACACGATACAGAGAGACGATTGGGACATGTGCGCACCTCGATGTTTTTTAGGACGATACAAATGTTCGTGTTTTTAGTGTTGTACACGAACTTCACTAGAACAAGCGCGGCGGGGGGTCCCCGCCTTTTGATATTTTTGGTTATTGTGCTAAAACGCGCAGTCTGAGGGAACTGGGTCTGAAGGGCATCTTCTCAATCTCCTTCTCGATACCTACAGTTGTCCTTCAGCAGTTGTCGTGAAGTGACGTAGTTTTATTTGTGCGGTAATGAGGAATACCCACCTGAGCGTGTGGTAGTGTTCGAAGAAAAATACAAGCTGAGGAGAAGAAAGCTGTTGCAGTTCGACAAAATGCAACACTTGTGAGAAGCCACACACACATCTATCAACTGTCATGACGACGAAGATAATGAGGACTAACCGAACAAGAAACTAAAATTTGTAAATTGTACTTGTTGATTTTGTAGCAAGCCTTTCACAATATCTAGATTTGTACAAAACGCATATATATATATATATAACTTCAAAATAAATATTAATAACTCTGAATAATGTGTTCTGAAATCCGTAATAGAACCATTCTTTCTAATATAATGAAGGAATCACAGCTTATGTGTGTTCATCACATCACAGAATGAGAAAGTAAAGCAAAAAAATATTTCAAAGTGTGAAATATGTTTTTTTTTTCTACATTAAGATTTAGTAAAATATAAACTATGAGAATATAAATGCATGTCCAGGCATTATGTCGAAACCTTTATTAATAAACATAACCTTCTAAGTAAGGAGTAAACATAGTTTTCCTAGCGGTGAAGGATTCCCAACCGTGCGTGTACTTTGTGAGTTTTTGAGCGTGTGTTTAAGTGTTACCGTAAACGTCCTCTTTCGTCAAAGATTCTGTCGATGGGACATACATAAGAAATAACAAATGAGTATATTACAACTTTTATAACTGTATTTTTAATTATTGTATTTTGGACTGAA
Organism: Philaenus spumarius; assembly: GCA_018207615.1. NCBI lineage: Eukaryota > Metazoa > Arthropoda > Insecta > Hemiptera > Aphrophoridae > Philaenus > Philaenus spumarius. The sequence continues at coordinate 32,978 of JAGFPH010001334.1, read as the reverse complement.
ATATGGGATAACATAATAATATTGCAAGTGCAATAACACAGAACAAGATATTTTACGCTAAATATAAACCTTGGTCGGCAAGACTCAATAAAAAATTGTAGAACTTACAAAAAAATTGTGTTTGTCTTTTAACTAAATATAAAGTTAAAAGAATAACTCTCTCGAGTTATTTCAACGATATCGGGAAATTTCATGAAATAATTTGGGAATGAATAATACACATTGATTTAATATAAAAAGAGCTGGGTTTAAAAAAATAAATGGTTAGGTTCAAGAAAAACATCAATACAAAGCAGGTTTTATTACCACTCCAAATACAACAACCATCCTCCAACAACAACCCTCCTCCAACAACAAGCACACTGGATTGATAACACAGAAGTTTAATTAAAATCTAATTGAAACTCACTCAAGGTGACAACCATCAAATTGTCTTGGCACTTCTCCAATCGGTCGTTTTGTCGAGAGTGATGAATTGGGTTTCAGATTAAATTGGTCTCCGTGAAGAATCTTTCCCCAAGTTGAAGTGTTGAAATTCGTGGCTCAGGCAGAATACTTAGTTAATTACATTTGACGTATGATTTTTATAGTGTTCAGTTTAGTCGTGAACATGATGTTCTAAATTAAATTTGCAGTTTTTATGTAGACATTAGATTTTTCGTACGTCTAGTGTAAAATAAATGTTGAATTGTTTCTGAGAACTTATATTTGTTTAGTTAAAGTAGTAGATAGTTTAGAAAACTAACATATTGGATACAGACTCAATCATGAATCATCTGACATATCATTATATTAACACGTGAACATCGACAATTAAAGTACATATTTTAGTATTTATTATAAAAGGAAAGAAATGAAACTTTCATCATTCTAAAGGTATTGTACCATAGATGTGAGAAAAAAAACATGTGTGTATGTTGCCGTTAAGCTAGATAAAAATAAATAAAATAAACAAGGCCTAACCTAAAATTGTTTTGCTATGCTGGTTATCCAAATAAGTTATTTTATTCAGTTGGTTGATATTTAAATAAATATAAAAATGTGTTTTTGTATATCATTGCTTTATATTTTTCATGCACACCTGATTTTTCAATACAAAACGCTTCAATAATTAAATCAAAGTGTTTTGATCATATGAATTGCTGTTTGAGCTAATATTCATTTGCTTTACCTGTATGGTAAAACATAATTTATTTCTTACCGTTTCTTTCATATATAATTATCAATTATCTTTATTTATTTGTTACATTATTCTACAATTTAATAGATGAATTGTTTACTTTTAAGGAATGTCATATATTTACTAAATATTTATCATTAACTTTATCCACCTGCCTTTTTGCCCTTTCCCACTCTTTTCCTCATTAAGTCAAGGTAAGAATTAAGAATTCGCATACAAATGAATTCCAATTAATTATGTGAAAACCAAGTGGAATTTTGTTACTGCACAAACACAATTGGTCGAATTTCGACCACAGGAGATACTATATAGTTACTCTAAACCAAAAACCAGCTTCAATCATGGGGGATGGTGGACTACCATCAAATCCTTTGGTGCCGCAGGGATGGGTTTTGGATTCGCAGCAGCACGCACGGACAAACCACGTTTCATTATTTTATTTTCTTACCACAAACATTAATTGATTTTAAAGGGTTTTAATTTGGTGTATCATGATCCATAAATGTAAGTTACTCATTTTTAAGGGGGGTGGTAGGAGGGGGACGGGGGTTTGTAAATATTTTCCTTAAATTTCCTCCTGATGGCGAATAACTGTCCCGAGATCAGATTTTCTAGATCTATGTTAGTTTTAAAAATAACAGAGGCGGCACGTTTTCAAAAATCAACCTGTATACACGAATACTTTTACAAATTCCTTACTACTTGTCAACTTATATAAAAAGCAACAGTATATTAATTATATAATTATAGTACTGAACCAAAATGGGTGCAGTTTTATACGTTAAACTTTCTAACCGGTCTACGTTTACAAAACTTCCACGTTGCAGACTTTTAATAGGTAGAACTGAAATCCAATCACGGAGACAAACAAACCCTTTCCCTTAGCGATGGAATATCAATACATTTTTCATTGAATCTGCTTTCAGTAATCTGTCGGGGAACATCTGTTTCTATTTTAGCAGATAAAACTATGAAAAGCTTATTTACTGAAACGAGTTGATAGAAACTATACACGTTTCATCTTAAATACACAGATTTTATTAATATTTAAACTGTAGGTCAAGTTTTTACAAATGACTGGAAGTAAAACGTTTTTTAGATTTTTCGTATTAGGATGAATGTTTTGGGGTTTTATCTAAAAAAACTAAATATAGGTTATTATTCTGCACATTTGGGTTTGTACACCAGGTGTAGATGCAAGCAGCTATTCAGCACCTTCATGAGTAGACCAATTTCCACAAATAGTTGGATAAAACAATAAAACATGTAAACTTTATTTTCTAAATTCGCTCAACTCACGTCAGTTGTTCAGCTGCGTGATCGAATTATTGGTTTTTGTATCATATCTTTTTACTACGGGTTATTATTTGTATTTTAGATTTAAACAATATATTATATTTAGAAAAAAGTCATTTATGCCTAGCTAACTATCATGTCAAGATTTGTAACACCATAAACGTATACAAACATAAGGGTTATTATTTAGTCTAACATCATTTTAGTAATTACATAATATTAAATTTAAAGTGCCTACTCATGGTGAACATGTATAGGTATTTTCAAAGAGTTATGCTGTATAATTAATGTATTCTGTATTATATGTTTTGAGGTTTGGAAAATCTATTTGTTTTAAATATTTTTTTTGTTTACTTTGTACTTCAGAAGAAAATACTTAGGCTTACAAACAACAAATACTTATATGCCTAAAATAATACCCACGGTGAACAAAAGCGTATTTTGTAAATTATTTACAGAGTTTTTATTAGACTGTCTTTGAAGACAAATAAATAAAACAATACAACCATGTACATGCGCAGTACGCTTTTGTCCACCGTGGGCATACAGGCCTACTTCAAGGGTCTTTAAATTTTCATTTTCATTTTGACTTAATTAGTCATTTATACATGATTGTTTGCCTTCTGAACTGTAATTAGTAATAAACTAGGTTACATACCTTACGTACCGTCAACAATTCTGTCCTTTAACTAGCGACGACCGGTTTCGGAAGCTTACTCTATGCTTCCATTGTCGAGTCATAAGAAACACGAAACACAAATAACAAAAAGCACACCTAACATTAAATAAAATAACACATGTCCAACATTAATAAGTAAAAAACAAAAAACACACGACACACTTTGAGCATGCTGGCCAGCCGGTCGTTCGGAACTAACCTCCACGTGATTGCTACCTCTACCCCACCCCCACTTGTTTGCTGCTTATCTTATTCCCCGGGCTCGGTGTATTTATGCTGTTAATGGCGTTGAACAACACGTTAGAATTATATTTTAATTTCTCGTTGAGGGTGTAGTCGGCATCGTATTTAAATGCATTGTATATGTGCATTTCCTCCAAACTTGACATAAAAGGAGACTTTCGGCATTTGTGTAATTTCGGCACAATTTCGGTAATTGTGGCTTTACATGTTGGTATTGATATCTACAACGTTGTGACAATTTTGTACGAGGTGCTCGGCAAACTTAGATTTTTGTGTTAACTGCGACTTTCTAGGAATATGTTCGAGAAATCTAGTTTTAAATGACCGACCCGTTTGTCCAATGTAGAATTTAGGGCAGTCCGAAAACCTGATTTTATAAATTCCTGTTTGTTGCAAATCGTCCTTCTTTTTGTTATTCGTTCTGCGTCCCACTAATCTTTCTAGTCTGTTGGAGGTCTTGCAAGACAATGTGACGTTCTGTTTCCTCAACTCATATTTAATAGTTTAATGTAAGGCATCTCTATACTCGACACATGCATATTTTTGTTTAGGCTTGGGCTCTGCCTACGTTTATTAATATGTTTGCGGATGATACTATCTATCATTGTGATGTTGTAACCATTGGCTACATAGCTTATGTGCTTAATCACAGATAGTTCAGAGTTGTAGCCATCCCTATCGAGGGGCACTGTCAGAAGTCTGTTCCTTAAGCTGTGGAATGCGGCCATCTTGTGTGACATGGGGTGGTACGAAGTGGCGTGAATCGAATGGTCCGTAGCCGATGGTTTGCGGTATATACTGTACATAAGTTTACCATCCTGTTTTATCAGGGTCAGGTCAAGGAAATTAATTCTAGTATCTGCCTCAATCTCCAGTGTAAACTTCAATTTGGGGGCTGTACCATTCAAGTATTTATTAAGTAGTCGCAATTGTCTATTGTTACCCTTATAGAACATAATAGTGTCGTCAACGTAACGGTGGTACAGTGAAATCCTATTCGCGTGCGTGTTGTTCGGTGAAAAGATGTATGTGTTTTCAATGTGATTTCGATATATTTAGGACAGGATACTTGAGAAGGGGGACCCCATACAAACCTTCTCTATGTATATACAATTTGTTATTAAAAGAAAAGTAATTCTGTTGAAGAACAGTGCGCAGCAGGTGCGACAGTTCCTTAATATCTTCCGGTTCTAAACTGAGTTATTCCTTAAATTTTGTTCTAGTAAGTCCAGAGAAAGGGCAACGGGAATGTTAGTATATATAGATTAACTACGTCAAAAGACGCCATTGTGTGGGACTTATCAAACTTGAAGTCTTTTGTCAAATTAACGAGATCCAAGCTGTTCTATATGCTGCGGTCATTACTAAGCACTATGTTCGCACGTATGACTTTATCAAGTTTTTTAGCCATCCTGTACGATGGAGCGGTAGTAACATTCACCACCGGTGTTATCGGTAGGCCGTCTTTGTGAATTTTAGGCATGCTCCTAAGTGTTGGTGCTCTGATATCAATCATTTTCAAGTATCTTATTTCATCTTTCTTAATACACAATTTATTTGATTTAATATTGACTTAAAATTAGAATGGAATTTTTCCAGTAGGATCATCCGGGACGTTATCTATAGAATTATCACGGATAAAATCATTTACTCTATTTGAATAGTCTTCTGATGTCATAATTACAGTACATTGACCTTTATCAGCTCTAGTTAAAATGTAATCTGTTTCGGCCAGCTTATTCCTAATATTATCAAGAGTCACATTTTCTGCTCGTAGTAACGTGCGTTTGGTACGTGTATTTTCAATGTTCCTATCATTCACTATTGACATAACTTTGTCATTAACTACATGTCTTATAACAGTCCTTATTTGATCGTCTTTTACATAATTGATTGCAGTTTCTGCGATAGTGATTTCCGTTACTATGTTACTTTTAAACGATTTTTTTGGGAAATTATGTTTCAACAATTTTTTCAAAACATCCGGGGAATAAGATAAGCAGCAAACAAGTGGGGGTGGGGTGGAGGTTAGTTCAGAATGACCGGCTAGCCAGCATGCTCGAAGTGTGTCGTGTGTTTTTTGCTTTTTATTTATTAATGTTGGACATGTGTTGTTTTATTTAATGTTAGGTGTGATTTTTGTTATTTGTGTTTCGTGTTTCTTATGACTTGACAATGGAAGCATAGAGTAAGCTTCCGAAACCGGTCGTCGCTAATTAAAGGACAGAACTGTTGACGGTACGTAAGGTTTGTAACCTAGTTTATTAATTAGTCAGCATTTGTAACCTGCCACAATACTTTTATTAATTTCTTTAGATATTTAGTTATCGTAGTTACAATCTACATCAAAATACGTAACACTATAATATAAGCCTCAAAACTACCCAAGTTTAAATCTCTTCGCTTCAGATAATGTAATTTGCATACTCTTTTCATGCATTTCAATATCATTCCCTAATCATCTGTGTGCAGCACCTCACACATTTCCTCTGTGTCGCAATAGTTCTTGCCACTAACACTCTCATCAACATGAACATTCGTTTCTCTTGATTCGTGATAAATCCTGCCTTTAATGTCAATTATCTCCACTGCGCTATGCTGGTTAAATAAGTTAGCTATTTACGGCATCACCTTGACTAATTCTTTGAGTTGTGTTAAACTTCTTACGCATAAGCTTCTCCACAATCTAAACTAACCTTCATCCGATTGTTTTGACAGTTAGTACATCATCAGATGGGGAATCAAAAAGGCTAAAAAAGATGTCTTGACATTTTTGCGTAATTAAGGTTTGAAATTTTCAAACAGCCGCCATTTTGAAAAGCATGATTGGATGTCATCGCTTATTTTTCTTAAGCTAGATCATTGTTAGATTAAACTTCATGCCAAGTTTGAACTTAATCAGCCAAACCGTTCTCTACATATAAATTATTTTGTAAAAAAATGGCGGATATCTGGAAAACAAAGCATTTCCGAATCTATGTATATATGAACTTTTTTCTTTATTTTCACTAGTAGAACACATCCTTGAAAGTTTCTCATTTTTTCCGTAAGACACCCTGCATATACAGTGTGTTGTTAAGTCGTGATACACGTCGATATAATTTAAATGGATTTTTAAATCAACGTAAAACCTCTATCATAGCTATTATATCACTTTTTCTGGTTTTTAAGGTTGAAAAATGTTGTTCGCTTTAGACATGAGGAGTATGGGGGAAGATTTAATTTTTTAAATGACAACCCCTATCTTTCGACATATCATTCATTGGCTCTTTAAAACCCATGAATTTCTGTGGTAAGAAAATTAAAATCTGTTAACGCATTCGTTCGCTACGCTCAAGAATGTTATTTTGCAAATTGTGTTTTGACTTTACAAAATAAGACGTGATACACCTCGATGCAATCTAAACGGATTGCTATATCAACGTTGAACCTCTACATACTTATTATATTATTTTTTCTGGTTTTTAAGGGGGGAGAAACTGATGCGATCTATATGAATGTTATGATCACTTTTAGGATTACATTTGAACTCAATACGGAACGCACATTGCACTGTAACTGCATATTCAGTCCTAGCAAACTGTTAAACACAAAAAGCTTTCTGTTCACGAATCTTGCTACTAGCACTTTCTAACGGAAGATAGAGGAAACAGAACTTGCGCATGCGCACTGGTGTATGAACAAAACTGAGTTACTCTTTTATTTGATGCATTATAAATAAGTGGTCCATGCATGGTAAGTACAAAAGTTATAGTATTTTAATCATTATTCTTTTTAAATTACAAATGTTAGGTATTTATTCTTCAGAAATTATTATTCAAAGAACTTTTTTCTTTATTTTCACCAGTAATCCATGTCCTGAAAGTTTCTCCGTGAGACACATTGTATATACGAGGAAGTGGAAGATCTCCAAGATCTTTAAGCCACAGCTCTTTTAAGACCAGCTATTTATAATTATCTCTTTACTAATTTTTACACAAATATATGGTACGTGATAAACCCATGACAACTTAATCTCAATACAAAAGACTAAAAACTAAGCACTTTTGACCTCTTTAAGTACACTATCATCCAGCATAACACTTGGTGTCTGATTTGGACTATTCAAGTTACAACACATGTATTTTGTTCTATAAGAATGTATCGTCAAATTATTTTCGGCAAAGTATTGACTTGCAGCTTTGACTTGTAGAAAAATCTTATACAACTTATCCAATTTTATCATTATTACAAACTTCATTGAACAGCCATACCTTTCCAGTTTTTTAAAAGCTTGATCTGATTTTAAATCAATTCGTTGGCCGTTAGGATCAATTTGTTGAAATTATGTTTCTTGAGAGGAGTTACGTGAGGCACGTTCGAAGATGCTGAGGGCCTTAAGACAAATATGCTGGAATGTTCCACCTAAAGCTACGATCACACTGCACCGACCGGTACGACCGGGATTTTTATAAAAGTCAAATGCATGTTTCTTTATGGAGGTGCACGTACTATACACCGACCGGTACGACCGACCATCAACGGACAATTCGCCACTTTTGCAGTTTTGAAAAAAAGTCGGAGTGAAAGAACTTTTGGACAATCCGCGGTGTACCGTACCGGTCGGTGTTAGCGAGACGTGCGACCGACCGGTACGACCGGGATTTTTATCTAAGTCAAATGCATGTTTCTTTATGGAGGTGCGCGTACTATACACCATTTGAGTGTATACTATCCATTTGAGCTTTGATTACTTTGGTGACAAGATGGATTTAGGTGTACTTATTTCTTTGGTACAAAATTATCCAGAGGTATATAATGTGAGACATCCGGACTATTTTAATAACTCAAGAAGAGACAACTGCTGGGAGGAAATCCGGGGTATTATGAAGCAATCCGGTAAGTTTTCTTGTTTACCAATGTTGTTATCAATCTAGTAGCATTTCCTAACCTCAAACTAATGTGCAATGTCTATAATGTGTATCAACCTAGGTTTATTGCTTATACAGTAGTATTTCAACCATATGGTAGCACATGGTAGCACTATGTAAAATATGGCATCGGTCGTACTGGTCGGTGCAGTGTGCGCGTAGCTTTACGGGATAAGTGTCAAAACGACCACTTTACCAGGAGCGCACTAGAACAAATCCTCATGTGCCGTCACAGGTGAAATCGTCAATTAATTGCTCTCTATACAGTATAATGTGATTGCTCACAATGTAGATGTTTCTTGGGGGTTTGTCAAGGTTCCGTAGGGCTACTTTGGCTATATTAAACCGGCTTTGATTGTGGGTTTGAAAGTTTTCGGTGAAACTCAACAGTTGTTTATAATAATATAATGTACGAGTTTTATTTTAGTTATTATTTATTTGTTTAAAGAGGGTGTAAACAAGTACGTTGTTTTGTTTTGTTAATGATTTCATAGTTTAGTTTTTACACAAGTGTTTAAAAAAGTAAACAATTCAACTATTAAATGGTAGAGTAATTTAACAAATAAATAAAGATACATGATAATTATATACGAAAAAATGGTAAGAATTAGATTATGTTTTACCATACAGGTAAGGTAAATGAATATTAGTTCAAACAGCAATGCATGTGATCAAAATTGTGATCAAAATGCTTTCATAGTAGCATTTGTAAATAAGCTACTCTGGTGAATGTTCCTCTTAGAAAAATAATCCAACTTTACCCCTTGACGATAGACCACACCATGCTGTTACGCCTCGTAAAGTTACTGGCGTTCGTAAAGTTCTGTTCAAATATATGTGGGTTTTCGTTATCCCAGTAAACACAGTTATTCCTGTTAACTTTACTGTTAAATTAAGTTTAAAGGTAGCTTCATCTGACCAAACAATTAAATCAATAAACCTTTAATTTGCTACACACACCCCGAAACCATTCACATAACTGTACTCTTCTGTCTGGATCGTATTCATTTAATGCAAGCAGATATCGTGGGATGTATGTTCTCTATTTATTAGTTTAGAAATTATTTGAATGCTATCTTTTTTAATATCGGTCTCGCGAAACCACTGTCGTAGAGATTTGTTGTTTCATCGTAAAAGTCTGCATTACCACATCGTCATTTTCATTGCTTGTAGAGGGTTTTCTCCGTGTAGATAACACCTTGGTCACATTTCTCATTGTTCCATGTTCTTCAAAGTTCAAACCTGTCATGCTGTCACGAATCCTTTGAATTGTCACTCTTGTCGGTGGTTGTGTTCCAAATTCCATTTTCCACTTCTTAAACATTTTCAGTTCTCCAGTAATACTTCAAAACCCAATTATGTTAATCAAAAGACAACTGAACTACAGTCATATTTTTTATCACAAGTTAAATCAGAGAAATGATAAAAATGAGTTAGATTGGTCAAAACTGCTATATTTTCAATTACCATCTGGTAGGCTATATTTTTTCAAACAACTAATATTTCCTTCAAAAATGTGATTCATTTATTTTGAGACACTACGTTTACAAAATAGGGTTTTAATTAAATTATATGTGGGAACTAGTGATTTTGGTACATTACACTGAATGAGAACTTGAAATAGGTCAGGAAAAATAAACAATTCCCCTTTGTATCACCAATTCTATTAGGTTAGTAGGTCTGTAGCGCCTTTATGTTAGGACATTATGTTTCTCAGGACATAGTTCTGGTCAGGTTTATTGTAATCCGCTTAAACATTTCATTCTGTCGTCGGCAAGTCTGGAAAGGTTTTTAGCCAACTAAGTACTACCATTGAAATTATTTAGTTGCTTTCCTCAAATACTACCATTGTCTTCCTTTTTTTTTTTTTTTAATAGAGTTTTAGACGTAATAATTACTAATACAAATCTTTGCAATTCAAGCTAGCAATACAACTGCAAACAATTTACAAACTAATAATATTGCATTCTGAAGAATCCAGCCCTGGCAAGTGGCTCGATGGACGGAATAAGCACGAGCAATGTCTTAATGAAAATAAATGTCAGCAATAAAGTGATTCCAATGAATCAAGAGCTAAGAGTAAAGACAAAGGTTCAAATTGCTATTAAGGTCTGTCGTGGAAGATCAATATTTTGTGTTCGACTTTCTTGTACAGTGTTGTATTTCATAAATGCAACTTGAAATGTTAGTTAAGTAAACTTTGATAGGACAAATTGATTTCAGAATACAATAAGACAATTAGAGAAACATCATATTAGATTGGCCGTTAGTAAAAATATAGCTTTCACGATGAAGAAATATCAGAAGAAATTATTTTTTATTTTTTAACCAACTTATGCAAATTACATGGACCTACATCTATACAATCGTATAAACATAATGACAATATTTATATATAGGGCCTCCTTTGTTTCAGATTCCCAGCAGAAACTTAGCCCTACTGAAATATGTAGGGTTGTAGTTAAGGTGTAATTTAAATGAATTTTATGTAAAATGTCCGAGTTCTGTAACTACAGTTACATCTGACGTAAAACGAAAAATTAGGTCTCAAAAGCATGTATTCTTTAGGTCTGTAGTAAATTTACTTTGTGAAATGGATAAAAACCAATAAACTTTTTAAACACAACTGTAGACAGTTTAATTCTTTTATTCTCTAATGGAGCATTTCCGGATCTATGTTTATATGAACTTTTTTTATTGCTTTTGCTAGTGAAATCCGATTAGAAAGTGATCAGAACATTATGCTAGTCACCCTGAATGATATTTAAGATTATTAAGAAGTTTTAGGCTACCTAATTCACAACAGAGTATCATTTTAATATATTAGTAGAATGCGTGATTGCGTGTATGAAATTGTAGGCACAGCTAGTTTCAAATACGTTTCAAGATTCAAGATTAAACATTACAAGTAAATATATTATTTGTCTACTAAACACATATTTAAAGATTACTTTAGCATCATTATCAATAACAATTTATTTTTAGGATTACAAAATGAGAATCTAGCGTAAATTCAATTAGGAGTCTAATATTTAAATATTTAAGTATTTTAGGATCAAATTAACTTACAGTGCTTTCTACCTTTAGTAATAATTGCTACGTCAACGGTTTCCTTTTAAAATAATAAAAACAAAAAAGTAATAAAAGAATAAACATTTAAAAAAACAAAAATGATAGTTTTAAGGGTTGTTTTTTTTTTTGCAAAAAAACTTTTGAACGGATTTTTAACCTTTTATGTTTTAAATTTTAGGTTTGTTTATGATATACAGTGTTTATCTTTTACTTTTGTCCTAAAAGCATTATTTTGACTTTTACAAAATGGTTTTGGCTACACGAATTTTTTTTTTGGCAACCACAATACACCTCAGAATGATAACACCCTACTTCTACGAATTGTTGACAGAATTAGACATCGCAAGACTTTATCCGTTACATGGGATCTTATGGACGTAAAGACAAGATGCTGATTTGAGGGGTAGCATGGGGGTTTTGTCTGACACGCGCTCTTTTTAACCCAAACAATGTCAAACACGTGCTCTCTAACCTAAACATTTAATATATGCACCATCTTTAATTTAAGAGTGTTGGGAACGCATTCTTTTTATTGTAAAAACTGTCAAACTGCTCTCTATATCGTAGAAATGAAATCTTTAACCTAGCAAATGTCTCCTACGCACTCAACCTGGTCGTACAAAATGTTAAACACAGACTATCTTTAACTTTAAAATATCGTTGTTCAAAATTTTTTCCCATACCTTAGGTTAATTAAATGCCTACATAAAATCAAGTGGGTGCGAACATTTTTAGGTCTAGGTAGAGCGCGAGTCTGACATAAGTTTGGTTAAAGCTAGCGTATATCTGACATTTTTAGGTTAGAGAGAGCGCGTGTCAAACATGTTTTATTTTAAAAATAGTGCGTGTCTGATATTTTAGTAGTCCGATTAAACCCCATGCTACCGCTCAGGCCAGCAATGCATCTCGGATGTAGGCCCATAAGAGCCCATGTTACAGATCAAGTGCCTCGATGTCTACTGACAGAAACGGACACTTATTTTACCCACACAGTGTACTGTTAGTACAATATATTATTAGCGTTGTGCCATCGTTTTATACAATACCTGCGTGTCAGATATTACCTGAGGTATAGTTCCTGTAGTTACTGTAAGGAATTTTGTAATAGAATAAGTTAAAAACTTAAGAACTATTGCTATTCTCAGTAAGTTTGTTGCATTAGAGTGAGTAATAAAACACAGAAGCTAAACATTTAGTTTTTAACAGCACATACACTGGCACTCAATAGGATGGGGGAAATAGTGATTTTAATTTAACTTAAAAGAGAAATTATCGTCCCTCTTTGTTGGGTCACTTCAATTAAAACGAAGTGATACGAACACACCTTTGATAATCGATACATCAGTTCTGTAAATTATCAGACCGGACTCTCGGACTGACAGAATGTCGATAAAAAGGACGGACGTAATTTAACGCTTCAGAAAAACCGATTAATTATTAACGGCCCTTTGGTGTGAATGAAAGATCTACGCAAGCGTACGAACTACGTATACAGGCGAATAATACTCTATGTTTGAACATTGTACACTTTATGCTTAACGGTGCTTTAACAAGTTTACTTTATACTTTTACAATTTAAACCAGGTATGCCTGAAAGCATACACACGTATATAAAAAGGCAAAGCCACACGGCCTTGAACTAAACTGTTTCAATAGAATTATTTATTAATATCAATTAACATTTGTTTTTGTTAGTCGATGCAATTCTCATTTAGCATTTACCCAGTGCTTTATTAAGGGTTTTGTATTTCAAATATTTGTCTTTAAAATTCAATTGGCAATACTTGAAATTAACTGTAGTACGTCACCCAATCATAGATGAACTTTTATTGATTTTTCCGCAGTCAATAAAAATTAAAAGTTGGTTTTAATAATAATCCAGCAAGAGTTTTTACGTGAGATAAACCAACTGAAAACTCACAGTACAAAGTTATTCCTTATGATCGATAAATGCTGCAAAGGTATTGTTAACTACGTGTACAGTTTTTTTTGACGATTTTTAAGAAGTAGATGATTGTAATTAGTCAAAAGGTGTACTGGAGGCGAGGGAAATACTGAAGGTGAGCTGGGCGAACAGCTAAGAGGGCTGCATCGCATACAGCGCACAGTACATGAAGACATTATTTAAACAAAACTTGAATGCGTTTTGTAGAAAATAGTGAAGAGCTTGAAATTGAAGTGATTCACCCTTCAAATCTTGTAGATTGTGCCTGCAAAATTTTACCCAAATCGGTTTAGTGTCTTTGGAGGAGAAGAATTTACAAAATATGCATGAAAGCCGGGATAAAGGGCTTCAATAAATTAAACTCGTTAAACTGAAGAATTCTCCCTCGTACTCTTCAGATGACTTGTCAACTTAAAAACATGAGATAACTTATAAACTACAGTAATACAAACAGATATTTAACTGTTACTGCTAGAAACATAATATTATGGTATTGAAATTCAAATGTGTACGTTTGCCTTTAAACTCTTTTGTTTGTATCGTTATTTGATTCCAAGAGCGTGAACTTGAAACTTTGCCAACTATCCCCTGCAAGGCACAACGACAAGTAAATAGAGTGGAAATACATAGATGTTCAATAACCCCATTTTGTTGTGAGCTTTGATTGTTTTTGTTTGCGTGTATAAGCTACAACAATGTGGTATCTCTTAGACAGTTGCAAGAAAAGTATTTTCAGTAGGATATATTGCTTTCTTTCCAAATTTAATACACAACACAATAGCTTTTCAAATCATGTAACACTTGAAAAGGAACAGTTGAACTAAAATCACTATAACTATTCTAAACACTTTTTGTTAATGCAAAACATATTCAACAAATTTAGTTTTGAAATTGGTTATATCAAAAATTAATTATATAAGCTATTTTCATAAGATGATTTTCATTGGAATTAATACACTTAAGATCATTTAATCATAAACATTGTAGAAAGAAGCATTCCAATAAATTTCACCCTCCGGAAGGTTTAAAAAAAATGGTTAAACTCTATGTATTTTTTAAACATATATTTAAATGGGAAAGTTGTAACTTAAGAAAATACCCTTTTCAAGACCCCATATCACTTTGTTAATAGTTTTAGATTCAGTGTTACGGAAAAAATAAGAAAAAAGGCCAACAGTTTTAAAGTCATGCTAGAGACTTTAAAATTTGTCAAAGGTTTTTTTAGCATAAGAATTAAGTAAAGAAAACTTGCATTTCCTTAGGATGTTTAAAGTGAAAATAGTGGGTTTCAAACAGACAAATTCCAATAAAAAATCATAGGCTACATGAAAATTTTTAAAATTTTTATTAAATTGTAGTTTTTAGCGTACTCTTTATTTTGAGACCTTGATCACCACTTTCGTGATCTTGGGGAAATAGTTATGGGAGTTAAAAGGCCATAAAACGCTTTAAAAAAACAAACTAAAACCCCCTTAAGGGGTGGAGGGATGTAATCTAAAGCACTTTCAAGGTAATGTGGAGTCTTAAAAAAGGTAGTTTCTTAAAGTACAACTTTCCTATTTTATGTATGTTAATAAGTCTTCCGTTTTACCGCTATAATAAAAAAGAAGAAATAGGTTTTGCACAGTTTCAACTACAGTACATCCCGAACCCCGGTTCTGGAGGGTGGAAATTGCTAGACTTTTTCTGAAAAGTTCATGTTCAAAATACTTCTCCTGGGTGTATTAATTCCAACAAACACTTTATTTTGTATCACACTACCCGTATTATTATTTAATACACTGTACTTCTGGAAATAAGCTTAAATTAACAATAAAATCAATTTGAAAGAAACATATTGTATCACAATTATTATTGAGTATGGAGGTCTCGAGAATGAAGGAACTCCGAAACTCGTCGACGAACTCAAATAAAAGGGTTAAGCTAGGATTGGCAGAAAATTGTACTCAAACCGATCGTATTATCCTAGCAGATATAATTTATATAATAATTACAATTATAATTTTGTAGTAGTGGGAAAGGTTTTTAAGTTTTGTTTTTGCAAGAAGCAGTCATTTTATTTTATAGCATTTACTTATTTTTCTCAAAATATATGTTAAAAGCCGTACCAAATCTGATTGGAAAACTAGTTGTTATTTAACAGAACGGATGAAAGTTCGGGTAAAGAATAGTTAAATAATATTTGTAGAATATAAATTTAAAAGTATTATACCATTTACTTTACATCATCTAACCACGTAAATGGTTCGAAAAATATGAAGTGATTATAATAAAGTGATTGGGACATTGTTGGCTGCACTTTTTGGTAAAATTAATTTCGTAAAGCTGGTAACATTACAAACTGTTTACTGTAAATTTTCCTTTCTGGAATATAATTGCTGATATCGTACACCACGTGCGAGGTATAAATAAACTTGTACTTATATAAAACATTTAAATTATTGAAATATAAAATAACTTTAATGTTTTTTTTTAAAGTAATTCGTGAGTTACTTCACAGATTTTATTCAAATAAAACCTCGCTTGAATGAGTTCAACTCCTTTATTGGTCATTTTATGCACTTGGACGGTTCCCTTTTAGAGGTTTGTGGGCGTTCCAAGGCAGCCAACACCACAAATGCTTTTATCGCTTTATCGATACGACATTTTTATAAAGAAACCTAGACAATATAACTTGCCTATGGGTTGGGAAAGTGAAATACAATTTTCTTTGAACTTCGTTTATTAGAAAATGTCAATGTTAAACCATCGTTTTCTTGAGTTTAAGTAAAAATCCAACCTTCTTCAGAATTATTGTTTAGTTATACTTTATTTGGTCTTTAATATTATAGTAACACTAACGTTGTTTTTTATTAACAACTGACTTTCAATAACACAAAATTAATATTTCATTGTTCTTGTTCCAAAAAATCTAAGTTTCAGATTAATTGTAGTAATTGGTTAAAGTATTGTGTAATAAAACATTTAAAAAAGGTAACTTACTAATTTAAAATATTATAACACAAATTTACTACTACACCTTAGTTTTTCAACAAATAAGAAATTCGTAATTTATGTAAACATCCTACAAACTGATTTCATTAACTTTAGAAAGAAATTTTAGTACTGGTGCTGGAATCTGTTGAAGAAACCTAAGGCCATTGGGGAAGCATTCAATAGTATCCCAAAGTTACAGCAGCTTTATCGAAAGACTCAGACACATGAGTAAAGACTATACTCAGAGTATATACTCAGAGAGCTAGGCAGATGTATTTGAAAGCTTTGAACTAGTATGAGTTAAGGTCGAAACTAGTCTGGGAATGCCTCAAGTCCACAGTACAACTGGCAGGTCTCAACAGTCTTACGCTCTGTTGGGTACAAGGGTACGTTGGATTAGCTAGCAAAGAAGGAATCAGCAACCGAATTCAGAGTTTCTGAACCGTTCTGTGGCACATCAAAGAACGGTTATGCAAGCTATCTCAGATTGCGCAAGACTAGATGTGGAGGAGCATTCTAGGCTTGATGATGAGTAAACTCTCACTTATTGGTCCATCTAGGCAAATTGCATCTGATGTCCTTAAGCAGGTTGGTACTTCTAATCGCAGGACATGGCCACCTTAGAAAACCAATGTAAAGAACGGTCTTCACCGAAGGCCCAAATGCACCAATTTGTTTCCTACAGGAGGAAACCATATAACACCTGATCGATGAATGTGAGAGGCTCGAACAGGTGAGTTATCAACCCTTTTTAAAGTTAAACGAAGGACAAAACATCTCCCTGGATAACCTATTCAAAAGGATCCTTAGGTTCACTGAACTTATTTCTTGACAGGGGTAACTAAGGGTTTAGGATCCTTTATGTGGGAGCGCAATAAGCTGACGTGTAGAAATGAGACAAACTGTTATTTTTCGCTATAGAAGTTATCGGTTACAACGAATAACCAGTTATTTAAAGGGTTGTTTTGTAACTGTTATTTAAGACTCCTCCCAGGCTTTCTATGTTCTAAACGTTCTTGTCCTTACTGAAGAACAACTATTTTTAACTGGCTTCAATACCTTTATCAGTTTATTTATTTTTGAACCATTATTACAAAGCAGTTATACTTGTTTTAATTAAAAACAAGGAACGTTTTAATGATTTACTTATTAATTAGTACATTGCTATTTTTAGAATATTGTAAATGTTTTTCCCATTTGTGTAAAACATATAAATACAGATTTTTAGACTTCATTAACAACGTTTTACTAGCGGGCAACATTAAATTATTATATTTGATTAAATCTACTAAAATAATTTTAATTATAATTATGCGTTTAACAAATAACGAATTTTTAAAAAGAAATTATTAATTAAAATTATTATTTTATTACTAGTTATTATTTAATGTTGAAACGAAATTGGAAAAAAACTTATTTTTCTTCTGTAAAATTTATTAAACTAACTTATCAATCTGAATTCAGAATTAAAAATTCTGAAAAAAATTCCACACTTCACTAGTTTTCTTCTTTTATCGTCCGACATAATAATAACACCTAAACGGAGATACACAACTCGAATCACGATATGGTTTAACAGCGAAAGAATTTAAGAACTATCACTGACGAAATAATATCGAAATACCTTACACCTCTAACTGATATAAGAAACTAAAAATACCTTTGAGACCTAAACGGATATAAAAGAACCGATAACGATACAATAACTTGGTTGGAGCAATGACTACACATCAATAAGACGGAAATTACCAATGTTAATAATTCAGACCAGGGAAGCAGGTATAAAAGTGTGTTCGCCTCATCGGCCGCTAGGATTTGATGGTCACGGTCACATGGCAGTCGGACCTCTCTGTCTCACCTCCTCTTTCAATACTTGTTCTACTGTGTAGTACTGTGGGACTCGATACGCTGCCGCCCATCCCCCTCTCCCCAAACTGCTCACAGGGGAGGAGTAACAGCGTCTAGGGAATATCCCTAATGAATGTAAGAGTAAATCTGAAACATAACAAAATCATCGTTAATGGCATGGCGGTGGCGGCTTGAAGATGTCTCTACTCGAGACCAGCCATCAACGGAATCCAAGATCCATGCTTAAAACATTACCGGCATACTGGTGTCCCGGAGCTCCGATGAAGGCACAATCCCGAGAACGAGTGAAGAAGCCGGGCAGGAACAGAATAAGAAACGTGAGAAAATCATTCCCCGAGACCGGGCCGGCAGCAGGACAGCTTGACCCGTACCTAAACATCACTGGCAGAGGGATCCCGGAGCTACGATGAAGGCCCGACTCGAGTTCTGAAGTGAAGAGCTGACTGGAACAGATAAGGCATTGAATTAGTGCTTGAAGAAATCGCTCCCCGCAGCCCGACCGACAGTCGGACTACGGGAGACAGGAAGAAAGAGTCCGCTGGCGTTCTGTAGTGATCATCCGTCGAAGAAGTGTGGATTTTATGGATGACTTCGCTGCCCGCAGTAACCGACATCAGGTACCAGGAGAACTCCCCAATGAAGGCGTCCGCCAGCGACGATAAGTGTGCATCCGTTAGTCGTGTTCGATGTGAAGCGCTCCCCGTGATAAAACCATCCTCGGAACTTCAAGGCCCGTCCTAAACTTCACTGGATGTCTCTCGAGAAGAACAGAAGAAGACACTACCCCGGGTCCTGCTGTGTTGTGTAGTCGTCCGTGTTCTGAAGTGATGATGATGGTGTTGATGTAGCGACTGATGGCGCAAACTCTCACTTTTATACCTACTTTCCTGTTCTGAATACTACCTAATTAAACAGTTAGTTTTATTGGTGGTCATTGGTTGGAATTGGAGGAGGTGGGATAGAGAGATGGGCTGTTGGGGATTTGAATCAATTTCCCTGCCAATCCAGTGTTACCAACGTTGACTTAGTAATTGTAAATCTTTTGTTAACTCAAACTGTTACCCTTACCGGTAGAAAAAAGAATATTAAAACACTATTAATTCCTTACTTTTTACAAAGTTGTAAGTAGTAACTCGTAAGTTCAGGCACTGATACAGGAAATAACTTACAACTCGTTATAACGGTTTCTTGTTGATACCGGTAAAAGTATCAGTTATAGGAAGTACCGCTCATCTCTATTGACGTGCAGAAGGACTGGCATGTCAACTTCTGAAGAAGAATAACCTTTGAAAAGACCGAATAAATAACGAAATTAAACCCATTTTAAAAACTCCTTTTGATGTAAGTTTAAACTGAAGTGCACACAAGTAAATTAACCTTTCGAAAACCAATTCTAAGAACACTAATAAATTAGTTTCACTAAATGGCAAACTCATCTAATCTCACATTTATATTGTAATGCTAAGTTTGTTAAGCCTACCAAAGTTTACCAATTCCGTTTAAAGTTTGTTAAATTAGACATTATGTGACGAATTAGATAGCTACATAAGTACATTTTTATAATACAATCTTTATTTTAAAGATTGGACAGTTAGTTTTGAAACTCCAAATTTATGTGATTAAAAATCTATTTTAAATTAACAAACCAACTGTAAATTACACAGGCCTACTATATCTTTTTTGTAGAAATGTAAGTTTGATGTTAAATTATAATATAAACCCAATAACTGTAACCTACAGGAAAGTTGCATTATATCAGCTGTAAGTAAAACTTTGACTAATGATATAAGCTCTTACAACTTTAAAATAGCTTTCGTGTTTGTACATTGTGAAGTTTTACTTGTAGGAGGATAGCTTTATTGAAGTTGTAGTAACTTATAATACAATCACTGGCTAATTAAGGGGAAAGTAAAGGTTGTCGTTGCTATTATGTAAAGATACTAGAGGGCTCCAACCCTTGCTCTCTTAGCTCACCAATTGATTCTTCGAAGCAAATGCAAACTGATTATTGCATTCTAAGATATTTTTATAGAAATGACGATTGATTAGGAAAGAGGCACTTAGATCGGGGTAGAGTGGTGGGCGTAGCATTGATCTAGATCTGAAGCATGCTCAGAAGGGCCAGAGTTTTTGCTTGAAAGACAGGAACATTAATTTTGTATGTAACAGAGACATAGTTTGCATCAATTTATACCTCTGTTTGTCTATGAAATGCTATATTTCTAAAATAATTTATTGTGGAAATCGTTAACAAATGATGACGAGTACAAAAAATGATGAAATTCAGAACAGAAATTTATCACCTTGTAACTAATTGTTATTTCAATATTCTTTATTTAAACTTTTAAATAGCCGGGACTGATTTTGAAACGTCATTATTTACAAGAACCAGACCTTTTTTTATTTAACTTCAATCTTATTTCACATAATTATAGCATCAAATTGTTTATTTCTCGTTTTTATTATTTAACGTATTTTAAAACATCGAACTTTTAGACAATTAACCTTGCCGTCTGAAATTGGTTGGGGGGGGGGGGGGAGGAAGACTTTATGTCGGATGCGGTAGTTCTGATTTTCGTTGAGCTGTTTATGATGTCTTAATGAATAATCCAAGTTTTGACCAAGACCGCATAACACAACATTGTACAATAATATTTAAAAATGTGAAATTCTCCTACCTTTTTAAGTTTTTTGCGATTTTAACCCTGAATGACTATTTTGACTATAATAACTACTTCGAACGTTTCGTAAGTATATTAAAAAAGTGATAGGAAGTGGTATTGAGAGATAGGGGCCGGTAACTCAACCCGCAGCTGTCTAAAACGGAAAAAGAAAGATGACTTGAGGCTTCCAGGTATGTACTTTTTATAATATGCTTCATACTACGGAAGAAAATAGGGCAACAAAGTCGGTTTCTGAACTAACTTGAAATTCTCCCCCATTTGCATCTTCTTATTTAATTTGTCATTACATTCTATAATTAAAATTGTCATTCAAATTAAATAATTACATTATCATGTAACACAAACAACAGGGCTAGTAATGAGAAATTCGTAAAAATTTAAGGAGTTGTTCATCTGTGGGTCAACTCAAACCTCTTCAGTGTCCATTGGAATAGTGAAGGGGGAATTTCTATAATAGGCCTAGAGAAAAAAAATTTCCTAAGAACAACAAAATATTGCTAGAAATTTCCTGGTACGAAAAATACGATACATTTTGAAAGCTGAAGTTCGGAAACTATTTAAACTATTATACGGTAATGGTTCCAAATTATTGTTAGTTTCGTTTACTTTTAAAACATAGTTACTGTCGCCAAAATGTATAACTACGCCAAGTTGAAATCGCCAACAACTGATGAGTAGGGTAGTAGGAGAAATTGTTTTTACTTTTTGAATTTTTGACAATGTTGCGTTTTGCGCTTGAGGTCGAAAACTTGGATTATTTATTGAGCAAACATCATACAAACATATGATTATTACCTTATTAGCCAAGGATGCATATCGTTACTGGACTTATATGATAGACTTAACAAATATTTAAAAAATCTAAGCTAGTGTCAAGTTGTTATTTGTAAGTTTTACTGTTAATTTAATTTGTGTTTGATATAAATAGCTGTTCGTATTTAAAATTAGTGGAGGCGCTGACATAAAACTTTCTATTATTATAAACGCAAAGCAGTTTTGACGATATCCCAATAACCTATATTTTAACCAGCACAGCATATTTACAAAAATACCTTTAATTTAAAATAAACATAACTTAACTAACCCATATAATTATATCAGTCTTGTGAACGACAAATTAATTGCGTCATTGTGTAGGCTCTACAGACAAATAGTGTCTATTTATCTTGGATTAGTATAATATACTGTGCAATGCAATCATCTTGTATATTCCACCAGAGAAATGTTTCTGGTATTTTCTCTAACCTTCGTTGACACTACCTCACTTATCTTTATATTCTTCTTTAAATTTAAACTAAGATATATTTTCTCACTTTAACAATAAAACAAAGTGTCGCGTTCTGATTCTGCAATGTAAATCTGTTACTTCATCCATCTGATAAATGCGTAGTAAATAAATTTGTTACTTCTGAAATCAAAGCTTCGTTACCACAGTCTGAGTAAAGAAACTAGGTTCCACCGTCACGTCACTCCACCGTCCGGCACTGCTGGAGCGACAGTGCTCTCCCTCCCTCTCTGCCTCGCGTGCAGCTTCCATAGCAGCCAACACCACACCAACGGAACTGTGAAGTGTACAGTTCGATTCAATAGTTATTTGTGTATCTAGCGTGTAAAGTTGAGTTTGTCGCTTGAGATAAACTTACAATATTTTTCCTACAGCTACATTTTTAATTGGTGTTATTGTTTTTGAAAAGATTTGTTTTACAGGGGTTAGTCCCACAACAATGAACATTTCAAAACATAGCTACATCAGGGGGCACAGTGCGCAAAGAAGCTATTTACCGTACGGCTAAACAGCTGGAGTGCGGTCAAGTAAAATAAAGAAGTATAATTACTTGAAGCTGAATACATGTACTTTAATCCTGCGAGTGTGCAAAACCGCTCTTTATTAAACAGCTGTAGGAAAGGATTTTTGTACTGGGGATGGGTGCTATATATTGTACAAGAATAAGGAAAACATTAAAGAAAAAATTACTTATTTTATTTTTTAATGGTATTTATAATATTAACTGTAAATAGGTGATGCTGTAGTTCTGTCTACAGTGCCTATAATCGAGCAGCCACTGTACCAGAAGTTAATGTATTTGAAATAAGAAGTAATTAATAAGTCTTAATGGTTAATCTGGACTATTGGCGTAAACTCGTATAAGTTCACATAAGGCATTTATTTTTTATGTTGCATTATCATAGTTTTCATTTCGAAAATGTCTTTAATCTGTATATTTATTATCGTTAGTTACATTAAAGTAAACTTTATTTAAGTCCGATGTCAGCTGTTATGTCCTCAATTTCAATTCAGTGGTATTTAGTGTTTTCCTGTTGAAAGTATATGTCTACAAAATAAATTCTTACACACTTTATATTTGTTAAACTAAGATTCGATTGAAGTTCAGTCTCACTCAGGTTTTTCTTTTGAAAGTTACATCAAATCGTTAACTGGGGAAAGAATTCAACCTCGCCTAAGAAATGGGTCAATGGGAAATCACCTGAATCGATGGCAAAGTGATTGATTAAGACACAAAATAAAGGTTATTTAGATCCTTGATTGTTTGGTTAGACAAATCTCCTACTTTAAAGTGATGTTAACCCTTCAGTGACAAGCAGCAACATTTCAATGTAAAGCTGGTGATAGATTGAGCGAAAACAACCCACTATACTTATAATGATAGTGGTATTTTATAAAGATTTTAACGTTTAAAGTTTTTCTGTGGTGTACGTAACCGTATCATGCATTAGATTAACATTTTTAGAACTATTAAAATAGTAATAGGCATTGAAATGTATACATCATATAGGGAGACTAGTTGAATACCCGTGTTTCGCTACTGGGAATTTGTTTTGCATCACTATGTTACATAATTTGTAATATTTTTCAATCATCTTTTATTCCAGGAAAGTGAATTATTACATAATATTTTCAATGAGTTTGGTATTTATTGTTCACTGGCGGCCCGTCAGTCATCATTTTCATGGTATTTGGACTGAATAAGTTAAATTAATTTAAAATTAAAGAATTCAGAGTAAAGAGCTCCTTCTTTTCAACCGCTAAATCTACAGACTTATAAATCACAGTCTTAGCTGGATGTTGCAAATCACCCAGATACGTCTTTATGCCAATCCATATATTGGGATAGTTTTGATCAGCTTACGTCTTTAAATATTTTCTTGAAATTAATTAATGAGTTCCATATTTCAGCTCTCTAGCTTTAAGCAAAGAATACCAATTAATCTTTATTGTTTTTAGTGGTTGCTATCACATTTTCACCCCTTAGCACCACGTAACAAAATGTCAAATTGGTTTTTTATTATATTATTATGTATCTTGTAAGAAATAAATGTACAAAACTTCAGCAGCATAAAAATGTATATTTATTGTTTTTATGGTTGCTATCACATTTTCACCTTTTAGCAGCACATAAAATGTAAAACTTGTTTTTTATTTTTTAGATGTAACTTGTAAGAAATATATGTATTTTGTAAAAAATTAATTTACAGATTATCATCTCTCTAGATTTAAAGAAAGTATAGAAATGTATATTTATTGTTTTTAGGGATTGTTCTTACATTTTCACCCTTAGAAGCACGTAACGAAAAGTAAAACTTGTTGATTTTTTATATGTATCTTAAGAAGTAAATGTATAAAACTTCAGCTTTCTATCTTTAAGGAAAGTATAACAAACAATATTTATTGTTTTAGGGGTTGTTAGAGGCCAAATATTTTAAAATCTTTTCTTAGTGCGCCTCTAGCGCCTATGATGAATATGTGTACCAAATATCACGTTTCTAGGCGGCATTCAATTAATATTTATAGTTTTAGGGGCTGTTACGACATTTTCACCCCCTTAGCAGGATGTGACAAAATATAAAACTGGATTATATTTTATATGTATCTTGTAAGACATAAGTGAACAAAATTTCAGCTCTCTCGCTTAAGGAAGGTATACAAATTATTATTTATTGTTTTAGGGGATGTTACTAACAGCCCTTATCACTTAGGGGTATAAGAAATATCCTACGACTTATTCTCAGACCTACCAAATATACACAAATTTTTTTTATAATAATCGGTGAAGGCGTTTCGGAGGAGTTTGATCTAACAAACACTGGGATACGAGATTTTTATATAGATTGTATACAGATGTAATTTAACAGTTTTAAAAAATCTTAGCCAATAACGTATTAAATCACTCGTACTAAAAAACTAAGTACTCGGTAGAATTGCACAGTAATAAATCGTTACAAACATGATTCATTACAAATGTGCTTGGGATTCTAGTGCGTTAGAAGTTAAACTTCGTAGGTTCTAAAAACAGTTGATTTTAAGTATTGATCTCTGTGCATTTGATTTATAATACGATCGACTTTGAGATTAGAAATAATTTAAAATGTTTGTATTTTTACAATCCTTTTTGTTCACTTTATTATTGACAGCGAACAAACTAATTTGGACTACAAACATAAAACTAAATTTTAAACCATCACTATCTTGGACTCTTTTTATGAATTACTGCTATTTTACCACAATAGTTTAAACTTCTATTAATTTATAAATACAGGCCTACTGACGAGGCAAAATTGATTTTATTTTACAATGAACGGTAATATGGTTTTGCTTAAAGGACATAACTTAAATTATTTCTAATAAAAATATCGATTTAAAATACTCAAATGTATGCTCTTTTGTTTTGTTTTCAAAAGTGTTTTTCGGGTATTTAAGTAAAATATTAAAGTATAGTATCTGTAAATACCATGTTGAAAATTTCTAATGGCATGGACTCAGTTATATATAGATTGTTGTTTGTAGGCTTATGTAGTTTCTTTTGAAGAACGAAGTAAACAAAATGAATTAAAACAATAAAGAACGAATTAAACATATAACAGCTGATTTCGTCCATTGGCTTTAATAGTTCAACAAAAACTAAATAAATATAAAATCGTGTTCAGTTAAAGTATATTAATCAAGTGTCTACTGGTTCCCTATGCTACGCATTAACACAGTACAAGTGGCGCATATGTGACGTAAACGATTCTCTATTTTTTTTCGCACTGTGTATGCGTGACGAACGATTATCCTACTCTTTCCTTTCAACTGTTTGTTGAAGTCGTAGAAGTGGAAGCGTCGTCCGATCCAGAAAAAATTGTTTACTTCGCCTAAAGAAGTTTCACTTAAAAAAATCCACACAGTTTCATAAAACTAAAGTTATCATTCATGACTTCATCAGTGTACAGATGTTGTTATTGGTCCCTGAGTGCCGGTAAGGGACGACCTCCTTCATGTAATGTCATGTATCTGTCTGCACTAAGCATGTTGTGCTCGACATGTATTGTGTATTTAATGAAAGCATTTTGTACTTAGAGAGGTGATGACATGGGCTAGGTATATTGAACTCAGCTTACTACAACATAACACTAACTGGCAGAATGTCTAATCATAATGAACAATAATTTATTTATACTTTAACAGAGCTGGTTTCGTAGTCATCGTTTTGAAAAACACGTCCAGTCTTTTACCTCAAAGTTAACTTGGGTCTGCTTGCTTCGCTCACCGACCCCTGCGAAGACTCATGTTGAAACCAAAACTGATTATTGTATAGTCTGATATTTTCTCGGAAATTACGATAAATTAGAATAGATACGTTTGGATCTAAGTAAGGTGGGAGGGGAGGTTTAGGATTTACGGCATTTGTTGTACTTTCACCATTTATTTTTAAATAATCAAAAGTCAACATTTAAAAAAAATAACCAAAGGAACAAATTTATATTTATACTAATATTATAAAGAGGTAAATTTTGTTTGTTTGTTTGTATGTAAGGTGGTAATCTCTGGCACTACTGAAGCGATTGAAAAAATAGTTTTACTAATAAAAAGCTACACTATCCTTGAGTAACATAGGCTATAATTCATTTCGATAAAACCCTTTTTTATTTCAATATTTTTAAATTTAGTATTTGTAAAATTCTTAGGTTATAGGCTAGGCATAGAATAATAAAGCAACACATGTATTTATATTTATTACCATAGCAACCAATTGAATAAAATAGCAGATAATATAGCTGCTGTTTGCTCCAATATTTCCATTAACAGCTTATTTCAAAATTTGAAGCAATTTTTTTTGTGTTTCTAGCTTTTAGGTTAGGGTTTTAAAGTGTAGACCTTTTAACCATTAATAAGGCTGCTGTTATAAAATGTAAGAAATAATTTGATTTTAACATTTAACATTATTTACCATCTTAGTTTTGAGGTTATTATTAATCATACAACTTTATCTATATATATAAAATTCAATGTATGTCCGTCTGTTTGTCTGTTTGTACGTTTGTCTGTTTGTATGTTTGTCCTTTATGCGTTACCAAACCGTCCATCCGATTGCTTTGAAATTTTGCATAGTAACACAGGTTAACCCTGGGAAGGTTTTAGGCCATTTACCGAAGTCCTAGGACATTAGGGCTACGCTCCAGTGGCCCTCAAAGTTTCAATGTTAACCTTATGGAAGGTCAATCTTAAGGAAGAAGAAGAAAGATTTCTTTTGATTTTATCAGGGGCACAAAAAACAGCTGTTCGTATGAAAAGCTTAAAACAGCTGATTTTGATCAACAACTGATTTGGATCAAAAACTGAATATAATTTTAGGTTAGGCCTACAATGAACTAAAACACCAATTATTGGGCTAATTATTAGTATCAGGTTTTTTACCACGGGCAACGCCGTACGGGTCAGCTAGTTATAAATACAACTTAACATATGTTTTTAGAAGGTTCCATTGGGGGTTGGCGTGTGGAGCACGCAGGGGTCTCCCCTAGTATAATATAAAATACCACATTTTGTATTGATAATACAATAAGCCTTTTTCGTTGATTCTTGTCTGTTTTGCGTTTACCTAATCTAAAAAAGCTATTAGTTGTGAAGAATAATGAAATGATTCTAAATTTTTCAATTTGATTGCTGTGATAATAAATGTGCGTGCTTTCATTAAATATGTTGGTTCAGTGTAGGCATAACCTAAAACTAAGATAAGTTTTTCTTCAGTTTTATTTGTAAGATGTAATAACATATGTTTCAATTAAATTTAATACAGTAAACCTTTTTCGTTGATTTTTGTCTGTTTTGCGTTTACCTAATCTAAAAAAGCTATTAGTTGAGAAGAACAATGAAATGATTCTAATTTTTTTAATTTGGTTTCTGTGATAATAAATGTGCGTGCTTTCAATAAATATGTTGGTTCAGTGTAGGCCTAACCTAAAACTATGATATGTTTTTCTTCCGTTTTATTTATAATATGTAATAACAGATAATTCAATTAAATTTAATACAGTAAACATTTTTCGTTGACTTTTGCTTGTGTTTGCCTTTGTTTTGTTAACTTAACGTAAAAAATCTGTTTGTGATGAATAATACACTCTTTCTAAATTTTCTAAGTTGGTTGCTATTTGAATGAATTTTAATGCGTTCAACGAACGTGTGTTGCTAAGATTTTGGCTAAACTTTTATCTGTTATACGGCTGGGAGTGAACCACCGAATTTCCTGCTTTTACGTTTTAATTATAATCAAAATGTAGCAAATCTTTGCTCAGTGGCGTCTATGACCCCATAAGAATATACCTTTACATAGTTTGCTCGACGTTGATTCAAGCCGTTTAGCTTAGGCATACATTCTTAGATTTACTTAAATATCTTTGCTCAGCTAGAGACGCCGGTAATGGCGTTTTACTATAGGCCTGCACTATTTAGACAGAACATGAAACAAAGCTTCACCAACTTCTGATTATCTTATTTAAATATTTTTAATACGTTTACTAACTATCCATTATTAAAATTATTATGACTTGCCGTCTTTGTAAGCCCGATCGTATCTAAACTAATTACGCTGCCTTCCAAATAAATTACTAATCGTGCCAATTAAAACAAGAAATGTAATATTTTAATAGAACTAATTCAGATACAAATCACACATTTTCAAATGTTTACCAAAACAAATAACCTCTTGAGTCTAAGAGGAAAACAAGTTCATTCCGAGTTCCATTACAGTAGAGGGAAAGGCGGGTGCAAGCCGCCATTTTGTTTTATGACGTCATTGGGGGAGGGGTGGGTAATTAGTGACGTGGGTAATTAGTGACGTGGGTAATTAGTGACGTGGGTAGTGACGTGGGTAATTAGTGACGTGGGTAGTGACGTGGGTAATTAGTGACGTGGGTAGTGACGTGGGTAATTAGTGACGTGGGTAATTAGTGACGTGGGTAGTGACGTGGGTAATTAG